>OZ018320.1:179952085-180329851 GCA_963969495.1 Ceratothoa steindachneri
GGGAATTTTTTGGATAATGCAAATTTCTTAAACTAATCAAATTAAGGTCTCTGATTATAAGTAATATTAAGCAAAAACATGCAAAAACGTCAGTTTTGAGATTCGATCGATTTCTTAAAAAAAGCTTAAAAAACGGCTGTTTTGGGAAAATAAACCGTTTTTCAAACTTAGCAAGTTATTGCTCTTGAATCTAAGTAATATTAACCAAAACCAGGAAATACGGCCGTATTTAACGTTTGATCCATTTCTTAAAAAAAGATCGAAAACGGGAGTTTTTTAGATAATGCAAATATCTTCAACTTATCAAATTGAGGTCTCTGATTATAAGTAATATTAAGCAAAAACATGCAAAAACGGCCAGTTTTGAGATTCGATCGATTTCTTAAAAAAAGCTTGAAAAACGTCAGTTTTGGGAAAATAAACCGTTTTTCTAACTTAGCAATTTATTGCTCTCGAATCTAAGTAATATTAACCAAAACCGCGTAAAACGGCCGTTTTTAAGGTTTGATCTATTTCCTAAAAAAGATTGAAAAACGGAAGTTTTTAGGATAATGCAAATATCTTCAAACCTATCAAATTAAGGTCTCGGAGTATAAGTAATATTAAGCAAAAACATGCAAAAACGGCCAGATTTGAGATTCGATCGATTTCTTAAAAAAAGCTTTAAAAACGTTAGTTTTGGGAAAATAACCCGTTTTTTAAAATAGCAAGTTGTTTCTCTCGAATCTAAGTAATATTACCCAAAACCTGGATAAACGGCCGTTTCTAAGGTTTGATCCATTTCTTAAAAAAAGTGCGAAAAACGGCAGTTTTTTGGATGAGACAAATTTCTTTAACTTATCAAATTAAGGTCTTTGTTTATTAGTAATATTAAGTAAAAACATGCAAAAACGGCCAGTTTTGAGATTCGATCGATTTCTTAAAAAAAGCTTGAAAAACGTCAGTTTTGGGAAAATAAACCGTTTTTTAAACTTAGCAAGTTATTGCTCTCAAATCTAGGTAAAATAAACCAAAATCTGGTAAAACGGCCAGTTTTAAGGTTTGATCTATTTCCTAAAAAAAATTGAAAAATGGAAGTTTTTTGGATAATGCAAATATCTTTAAACCTATCAAAGTAAGGTCTCGGAGTAAAGGGAATATTAAGCAAAAACATGCAAAAACGGCCAGTTTTGAGATTCGATCGATATCTTAAAAAAAGCTTGAAAAACGTCAGTTTGGTGAAAATAAACCGTTTTTTAAACTTAGCTCTCACTTCTAAGTAATATAAACCAAAATCTGGTAAAACGGCCAGTTTTAAGGTTTGATCTATTTCCTAAAAAAAAATTGAAAAACGCAAGTTTTTTGGATAATGCAAATATCTTCAACTTATCAAATTGAGGTCTCTGATTATAAGTAATATTAAGCAAAAACATGCAAAAACGGCCAGTTTTGAGATTCGATCGATTTCTTAAAAAAAGCTTGAAATACGTCTGTTTTGGGAAAATAAACCGTTTTTTAAACTTAGCAAGTTATTGCTCTTGAATCTAAGTAATATTAACCAAAACCAGGAAATACCGCCGTTTTTAACGTTTGATCCATTTCTTAAAAAAAGGTTGAAAACGGGAGTTTTGGGGATAATGCAAATTTCTTAAACTAATCAAATTAAGGTCTCTGATTATAAGTAATATTAAGCAAAAACATGCAAAAACGGCCAGTTTTGAGATTCGATCGATTTCTTAAAAAAAGCTTGAAAAACGTCAGTTTTGGGAAAATAAACCGTTTTTCGAACTTAGCAATTTATTGCTCTCGAATCTAAGTAATATTAACCAAAACCGCGTAAAACGGCCGTTTTTAAGGTTTGATCTATTTCCTAAATAAGATTGAAAAACGGAAGTTTTTTGGATAATGCAAATATCTTCAAACCTATCAAAATAAGGTCTCTGATTATAAGTAATATTTAGCAAAAACATGCAAAAACGGCCAGTTTTGAGATTCGATCGATTTCTTAAAAAAAGCTTGAAAAACGTCAGTTTGGGGAAAATAAACCGTTTTTTAAACATAGCAAGTTATTTCTCTCGAATCTAAGTAATATTACCCAAAACCTGGATAAACGGCCGTTTTTAATGTTTGATCCATTTCTTAAAAAAAGATTAAAAACGGGAGTTTTATAGATAATGCAAATATCTTCAACTTATCAAATTGAGGTCTCTGATTATAAGTAATATTAAGCAAAACATGCAAAAACGTCAGTTTAGAGATTCGATCGATTTCTTAAAAAAAGCTTAAAAAACGGCTGTTTTGGGAAAATAAACCGTTTTTCAAACTTAGCAAGTTATTGCTCTTGAATCTAAGTAATATTAACCAAAACCAGGAAATACGGCCGTTTTTAACGTTTGAGCCATTTCTTGAAAAAAGATTGAGAACGGGAATTTTTTGGATAATGCAAATTTCTTAAACTAATCAAATTAAGGTCTCTGATTATAAGTAATATTAAGCAAAAACATGCAAAAACGTCAGTTTTGAGATTCGATCGATTTCTTAAAAAAAGCTTAAAAAACGGCTGTTTTGGGAAAATAAACCGTTTTTCAAACTTAGCAAGTTATTGCTCTTGAATCTAAGTAATATTAACCAAAACCAGGAAATACGGCCGTATTTAACGTTTGATCCATTTCTTAAAAAAAGATTGAAAACGGGAGTTTTTTAGATAATGCAAATATCTTCAACTTATCAAATTGAGGTCTCTGATTATAAGTAATATTAAGCAAAAACATGCAAAAACGGCCAGTTTTGAGATTCGATCGATTTCTTAAAAAAAGCTTGAAAAACGTCAGTTTTGGGAAAATAAACCGTTTTTCTAACTTAGCAATTTATTGCTCTCGAATCTAAGTAATATTAACCAAAACCGCGTAAAACGGCCGTTTTTAAGGTTTGATCTATTTCCTAAAAAAGATTGAAAAACGGAAGTTTTTAGGATAATGCAAATATCTTCAAACCTATCAAATTAAGGTCTCGGAGTATAAGTAATATTAAGCAAAAACATGCAAAAACGGCCAGATTTGAGATTCGATCGATTTCTATAAAAAAGCTTTAAAAACGTTAGTTTTGGGAAAATAACCCGTTTTTTAAAATAGCAAGTTGTTTCTCTCGAATCTAAGTAATATTACCCAAAACCTGGATAAACGGCCGTTTCTAAGGTTTGATCCATTTCTTAAAAAAAGTGCGAAAAACGGGAGTTTTTTGGATGAGACAAATTTCTTTAACTTATCAAATTAAGGTCTTTGTTTATAAGTAATATTAAGTAAAAACATGCAAAAACGGCCAGTTTTGAGATTCGATCGATTTCTTAAAAAAAGCTTGAAAAACGTCAGTTTTGGGAAAATAAACCGTTTTTTAAACTTAGCAAGTTATTGCTCTCAAATCTAGGTAAAATAAACCAAAATCTGGTAAAACGGCCAGTTTTAAGGTTTGATCTATTTCCTAAAAAAAATTGAAAAACGGAAGTTTTTTGGATAATGCAAATATCTTTAAACCTATCAAATTAAGGTCTCGGAGTAAAGGGAATATTAAGCAAAAACATGCAAAAACGGCCAGTTTTGAGATTCGATCGATTTCTTAAAAAAAGCTTGAAAAACGTCAGTTTTGGGAAAATAAACCGTTTTTCTAACTTAGCAATTTATTGCTCTCGAATCTAAGTAATATTAACCAAAACCGCGTAAAACGGCCGTTTTTAAGGTTTGATCTATTTCCTAAAAAAGATTGAAAAACGGAAGTTTTTAGGATAATGCAAATATCTTCAAACCTATCAAATTAAGGTCTCGGAGTATAAGTAATATTAAGCAAAAACATGCAAAAACGGCCAGTTTTGAGATTCGATCGATTTCTTAAAAAAAGCTTGAAAAACGTCAGTTTTGGGAAAATAAACCGTTTTTCTAACTTAGCAATTTATTGCTCTCGAATCTAAGTAATATTAACCAAAACCGCGTAAAACGGCCGTTTTTAAGGTTTGATCTATTTCCTAAAAAAGATTGAAAAACGGAAGTTTTTAGGATAATGCAAATATCTTCAAACCTATCAAATTAAGGTCTCGGAGTATAAGTAATATTAAGCAAAAACATGCAAAAACGGCCAGATTTGAGATTCTATCGATTTCTATAAAAAAGCTTTAAAAACGTTAGTTTTGGGAAAATAACCCGTTTTTTAAAATAGCAAGTTGTTTCTCTCGAATCTAAGTAATATTACCCAAAACCTGGATAAACGGCCGTTTCTAAGGTTTGATCCATTTCTTAAAAAAAGTGCGAAAAACGGGAGTTTTTTGGTTGAGACAAATTTCTTTAACTTATCAAATTAAGGTCTTTGTTTATAAGTAATATTAAGTAAAAACATGCAAAAACGGCCAGTTTTGAGATTCAAACGATTTCTTAAAAAAAGCTTGAAAAACGTCAGTTTTGGGAAAATAAACCGTTTTTTAAACTTAGCAAGTTATTGCTCTGAAATCTAGGTAAAATAAACCAAAATCTGGTAAAACGGCCAGTTTTAAGGTTTGATCTATTTCCTAAAAAAAATTGAAAAACGGAAGTTTTTTGGATAATGCAAATATCTTTAAACCTATCAAATTAAAGTCTCGGAGTAAAGGGAATATTAAGCAAAAACATGCAAAAACGGCCAGTTTTGAGATTCGATCGATTTCTTAAAAAAAGCTTGAAAAACGTCAGTTTGGGGAAAATAAACCGTTTTTTAAACTTAGCTCTCGAATCTAAGTAAAATAAACCAAAATCTGGTAAAACGGCCAGTTTTAAGGTTTGATCTATTTCCTAAAAAAAAATTGAAAAACGGAAGTTTTTTGGATAATGCAAATATCTTCAAACCTATCAAAATAAGGTCTCTGATTATAAGTAATATTTAGCAAAAACATGCAAAAACGGCCAGTTTTGAGCTTCGATCGATTTCTTAAAAAAAGCTTGAAAAACGTCAGTTTGGGGAAAATAAACCGTTTTTTAAACATAGCAAGTTATTTCTCTCGAATCTAAGTAATATTAACCAAAACCTTGATAAACGGCCGTTTTTAATGTTTGATCCATTTCTTAAAAAAAGATTAAAAAACGGGAGTTTTTTAGATAATGCAAATATCTTCAACTTATCAAATTGAGGTCTCTGATTATAAGTAATATTAAGCAAAAACATGCAAAAACGGCCAGTTTTGAGATTCGATCGATTTCTTAAAAAAAGCTTGAAAAACGTCTGTTTTGGGAAAATAAACCGTTTTTTAAACTTAGCAAGTTATTGCTCTTGAATCTAAGTAATATTAACCAAAACCAGGAAATACGGCCGTTTTTAATGTTTGATCCATTTCTTAAAAAAAGATTGAAAACGGGAGTTTTTTAGCTAATGCAAATATCTTCAACTTATCAAATTGAGGTCTCTGATTATAAGTAATATTAAGCAAAAACATGCAAAAACGGCCAGTTTTGAGATTCGATCGATTTCTTAAAAAAAGCTTGAAAAACGTCAGTTTTGGGAAAATAAACCGTTTTTCGAACTTAGCAATTTATTGCTCTCGAATCTAAGTAATATTAACCAAAACCGCGTAAAACGGCCGTTTTTAAGGTTTGATCTATTTACTAAATAAGATTGAAAAACGGAAGTTTTTTGGATAATGCAAATATCTTCAAACCTATCAAAATAAGGTCTCTGATTATAAGTAATATTTAGCAAAAACATGCAAAAACGGCCAGTTCTGAGATTCGATCGATTTCTTAAAAAAAGCTTGAAAAACGTCAGTTTGGGGGAAATAAACCGTTTTTTAAACATAGCAAGTTATTTTTCTCGAATCTAAGTAATATTACCCAAAACCTGGATAAACGGCCGTTTTTAATGTTTGATCCATTTCTTAAAAAAAGATTAAAAAACGGGAGTTTTATAGATAATGCAAATATCTTCAACTTATCAAATTGAGGTCTCTGATTATAAGTAATATTAAGCAAAACATGCAAAAACGTCAGTTTAGAGATTCGATCGATTTCTTAAAAAAAGCTTAAAAAACGGCTGTTTTGGGAAAATAAACCGTTTTTCAAACTTAGCAAGTTATTGCTCTTGAATCTAAGTAATATTAACCAAAACCAGGAAATACGGCCGTTTTTAACGTTTGAGCCATTTCTTGAAAAAAGATTGAAAACGGGAATTTTTTGGATAATGCAAATTTCTTAAACTAATCAAATTAAGGTCTCTGATTATAAGTAATATTAAGCAAAAACATGCAAAAACGTCAGTTTTGAGATTCGATCGATTTCTTAAAAAAAGCTTAAAAAACGGCTGTTTTGGGAAAATAAACCGTTTTTCAAACTTAGCAAGTTATTGCTCTTGAATCTAAGTAATATTAACCAAAACCAGGAAATACGGCCGTTTTTAACGTTTGAGCCATTTCTTAAAAAAAGATTGAAAACGGGAGTTTTTTGGATAATGCAAATTTCTTAAACTAATCAAATTAAGGTCTCTGATTATAAGTAATATTAAGCAAAAACATGCAAAAACGGCCAGTTTTGAGATTCGATCGATTTCTTAAAAAAAGCTTGAAAAACGTCAGTTTTGGGAAAATAAACCGTTTTTCTAACTTAGCAATTTATTGCTCTCGAATCTAAGTAATATTAACCAAAACCGCGTAAAACGGCCGTTTTTAAGGTTTGATCTATTTCCTAAAAAAGATTGAAAAACGGAAGTTTTTAGGATAATGCAAATATCTTCAAACCTATCAAAATAAGGTCTCCGATTATAAGTAATATTTAGCAAAAACATGCAAAAATGGCCAGTTTTAAGATTCGATCGATTTCTTAAAAAAAGCTTGAAAAACGTCAGTTTGGGGAAAATAAACCGTTTTTTAAACATAGCAAGTTATTGCTCTTGAATCTAAGTAATATTAACCAAAACCAGGAAATACGGCCGTTTTTAACGTTTGAGCCATTTCTTGAAAAAAGATTGAGAACGGGAATTTTTTGGATAATGCAAATTTCTTAAACTAATCAAATTAAGGTCTCTGATTATAAGTAATATTAAGCAAAAACATGCAAAAACGTCAGTTTTGAGATTCGATCGATTTCTTAAAAAAAGCTTAAAAAACGGCTGTTTTGGGAAAATAAACCGTTTTTCAAACTTAGCAAGTTATTGCTCTTGAATCTAAGTAATATTAACCAAAACCAGGAAATACGGCCGTATTTAACGTTTGATCCATTTCTTAAAAAAAGATTGAAAACGGGAGTTTTTTAGCTAATGCAAATATCTTCAACTTATCAAATTGAGGTCTCTGATTATAAGTAATATTAAGCAAAAACATGCAAAAACGGCCAGTTTTGAGATTCGATCGATTTCTTAAAAAAAGCTTGAAAAACGTCAGTTTTGGGAAAATAAACCGTTTTTCTAACTTAGCAATTTATTGCTCTCGAATCTAAGTAATATTAACCAAAACCGCGTAAAACGGCCGTTTTTAAGGTTTGATCTATTTCCTAAAAAAGATTGAAAAACGGAAGTTTTTAGGATAATGCAAATATCTTCAAACCTATCAAATTAAGGTCTCGGAGTATAAGTAATATTAAGCAAAAACATGCAAAAACGGCCAGATTTGAGATTCGATCGATTTCTATAAAAAAGCTTTAAAAACGTTAGTTTTGGGAAAATAACCCGTTTTTTAAAATAGCAAGTTGTTTCTCTCGAATCTAAGTAATATTCCCCTAAACCTGGATAAACGGATGTTTCTAAGGTTTGATCCATTTCTTAAAAAAAGTGCGAAAAACGGGAGTTTTTTGGATGAGACAAATTTCTTTAACTTATCAAATTAAGGTCTTTGTTTATAAGTAATATTAAGTAAAAACATGCAAAAACGGCCAGTTTTGAGATTCGATCGATTTCTTAAAAAAAGCTTGAAAAACGTCAGTTTTGGGAAAATAAACCGTTTTTTAAACTTAGCAAGTTATTGCTCTCAAATCTAGGTAAAATAAACCAAAATCTGGTAAAACGGCCAGTTTTAAGGTTTGATCTATTTCCTAAAAAAAATTGAAAAACGGAAGTTTTTTGGATAATGCAAATATCTTTAAACCTATCAAATTAAGGTCTCGGAGTAAAGGGAATATTAAGCAAACACATGCAAAAACGGCCAGTTTTGAGATTCGATCGATTTCTTAAAAAAAGCTTGAAAAACGTCAGTTTGGGGAAAATAAACCGTTTTTTAAACTTAGCTCTCGAATCTAAGTAAAATAAACCAAAATCTGGTAAAACGGCCAGTTTTAAGGTTTGATCTATTTCCTAAAAAAAAATTGAAAAACGGAAGTTTTTTGGATAATGCAAATATCTTCAAACCTATCAAAATAAGGTCTCTGATTATAAGTAATATTTAGCAAAAACATGCAAAAACGGCCAGTTTTGAGCTTCGATCGATTTCTTAAAAAAAGCTTGAAAAACGTCAGTTTGGGGAAAATAAACCGTTTTTTAAACATAGCAAGTTATTTCTCTCGAATCTAAGTAATATTAACCAAAACCTTGATAAACGGCCGTTTTTAATGTTTGATCCATTTCTTAAAAAAAGATTAAAAAACGGGAGTTTTTTAGATAATGCAAATATCTTCAACTTATCAAATTGAGGTCTCTGATTATAAGTAATATTAAGCAAAAACATGCAAAAACGGCCAGTTTTGAGATTCGATCGATTTCTTAAAAAAAGCTTGAAAAACGTCTGTTTTGGGAAAATAAACCGTTTTTAAACTTAGCAAGTTATTGCTCTTGAATCTAAGTAATATTAACCAAAACCAGGAAATACGGCCGTTTTTAACGTTTGATCCATTTCTTAAAAAAAGATTGAAAACGGGAGTTTTTTAGCTAATGCAAATATCTTCAACTTATCAAATTGAGGTCTCTGATTATAAGTAATATTAAGCAAAAACATGCAAAAACGGCCAGTTTTGAGATTCGATCGATTTCTTAAAAAAAGCTTGAAAAACGTCAGTTTTGGGAAAATAAACCGTTTTTCGAACTTAGCAATTTATTGCTCTCGAATCTAAGTAATATTAACCAAAACCGCGTAAAACGGCCGTTTTTAAGGTTTGATCTATTTCCTAAATAAGATTGAAAAACGGAAGTTTTTTGGATAATGCAAATATCTTCAAACCTATCAAAATAAGGTCTCTGATTATAAGTAATATTTAGCAAAAAAATGCAAAAACGGCCAGTTTTGAGATTCGATCGATTTCTTAAAAAAAGCTTGAAAAACGTCAGTTTGGGGAAAATAAACCGTTTTTTAAACATAGCAAGTTATTTCTCTCGAATCTAAGTAATATTACCCAAAACCTGGATAAACGGCCGTTTTTAATGTTTGATCCATTTCTTAAAAAAAGATTAAAAAACGGGAGTTTTATAGATAATGCAAATATCTTCCACTTATCAAATTGAGGTCTCTGATTATAAGTAATATTAAGCAAAACATGCAAAAACGTCAGTTTTGAGATTCGATCGATTTCTTAAAAAAAGCTTAAAAAACGGCTGTTTTGGGAAAATAAACCGTTTTTCAAACTTAGCAAGTTATTGCTCTTGAATCTAAGTAATATTAACCAAAACCAGGAAATACGGCCGTTTTTAACATTTGAGCCATTTCTTGAAAAAAGATTGAAAACGGGAATTTTTTGGATAATGCAAATTTCTTAAACTAATCAAATTAAGGTCTCTGATTATAAGTAATATTAAGCAAAAACATGCAAAAACGTAAGTTTTGAGATTCGATCGATTTCTTAAAAAAAGCTTAAAAAACGGCTGTTTTGGG
The DNA here is from genome assembly GCA_963969495.1 of Ceratothoa steindachneri. NCBI lineage: Eukaryota > Metazoa > Arthropoda > Malacostraca > Isopoda > Cymothoidae > Ceratothoa > Ceratothoa steindachneri. Next base: position 179,961,861 of record OZ018320.1, read on the forward strand.
AAAATAAACCGTTTTTCAAACTTAGCAAGTTATTGCTCTTGAATCTAAGTAATATTAACCAAAACCAGGAAATACGGCCGTTTTTAACGTTTGAGCCATTTCTTAAAAAAAGATTGAAAACGGGAGTTTTTTGGATAATGCAAATTTCTTAAACTAATCAAATTAAGGTCTCGGAGTATAAGTAATATTAAGCAAAAACATGCAAAAACGGCCAGATTTGAGATTCGATCGATTTCTTGAAAAAAGCTTTAAAAACGTTAGTTTTGGGAAAATAACCCGTTTTTAAAACAAGCAAGTTGTTTCTCTCGAATCTAAGTAATATTACCCAAAACCTGGATAAACGGCCGTTTCTAAGGTTTGATCCATTTCTTAAAAAAAGTGCGAAAAACGGGAGTTTTTTGGATGATTCAAATTTCTTTAACTTATCAAATTAAGGTCTTTGTTTATAAGTAATATTAAGTAAAAACATGCAAAAACGGCCAGTTTTGAGATTCGATCGATTTCTTAAAAAAAGCTTGAAAAACGTCAGTTTTGGGAAAATAAACCGTTTTTCTAACTTAGCAATTTATTGCTCTCGAATCTAAGTAATATTAACCAAAACCGCGTAAAACGGCCGTTTTTAAGGTTTGATCTATTTCCTAAAAAAGATTGAAAAACGGAAGTTTTTAGGATAATGCAAATATCTTCAAACCTATCAAATTAAGGTCTCGGAGTATAAGTAATATTAAGCAAAAACATGCAAAAACGGCCAGATTTGAGATTCGATCGATTTCTTAAAAAAAGCTTTAAAAACGTTAGTTTTGGGAAAATAACCCGTTTTTTAAAATAGCAAGTTGTTTCTCTCGAATCTAAGTAATATTACCCAAAACCTGGATAAACGGCCGTTTCTAAGGTTTGATCCATTTCTTAAAAAAAGTGCGAAAAACGGGAGTTTTTTGGATGAGACAAATTTCTTTAACTTATCAAATTAAGGTCTTTGTTTATAAGTAATATTAAGTAAAAACATGCAAAAACGGCCAGTTTTGAGATTCGATCGATTTCTTAAAAAAAGCTTGAAAAACGTCAGTTTTGGGAAAATAAACCGTTTTTTAAACTTAGCAAGTTATTGCTCTCAAATCTAGGTAAAATAAACCAAAATCTGTTAAAACGGCCAGTTTTAAGGTTTGATCTATTTCCTAAAAAAAATTGAAAAACGGAAGTTTTTTGGATAATGCAAATATCTTTAAACCTATCAAATTAAGGTCTCGGAGTAAAGGGAATATTAAGCAAAAACATGCAAAAACGGCCAGTTTTGAGATTCGATCGATTTCTTAAAAAAAGCTTGAAAAACGTCTGTTTTGGGAAAATAAACCGTTTTTTAAACTTAGCAAGTTATTGCTCTTGAATCTAAGTAATATTAACCAAAACCAGGAAATACGGCCGTTTTTTAATGTTTGATCTATTTCTTAAAAAAAGATTGAAAACGGGAGTTTTTTAGCTAATGCAAATATCTTCAACTTATCAAATTGAGGTCTCTGATTATAAGTAATATTAAGCAAAAACATGCAAAAACGGCCAGTTTTGAGATTCGATCGATTTCTTAAAAAAAGCTTGAAAAACGTCAGTTTTGGGAAAATAAACCGTTTTTCGAACTTAGCAATTTATTGCTCTCGAATCTAAGTAATATTAACCAAAACCGCGTAAAACGGCCGTTTTTTAAGGTTTGATCTATTTACTAAATAAGATTGAAAAACGGAAGTTTTTTGGATAATGCAAATATCTTCAAACCTATCAAAATAAGGTCTCTGATTATAAGTAATATTTAGCAAAAACATGCAAAAACGGCCAGTTCTGAGATTCGATCGATTTCTTAAAAAAAGCTTGAAAAACGTCAGTTTGGGGGAAATAAACCGTTTTTTAAACATAGCAAGTTATTTCTCTCGAATCTAAGTAATATTACCCAAAACCTGGATAAACGGCCGTTTTTAATGTTTGATCCATTTCTTAAAAAAAGATTAAAAAACGGGAGTTTTATAGATAATGCAAATATCTTCAACTTATCAAATTGAGGTCTCTGATTATAAGTAATATTAAGCAAAACATGCAAAAACGTCAGTTTAGAGATTCGATCGATTTCTTAAAAAAAGCTTAAAAAACGGCTGTTTTGGGAAAATAAACCGTTTTTCAAACTTAGCAAGTTATTGCTCTTGAATCTAAGTAATATTAACCAAAACCAGGAAATACGGCCGTTTTTAACGTTTGAGCCATTTCTTGAAAAAAGATTGAAAACGGGAATTTTTTGGATAATGCAAATTTCTTAAACTAATCAAATTAAGGTCTCTGATTATAAGTAATATTAAGCAAAAACATGCAAAAACGTCAGTTTTGAGATTCGATCGATTTCTTAAAAAAAGCTTAAAAAACGGCTGTTTTGGGAAAATAAACCGTTTTTCAAACTTAGCAAGTTATTGCTCTTGAATCTAAGTAATATTAACCAAAACCAGGAAATACGGCCGTTTTTAACGTTTGAGCCATTTCTTAAAAAAAGATTGAAAACGGGAGTTTTTTGGATAATGCAAATTTCTTAAACTAATCAAATTAAGGTCTCTGATTATAAGTAATATTAAGCAAAAACATGCAAAAACGGCCAGTTTTGAGATTCGATCGATTTCTTAAAAAAAGCTTGAAAAACGTCAGTTTTGGGAAAATAAACCGTTTTTCTAACTTAGCAATTTATTGCTCTCGAATCTAAGTAATATTAACCAAAACCGCGTAAAACGGCCGTTTTTAAGGTTTGATCTATTTCCTAAAAAAGATTGAAAAACGGAAGTTTTTAGGATAATGCAAATATCTTCAAACCTATCAAAATAAGGTCTCCGATTATAAGTAATATTTAGCAAAAACATGCAAAAATGGCCAGTTTTGAGATTCGATCGATTTCTTAAAAAAAGCTTGAAAAACGTCAGTTTGGGGAAAATAAACCGTTTTTTAAACATAGCAAGTTATTGCTCTTGAATCTAAGTAATATTAACCAAAACCAGGAAATACGGCCGTTTTTAACGTTTGAGCCATTTCTTGAAAAAAGATTGAGAACGGGAATTTTTTGGATAATGCAAATTTCTTAAACTAATCAAATTAAGGTCTCTGATTATAAGTAATATTAAGCAAAAACATGCAAAAACGTCAGTTTTGAGATTCGATCGATTTCTTAAAAAAAGCTTAAAAAACGGCTGTTTTGGGAAAATAAACCGTTTTTCAAACTTAGCAAGTTATTGCTCTTGAATCTAAGTAATATTAACCAAAACCAGGAAATACGGCCGTATTTAACGTTTGATCCATTTCTTAAAAAAAGATTGAAAACGGGAGTTTTTTAGCTAATGCAAATATCTTCAACTTATCAAATTGAGGTCTCTGATTATAAGTAATATTAAGCAAAAACATGCAAAAACGGCCAGTTTTGAGATTCGATCGATTTCTTAAAAAAAGCTTGAAAAACGTCAGTTTTGGGAAAATAAACCGTTTTTCTAACTTAGCAATTTATTGCTCTCGAATCTAAGTAATATTAACCAAAACCGCGTAAAACGGCCGTTTTTAAGGTTTGATCTATTTCCTAAAAAAGATTGAAAAACGGAAGTTTTTAGGATAATGCAAATATCTTCAAACCTATCAAATTAAGGTCTCGGAGTATAAGTAATATTAAGCAAAAACATGCAAAAACGGCCAGATTTGAGATTCGATCGATTTCTATAAAAAAGCTTTAAAAACGTTAGTTTTGGGAAAATAACCCGTTTTTTAAAATAGCAAGTTGTTTCTCTCGAATCTAAGTAATATTCCCCTAAACCTGGATAAACGGATGTTTCTAAGGTTTGATCCATTTCTTAAAAAAAGTGCGAAAAACGGGAGTTTTTTGGATGAGACAAATTTCTTTAACTTATCAAATTAAGGTCTTTGTTTATAAGTAATATTAAGTAAAAACATGCAAAAACGGCCAGTTTTGAGATTCGATCGATTTCTTAAAAAAAGCTTGAAAAACGTCAGTTTTGGGAAAATAAACCGTTTTTTAAACTTAGCAAGTTATTGCTCTCAAATCTAGGTAAAATAAACCAAAATCTGGTAAAACGGCCAGTTTTAAGGTTTGATCTATTTCCTAAAAAAAATTGAAAAACGGAAGTTTTTTGGATAATGCAAATATCTTTAAACCTATCAAATTAAGGTCTCGGAGTAAAGGGAATATTAAGCAAACACATGCAAAAACGGCCAGTTTTGAGATTCGATCGATTTCTTAAAAAAAGCTTGAAAAACGTCGAATCTAAGTAAAATAAACCAAAATCTGGTAAAACGGCCAGTTTTAAGGTTTGATCTATTTCCTAAAAAAAAATTGAAAAACGGAAGTTTTTTGGATAATGCAAATATCTTCAAACCTATCAAAATAAGGTCTCTGATTATAAGTAATATTTAGCAAAAACATGCAAAAACGGCCAGTTTTGAGCTTCGATCGATTTCTTAAAAAAAGCTTGAAAAACGTCAGTTTGGGGAAAATAAACCGTTTTTTAAACATAGCAAGTTATTTCTCTCGAATCTAAGTAATATTAACCAAAACCTTGATAAACGGCCGTTTTTAATGTTTGATCCATTTCTTAAAAAAAGATTAAAAAACGGGAGTTTTTTAGATAATGCAAATATCTTCAACTTATCAAATTGAGGTCTCTGATTATAAGTAATATTAAGCAAAAACATGCAAAAACGGCCAGTTTTGAGATTCGATCGATTTCTTAAAAAAAGCTTGAAAAACGTCTGTTTTGGGAAAATAAACCGTTTTTTAAACTTAGCAAGTTATTGCTCTTGAATCTAAGTAATATTAACCAAAACCAGGAAATACGGCCGTTTTTAACGTTTGATCCATTTCTTAAAAAAAGATTGAAAACGGGAGTTTTTAGCTAATGCAAATATCTTCAACTTATCAAATTGAGGTCTCTGATTATAAGTAATATTAAGCAAAAACATGCAAAAACGGCCAGTTTTGAGATTCGATCGATTTCTTAAAAAAAGCTTGAAAAACGTCAGTTTTGGGAAAATAAACCGTTTTTCGAACTTAGCAATTTATTGCTCTCGAATCTAAGTAATATTAACCAAAACCGCGTAAAACGGCCGTTTTTAAGGTTTGATCTATTTCCTAAATAAGATTGAAAAACGGAAGTTTTTTGGATAATGCAAATATCTTCAAACCTATCAAAATAAGGTCTCTGATTATAAGTAATATTTAGCAAAAAAATGCAAAAACGGCCAGTTTTGAGATTCGATCGATTTCTTAAAAAAAGCTTGAAAAACGTCAGTTTGGGGAAAATAAACCGTTTTTTAAACATAGCAAGTTATTTCTCTCGAATCTAAGTAATATTACCCAAAACCTGGATAAACGGCCGTTTTTAATGTTTGATCCATTTCTTAAAAAAAGATTAAAAAACGGGAGTTTTATAGATAATGCAAATATCTTCCACTTATCAAATTGAGGTCTCTGATTATAAGTAATATTAAGCAAAACATGCAAAAACGTCAGTTTTGAGATTCGATCGATTTCTTAAAAAAAGCTTAAAAAACGGCTGTTTTGGGAAAATAAACCGTTTTTCAAACTTAGCAAGTTATTGCTCTTGAATCTAAGTAATATTAACCAAAACCAGGAAATACGGCCGTTTTTAACATTTGAGCCATTTCTTGAAAAAAGATTGAAAACGGGAATTTTTTGGATAATGCAAATTTCTTAAACTAATCAAATTAAGGTCTCTGATTATAAGTAATATTAAGCAAAAACATGCAAAAACGTCAGTTTTGAGATTCGATCGATTTCTTAAAAAAAGCTTAAAAAACGGCTGTTTTGGGAAAATAAACCGTTTTTCAAACTTAGCAAGTTATTGCTCTTGAATCTAAGTAATATTAACCAAAACCAGGAAATACGGCCGTTTTTAACGTTTGAGCCATTTCTTAAAAAAAGATTGAAAACGGGAGTTTTTTGGATAATGCAAATTTCTTAAACTAATCAAATTAAGGTCTCGGAGTATAAGTAATATTAAGCAAAAACATGCAAAAACGGCCAGATTTGAGATTCGATCGATTTCTTGAAAAAAGCTTTAAAAACGTTAGTTTTGGGAAAATAACCCGTTTTTAAAACAAGCAAGTTGTTTCTCTCGAATCTAAGTAATATTACCCAAAACCTGGATAAACGGCCGTTTCTAAGGTTTGATCCATTTCTTAAAAAAAGTGCGAAAAACGGGAGTTTTTTGGATGATTCAAATTTCTTTAACTTATCAAATTAAGGTCTTTGTTTATAAGTAATATTAAGTAAAAACATGCAAAAACGGCCAGTTTTGAGATTCGATCGATTTCTTAAAAAAAGCTTGAAAAACGTCAGTTTTGGGAAAATAAACCGATTTTCTAACTTAGCAATTTATTGCTCTCGAATCTAAGTAATATTAACCAAAACCGCGTAAAACGGCCGTTTTTAAGGTTTGATCTATTTCCTAAAAAAGATTGAAAAACGGAAGTTTTTAGGATAATGCAAATATCTTCAAACCTATCAAATTAAGGTCTCGGAGTATAAGTAATATTAAGCAAAAACATGCAAAAACGGCCAGATTTGAGATTCGATCGATTTCTTAAAAAAAGCTTTAAAAACGTTAGTTTTGGGAAAATAACCCGTTTTTTAAAATAGCAAGTTGTTTCTCTCGAATCTAAGTAATATTACCCAAAACCTGGATAAACGGCCGTTTCTAAGGTTTGATCCATTTCTTAAAAAAAGTGCGAAAAACGGGAGTTTTTTGGATGAGACAAATTTCTTTAACTTATCAAATTAAGGTCTTTGTTTATAAGTAATATTAAGTAAAAACATGCAAAAACGGCCAGTTTTGAGATTCGATCGATTTCTTAAAAAAAGCTTGAAAAACGTCAGTTTTGGGAAAATAAACCGTTTTTTAAACTTAGCAAGTTATTGCTCTCAAATCTAGGTAAAATAAACCAAAATCTGTTAAAACGGCCAGTTTTAAGGTTTGATCTATTTCCTAAAAAAAATTGAAAAACGGAAGTTTTTTGGATAATGCAAATATCTTTAAACCTATCAAATTAAGGTCTCGGAGTAAAGGGAATATTAAGCAAAAACATGCAAAAACGGCCAGTTTTGAGATTCGATCGATTTCTTAAAAAAAGCTTGAAAAACGTCAGTTTGGGGAAAATAAACCGTTTTTTAAACTTAGCTCTCGAATCTAAGTAATATAAACCAAAATCTGGTAAAACGGCCAGTTTTAAGGTTTGATCTATTTTCTAAAAAAAAATTGAAAAACGGAAGTTTTTTGGATAATGCAAATATCTTCAAACCTATCAAAATAAGGTCTCTGAATATAAGTAATATTTAGCAAAAACATGCAAAAACGGCCAGTTTTGAGCTTCGATCGATTTCTTAAAAAAAGCTTGAAAAACGTCAGTTTGGGGAAAATAAACCGTTTTTTAAACATAGCAAGTTATTTCTCTCGAATCTAACTAATATTACCCAAAACCTGGATAAACGGCCGTTTTTAATGTTTGATCCATTTCTTAAAAAAAGATTAAAAAACGGGAGTTTTTTAGATAATGCAAATATCTTCAACTTATCAAATTGAGGTCTCTGATTATAAGTAATATTAAGCAAAAACATGCAAAAACGGCCAGTTTTGAGATTCGATCGATTTCTTAAAAAAAGCTTGAAAAACGTCAGTTTGGGGAAAATAAACCGTTTTTTAAACATAGCAAGTAATTTCTCTCGAATCTAAGTAATATTACCCAAAACCTGGATAAACGGCCGTTTTTAATGTTTGATCCATTTCTTAAAAAAAAGATTAAAAAATGGGAGTTTTTTAGATAATGCAAATATCTTCAACTTATCAAATTGAGGTCTCTGATTATAAGTAATATTAAGCAAAAACATGCAAAAACGGCCAGTTTTGAGATTCTGATCGATTTCTTAAAAAAAGCTTGAAAACGTCAGTTTTGGGAAAATAAACCGTTTTTCAAACTTAGCAAGTTATTGCTCTTGAATCTAAGTAATATTAACCAAAACCAGGAAATACGGCCGTTTTTAAGGTTTGATCTATTTCCTAAAAAAGATTAAAAAACGGAAGTTTTTTGGATAATGCAAATATCTTCAAGCCTATCAAATTAATGCCTCTGATTATAAGTAATATTAAGCAAAAACATGCAAAAACGGCTAGTTTTGAGATTCGATCGATTTCTTAAAAAAAGCTTAAAAACGTCAGTTTTATGAAAATAAACCGTTTTTCAAACTTAGCAAGTTATTGCTCTCGAATCTAAGTTCTATTTACCAAAACCGCGTAAAACGGCCGTTTTTAAGGTTTGATCTATTTCCTAAAAAAGATTGAAAAACGGAAGTTTTTTGGATAATGCAAATATCTTCAAACCTATCAAATTAAGGTCTCTGATTATAAGTAATATTAAGCAAAAACATGCAAAAACGGCCAGTTTTGAGATTCGATCGATTTCTTAAAAAAAGCTTGAAAAACGTTAGTTTTGGGAAAATAATCCGTTTTTCAAACTTAGCAAGTTATTTCTCTCGAATCTAAGTAATATAAACCAAAACCTTGTAAAACGGCCAGTTTTAAGGTTTGATCTATTTCCTAAAAAAAATTGAAAAACGGAAGTTTTTTGGATAATGCAAATATCTTCAAAACTATCAAATTAAGGTCTTTGATTATAAGTAATATTAAGTTAAAACATGCAAAAACGGCCAGTTTTGAGATTCGATCGATTTCTTAAAAAAAGCTTGAAAAACGTCTGTTTTGGGAAAATAAACCGTTTTTTAAACTTAGCAAGTTATTGCTCTTGAATCTAAGTAATATTAACCAAAACCAAGAAATACGGCCGTTTTTAACGTTTGATCCATTTCTTAAAAAAAGATTGAAAACGGGAGTTTTTTAGATAATGCAAATATCTTCAACCTATCAAATTGAGGTCTCTGATTATAAGTAATATTAAGCAAAAACATGCAAAAACGGCCAGTTTTGAGATTCGATCGATTTCTTAAAAAAAGCTTGAAAAACGTCAGTTTTGGGAAAATAAACCGTTTTTCGAACTTAGCAATTTATTGCTCTCGAATCTAAGTAATATTAACCAAAACCAGGAAATACGGCCGTTTTTAACGTTTGAGCCATTCCTTAAAAAAAGATTGAAAACGGGAGTTTTTTAGATAATGCAAATATCTTCAACTTATCAAATTGAGGTCTCTGATTATAAGTAATATAAAGCAAAAACATGCAAAAACGGCCAGTTTTGAGATTCGATCGATTTCTTAAAAAAAGCTTGAAAAACGTCAGTTTGGGGAAAATAAACCGTTTTTTAAACATAGCAAGTTATTTCTCTCGAATCTAAGTAATATTACCCAAAACCTTGATAAACGGCCGTTTTTAACGTTTGATCCATTTCTTAAAAAAAGATTGAAAACGGGAGTTTTTTTGGATAATGCAAATTTCTTAAACTAATCAAATTAAGGTCTCTGATTATAAGTAATATTAAGCAAAAACATGCAAAAACGGCCAGTTTTGAGATTCGATCGATTTCTTAAAAAAAGCTTGAAAAACGTCAGTTTTGGGAAAATAAACCGTTTTTCGAACTTAGCAATTTATTGCTCTCGAATCTAAGTAATATTAACCAAAAACGCGTAAAACGGCCGTTTTTAAGGTTTGATCTATTTCCTAAAAAAGATTGAATAACGGAAGTTTTTTCGATAATGCAAATATCTTCAAACCTATCAAAATAAGGTCTCTGATTATAAGTAATATTTAGCAAAAACATGCAAAAACGGCCAGTTTTGAGATTCGATCGATTTCTTAAAAAAGCTTGAAAAACGTCAGTTTGGGGAAAATAAACCGTTTTTTAAACATAGCAAGTTATTTCTCTCGAATCTAAGTAATATTACCCAAAACCTTGATAAACGGCCGTTTTTAATGTTTGATCCATTTTTTAAAAAAAGATTAAAAAACGGGAGTTTTTTAGATAATGCAAATATCTTCAACTTATCAAATTGAGGTCTCTGATTATAAGTAATATTAAGCAAAAACATGCAAAAACGGCCAGTTTTGAGATTCGATCGATTTCTTAAAAAAAGCTTAAAAAACGTCTGTTTTGGGAAAATAAACCGTTTTTTAAACTTAGCAAGTTATTGCTCTTGAATCTAAGTAATATTAACCAAAACCAGGAAATACGGCCAAATTTAACGTTTGAGCCATTCCTTAAAAAAAGATTGAAAACGGGAGTTTTTTAGATAATGCAAATATCTTCAACTTATCAAATTGAGGTCTCTGATTATAAGTAATATAAAGCAAAAACATGCAAAAACGGCCAGTTTTGAGATTCGATCGATTTCTTAAAAAAAGCTTGAAAAACGTCAGTTTGGGGAAAATAAACCGTTTTTTAAACTTAGCAAGTTATTGCTCTTGAATCTAAGTAATATTAACCAAAACCGCGTAAAACGGCCGTTTTTAAGGTTTGATCTATTTCCTAAAAAAGATTGAAAAACGGAAGTTTTTTAGATAATGCAAATATCTTCAACTTATCAAATTGAGGTCTCTGATTTTAAGTAATATTAAGCAAAAACATGCAAAAACGTCAGTTTTGAGATTCGATCGATTTCTTAAAAAAAGCTTAAAAAACGGCTGTTTCGGGAAAATAAACCGTTTTTTAAACTTAGCAAGTTATTGCTCTTGAATCTAAGTAATATTAACCAAAACCAGGAAATACGGCCAAATTTAACGTTTGAGCCATTCCTTAAAAAAAGATTGAAAACGGGAGTTTTTTAGATAATGCAAATATCTTCAACTTATCAAATTGAGGTCTCTGATTATAAGTAATATAAAGCAAAAACATGCAAAAACGGCCAGTTTTGAGATTCGATCGATTTCTTAAAAAAAGCTTGAAAAACGTCTGTTTTGGGAAAATAAACCGTTTTTCAAACTTAGCAAGTTATTGCTCTTGAATCTAAGTAATATTAACGAAAACCAGGAAATACGGCCGTTTTTAACGTTTGATCCATTTCTTAAAAAAAGATTGAAAACGGGAGTTTTTTGGATAATGCAAATTTCTTAAACTAATCAAATTAAGGTCTCTGATTATAAGTAATATTAAGCAAAAACATGCAAAAACGGCCAGTTTTGAGATTTGATCGATTTCTTTAAAAAAGCTTGAAAAACGTCAGTTTTGGGAAAATAAACCGTTTTTCGAACTTAGCAATTTATTGCTCTCGAATCTAAGTAATATTAACCAAAACCGCGTAAAACGGCCGTTTTTAAGGTTTGATCTATTTCCTAAAAAAGATTGAAAAACGGAAGTTTTTTGGATAATGCAAATATCTTCAAACCTATCAAAATAAGGTCTCTGATTATAAGTAATATTTAGAAAAAACATGCAAAAACGGCCAGTTTTGAGATTCGACCGATTTCTTAAAAAAAGCTTGAAAAACGTCAGTTTGGGGAAAATAAACCGTTTTTTAAACATAGCAAGTTATTTCTCTCGAATCTAAGTAATATTACCCAAAACTTTGATAAACGGCCGTTTTTAATGTTTGATCCATTTCTTAAAAAAAGATTAAAAAACGGGAATTTTTTAGATAATGCAAATATCTTCAACCTATCAAATTGAGGTCTCTGATTATAAGTAATATTAAGCAAAAACATGCAAAAACGGCCAGTTTTGAGATTCGATCGATTTCTTAAAAAAAGCTTGAAAAACGTCAGTTTTGGGAAAATAAACCGTTTTTCGACCTTAGCAATTTATTGCTCTCGAATCTAAGTAATATTAACCAAAACCGCGTAAAACGGCCGTTTTTAAGGTTTGATCTATTTCCTAAAAAAGATTGAAAAACGGAAGTTTTTTGGATAATGCAAATATCTTCAACTTATCAAATTGAGGTCTCTGATTTTAAGTAATATTAAGCAAAAACATGCAAAAACGTCAGTTTTGAGATTCGATCGATTTCTTAAAAAAAGCTTAAAAAACGGCTGTTTTGGGAAAATAAACCGTTTTTCAAACTTAGCAAGTTATTGCTCTTGAATCTAAGTAATATTAACCAAAACCAGGAAATACGGCCGTTTTTAACGTTTGAGCCATTCCTTAAAAAAAGATTGAAAACGGGAGTTTTTTAGATAATGCAAATATCTTCAACTTATCAAATTGAGGTCTCTGATTATAAGTAATATAAAGCAAAAACATGCAAAAACGGCCAGTTTTGAGATTCGATCGATTTCTTAAAAAAAGCTTGAAAAACTTCAGTTTGGGGAAAATAAACCGTTTTTTAAACATAGCAAGTTATTTCTCTCGAATCTAAGTAATATTACCCAAAACCTGGATAAACGGCCGTTTTTAATGTTTGATCCATTTCTTAAAAAAAGATTAAAAAATGGGAGTTTTTTAGATAATGCAAATATCTTCAACTTATCAAATTGAGGTCTCTGATTATAAGTAATATTAAGCAAAAACATGCAAAAACGGCCAGTTTTGAGATTCGATCGATTTCTTAAAAAAAGCTTGAAAAACGTCAGTTTTGGGAAAATAGACCGTTTTTCGAACTTAGCAATTTATTGCTCTCGAATCTAAGTAATATTAACCAAAAACGCGTAAAACGGCCGTTTTTAAGGTTTGATCTATTTCCTAAAAAAGATTGAAAAACGGAAGTTTTTTGGATAATGCAAATATCTTCAAACCTATCAAAATAAGGTCTCTGATTATAAGTAATATTTAGCAAAAACATGCAAAAACGGCCAGTTTTGAGATTCGATCGATTTCTTAAAAAAGCTTGAAAAACGTCAGTTTGGGGAAAATAAACCGTTTTTTAAACATAGCAAGTTATTTCTCTCGAATCTAAGTAATATTACCCAAAACCTTGATAAACGGCCGTTTTTAATGTTTGATCCATTTCTTAAAAAAAGATTAAAAAACGGGAGTTTTTTAGATAATGCAAATATCTTCAACTTATCAAATTGAGGTCTCTGATTATAAGTAATATTAAGCAAAAACGGCCAGTTTTGAGATTCGATCGATTTCTTAAAAAAAGCTTAAAAACGTCTGTTTTGGGAAAATAAACCGTTTTTTAAACTTAGCAAGTTATTGCTCTTGAATCTAAGTAATATTAACCAAAACCAGGAAATACGGCCAAATTTAACGTTTGAGCCATTCCTTAAAAAAAGATTGAAAACGGGAGTTTTTTAGATAATGCAAATATCTTCAACTTATCAAATTGAGGTCTCTGATTATAAGTAATATAAAGCAAAAACATGCAAAAACGGCCAGTTTTGAGATTCGATCGATTTCTTAAAAAAGCTTGAAAAACGTCAGTTTGGGGAAAATAAACCGTTTTTTAAACTTAGCAAGTTATTGCTCTTGAATCTAAGTAATATTAACCAAAACCGCGTAAAACGGCCGTTTTTAAGGTTTGATCTATTTCCTAAAAAAGATTGAAAAACGGAAGTTTTTTAGATAATGCAAATATCTTCAACTTATCAAATTGAGGTCTCTGATTTTAAGTAATATTAAGCAAAAACATGCAAAAACGTCAGTTTTGAGATTCGATCGATTTCTTAAAAAAGCTTGAAAAACGTCAGTTTGGGGAAAATAAACCGTTTTTTAAACTTAGCAAGTTATTTCTCTCGAATCTAAGTAATATAAACCAAAACCTTGTAAAACGGCCAGTTTTAAGGTTTGATCTATTTCCTAAAAAAAATTGAAAAACGGAAGTTTTTTGGATAATGCAAATATCTTCAAAACTATCAAATTAAGGCCTCTGATTATAAGTAATATTAAGCAAAAACATGCAAAAACGGCCAGTTTTGAGATTCGATCGATTTCTTAAAAAAAGCTTGAAAAACGTCAGTTTTGGGAAAATAAACCGTTTTTTAAACTTAGCAAGTTATTGCTCTCAAATCTAGGTAAAATAAACCAAAATCTGGTAAAACGGCCAGTTTTAAGGTTTGATCTATTTCCTAAAAAAAATTGAAAAACGGAAGTTTTTTGGATAATGCAAATATCTTTAAACCTATCAAATTAAGGTCTCGGAGTAAAGGGAATATTAAGCAAAAACATGCATTAACGGCCAGTTTTGAGATTCGATCGATTTCTTAAAAAAAGCTTGAAAAACGTCAGTTTGGGGAAAATAAACCGTTTTTTAAACTTAGCTCTCGAATCTAAGTAAAATAAACCAAAATCTGGTAAAACGGCCAGTTTTAAGGTTTGATCTATTTCCTAAAAAAAAATTGAAAAACGGAAGTTTTTTGGATAATGCAAATATCTTCAAACCTATCAAAATAAGGTCTCTGATTATAAGTAATATTTAGCAAAAACATGCAAAAACGGCCAGTTTTGAGCTTCGATCGATTTCTTAAAAAAAGCTTGAAAAACGTCAGTTTGGGGAAAATAAACCGTTTTTTAAACATAGCAAGTTATTTCTCTCGAATCTAAGTAATATTAACCAAAACCTTGATAAACGGCCGTTTTTAATGTTTGATCCATTTCTTAAAAAAAGATTAAAAAACGGGAGTTTTTTAGATAATGCAAATATCTTCAACTTATCAAATTGAGGTCTCTGATTATAAGTAATATTAAGCAAAAACATGCAAAAACGGCCAGTTTTGAGATTCGATCGATTTCTTAAAAAATGCTTGAAAAACGTCAGTTTGGGGAAAATAAACCGTTTTTTAAACATAGCAAGTTATTTCTCTCGAATCTAAGTAATATTACCCAAAACCTGGATAAACGGCCGTTTTTAATGTTTGATCCATTTCTTAAAAAAAGATTAAAAAATGGGAGTTTTTTAGATAATGCAAATATCTTCAACTTATCAAATTGAGGTCTCTGATTATAAGTAATATTAAGCAAAAACATGCAAAAACGGCCAGTTTTGAGATTCGATCGATTTCTTAAAAAAAGCTTGAAAAACGTCAGTTTTGGGAAAATAAACCGTTTTTCGAACTTAGCAATTTATTGCTCTCGAATCTAAGTAATATTAACCAAAACCGCGTAAAACGGCCGTTTTTAAGGTTTGATCTATTTACTAAATAAGATTGAAAAACGGAAGTTTTTTGGATAATGCAAATATCTTCAAACCTATCAAAATAAGGTCTCTGATTATAAGTAATATTTAGCAAAAACATGCCAAAACGGCCAGTTTTGAGATTCGATCGATTTCTTAAAAAAAGCTTGAAAAACGTCAGTTTGGGGAAAATAAACCGTTTTTTAAACATAGCAAGTTATTTCTCTCGAATCTAAGTAATATTACCCAAAACCTGGATAAACGGCTGTTTTTAATGTTTGATCCATTTCTTAAAAAAAGATTAAAAAACGGGAGTTTTATAGATAATGCAAATATCTTCAACTTATCAAATTAAGGTCTCTGATTATAAGTAATATTAAGCAAAACATGCAAAAACGTCAGTTTTGAGATTCGATCGATTTCTTAAAAAAAGCTTAAAAAACGGCTGTTTTGGGAAAATAAACCGTTTTTCAAACTTAGCAAGTTATTGCTCTTGAATCTAAGTAATATTAACCAAAACCAGGAAATACGGCCGTTTTTAACGTTTGAGCCATTTCTTAAAAAAAGATTGAAAACGGGAGTTTTTTGGATAATGCAAATTTCTTAAACTAATCAAATTAAGGTCTCTGATTATAAGTAATATTAAGCAAAAACATGCAAAAACGGCCAGTTTTGAGATTCGATCGATTTCTTAAAAAAAGCTTGAAAAACGTCAGTTTTGGGAAAATAAACCGTTTTTCTAACTTAGCAATTTATTGCTCTCGAATCTAAGTAATATTAACCAAAACCGCGTAAAACGGCCGTTTTTAAGGTTTGATCTATTTCCTAAAAAAGATTGAAAAACGGAAGTTTTTAGGATAATGCAAATATCTTCAAACCTATCAAATTAAGGTCTCGGAGTATAAGTAATATTAAGCAAAAACATGCAAAAACGGCCAGATTTGAGATTCGATCGATTTCTTAAAAAAAGCTTTAAAAACGTTAGTTTTGGGAAAATAACCCGTTTTTTAAAATAGCAAGTTGTTTCTCTCGAATCTAAGTAATATTACCCAAAACCTGGATAAACGGCCGTTTCTAAGGTTTGATCCATTTCTTAAAAAAAGTGCGAAAAACGGGAGTTTTTTGGATGAGACAAATTTCTTTAACTTATCAAATTAAGGTCTTTGTTTATAAGTAATTTTAAGTAAAAACATGCAAAAACGGCCAGTTTTGAGATTCGATCGATTTCTTAAAAAAAGCTTGAAAAACGTCAGTTTTGGGAAAATAAACCGTTTTTTAAACTTAGAAAGTTATTGCTCTCAAATCTAGGTAAAATAAACCAAAATCTGGTAAAACGGCCAGTTTTAAGGTTTGATCTATTTCCTAAAAAAAATTGAAAAACGGAAGTTTTTTGGATAATGCAAATATCTTTAAACCTATCAAATTAAGGTCTCGGAGTAAAGGGAATATTAAGCAAAAACATGCAAAAACGGCCAGTTTTGAGATTCGATCGATTTCTTAAAAAAAGCTTGAAAAACGTCAGTTTGGGAAAAATAAACCGTTTTTTAAACTTAGCTCTCGAATCTAAGTAATATAAACCAAAATCTGGTAAATCGGCCAGTTTTAAGGTTTGATCTATTTCCTAAAAAAAAATTGAAAAACGGAAGTTTTTTGGATAATGCAAATATCTTCAAACCTATCAAAATAAGGTCTCTGAATATAAGTAATATTTAGCAAAAACATGCAAAAACGGCCAGTTTTGAGCTTCGATCGATTTCTTAAAAAAAGCTTGAAAAACGTCAGTTTGGGGAAAATAAACCGTTTTTTAAACATAGCAAGTTATTTCTCTCGAATCTAAGTAATATTACCCAAAACCTGGATAAACGGCCGTTTTTAATGTTTGATCCATTTCTTAAAAAAAGATTAAAAAATGGGAGTTTTTTAGATAATGCAAATATCTTCAACTTATCAAATTGAGGTCTCTGATTATAAGTAATATTAAGCAAAAACATGCAAAAACGGCCAGTTTTGAGATTCGATCGATTTCTTAAAAAAAGCTTGAAAAACGTCAGTTTTGGGAAAATAAACCGTTTTTCGAACTTAGCAATTTATTGCTCTCGAATCTAAGTAATATTAACCAAAACCGCGTAAAACGGCCGTTTTTAAGGTTTGATCTATTTCCTAAATAAGATTGAAAAACGGAAGTTTTTTGGATAATGCAAATATCTTCAAACCTATCAAAATAAGGCCTCTGTTTATAAGTAATATTTAGCAAAAACATGCCAAAACGGCCAGTTTTGAGATTCGATCGATTTCTTAAAAAAAGCTTGAAAAACGTCAGTTGGGGAAAATAAACCGTTTTTTAAACATAGCAAGTTATTTCTCTCGAATCTAAGTAATATTACCCAAAACCTGGATAAACGGCCGTTTTTAATGTTTGATCCATTTCTTAAAAAAAGATTAAAAAACGGGAGTTTTATAGATAATGCAAATATCTTCCACTTATCAAATTGAGGTCTCTGATTATAAGTAATATTAAGCAAAACATGCAAAAACGTCAGTTTTGAGATTCGATCGATTTCTTAAAAAAAGCTTAAAAAACGGCTGTTTTGGGAAAATAAACCGTTTTTCAAACTTAGCAAGTTATTGCTCTTGAATCTAAGTAATATTAACCAAAACCAGGAAATACGGCCGTTTTTAACGTTTGAGCCATTTCTTAAAAAAAGATTGAAAACGGGAGTTTTTTGGATAATGCAAATTTCTTAAACTAATCAAATTAAGGTCTCGGAGTATAAGTAATATTAAGCAAAAACATGCAAAAACGGCCAGATTTGAGATTCGATCGATTTCTTGAAAAAAGCTTTAAAAACGTTAGTTTTGGGAAAATAACCCGTTTTTAAAACAAGCAAGTTGTTTCTCTCGAATCTAAGTAATATTACCCAAAACCTGGATAAACGGCCGTTTCTAAGGTTTGATCCATTTCTTAAAAAAAGTGCGAAAAACGGGAGTTTTTTGGATGATTCAAATTTCTTTAACTTATCAAATTAAGGTCTTTGTTTATAAGTAATATTAAGTAAAAACATGCAAAAACGGCCAGTTTTGAGATTCGATCGATTTCTTAAAAAAAGCTTGAAAAACGTCAGTTTTGGGAAAATAAACCGTTTTTCTAACTTAGCAATTTATTGCTCTCGAATCTAAGTAATATTAACCAAAACCGCGTAAAACGGCCGTTTTTAAGGTTTGATCTATTTCCTAAAAAAGATTGAAAAACGGAAGTTTTTAGGATAATGCAAATATCTTCAAACCTATCAAATTAAGGTCTCGGAGTATAAGTAATATTAAGCAAAAAAATGCAAAAACGGCCAGATTTGAGATTCGATCGATTTCTTAAAAAAAGCTTTAAAAACGTTAGTTTTGGGAAAATAACCCGTTTTTTAAAATAGCAAGTTGTTTCTCTCGAATCTAAGTAATATTACCCAAAACCTGGATAAACGGCCGTTTCTAAGGTTTGATCCATTTCTTAAAAAAAGTGCGAAAAACGGGAGTTTTTTGGATGAGACAAATTTCTTTAACTTATCAAATTAAGGTCTTTGTTTATAAGTAATATTGAGTAAAAACATGCAAAAACGGCCAGTTTTGAGATTCGATCGATTTCTTAAAAAAAGCTTGAAAAACGTCAGTTTTGGGAAAATAAACCGTTTTTTAAACTTAGCAAGTTATTGCTCTCAAATCTAGGTAAAATAAACCAAAATCTGGTAAAACGGCCAGTTTTAAGGTTTGATCTATTTCCTAAAAAAAAATTGAAAAACGGAAGTTTTTTGGATAATGCAAATATCTTCAAACCTATCAAAATAAGGTCTCTGAATATAAGTAATATTTAGCAAAAACATGCAAAAACGGCCAGTTTTGAGCTTCGATCGATTTCTTAAAAAAAGCTTGAAAAACGTCAGTTTGGGGAAAATAAACCGTTTTTTAAACATAGCAAGTTATTTCTCTCAAATCTAAGTAATATTACCCAAAACCTGGATAAACGGCCGTTTTTAATGTTTGATCCATTTCTTAAAAAAAGATTAAAAAAACGGGAGTTTTTTAGATAATGCAAATATCTTCAACTTATCAAATTGAGGTCTCTGATTATAAGTAATATTAAGCAAAAACATGCAAAAACGGCCAGTTTTGAGATTCGATCGATTTCTTAAAAAAAGCTTGAAAAACGTCAGTTTGGGGAAAATAAACCGTTTTTTAAACATAGCAAGTTATTTCTCTCGAATCTAAGTAATATTACCCAAAACCTGGATAAACGGCCGTTTTTAATGTTTGATCCATTTCTTAAAAAAAGATTAAAAAATGGGAGTTTTTTAGATAATGCAAATATCTTCAACTTATCAAATTGAGGTCTCTGATTATAAGTAATATTAAGCAAAAACATGCAAAAACGGCCAGTTTTGAGATTCTGATCGATTTCTTAAAAAAAGCTTGAAAACATCAGTTTTGGGAAAATAAACCGTTTTTCAAACTTAGCAAGTTATTGCTCTTGAATCTAAGTAATATTAACCAAAACCAGGAAATACGGCCGTTTTTAACGTTTGATCTATTTCCTAAAAAAGATTGAAAAACGGAAGTTTTTTGGATAATGCAAATATCTTCAAGCCTATCAAATTAATGCCTCTGATTATAAGTAATATTAAGCAAAAACATGCAAAAACGGCCAGTTTTGAGATTCGATCGATTTCTTAAAAAAAGCTTAAAAAACGTCAGTTTTATGAAAATAAACCGTTTTTCAAACTTAGCAAGTTATTGCTCTCGAATCTAAGTTCTATTTACCAAAACCGCGTAAAACGGCCGTTTTTAAGGTTTGATCTATTTCCTAAAAAAGATTGAAAAACGGAAGTTTTTTGGATAATGCAAATATCTTCAAACCTATCAAATTAAGGTCTCTGATTATAAGTAATATTAAGCAAAAACATGCAAAAACGGCCAGTTTTGAGATTCGATCGATTTCTTAAAAAAAGCTTGAAAAACGTTAGTTTTGGGAAAATAATCCGTTTTTCAAACTTAGCAAGTTATTTCTCTCGAATCTAAGTAATATAAACCAAAACCTTGTAAAACGGCCAGTTTTAAGGTTTGATCTATTTCCTAAAAAAAATTGAAAAACGGAAGTTTTTTGGATAATGCAAATATCTTCAAAACTATCAAATTAAGGTCTTTGATTATAAGTAATATTAAGTTAAAACATGCAAAAACTGCCAGTTTTGAGATTCGATCGATTTCTTAAAAAAAGCTTGAAAAACGTCTGTTTTGGGAAAATAAACCGTTTTTTAAACTTAGCAAGTTATTGCTCTTGAATCTAAGTAATATTAACCAAAACCAAGAAATACGGCCGTTTTTAACGTTTGATCCATTTCTTAAAAAAAGATTGAAAACGGGAGTTTTTTAGATAATGCAAATATCTTCAACCTATCAAATTGAGGTCTCTGATTATAAGTAATATTAAGCAAAAACATGCAAAAACGGCCAGTTTTGAGATTCGATCGATTTCTTAAAAAAAGCTTGAAAAAAGTCAGTTTTGGGAAAATAAACCGTTTTTCGAACTTAGCAATTTATTGCTCTCGAATCTAAGTAATATTAACCAAAACCAGGAAATACGGCCGTTTTTAACGTTTGAGCCATTCCTTAAAAAAAGATTGAAAACGGGAGTTTTTTAGATAATGCAAATATCTTCAACTTATCAAATTGAGGTCTCTGATTATAAGTAATATAAAGCAAAAACATGCAAAAACGGCCAGTTTTGAGATTCGATCGATTTCTTAAAAAAAGCTTGAAAAACGTCAGTTTGGGGAAAATAAACCGTTTTTTAAACATAGCAAGTTATTTCTCTCGAATCTAAGTAATATTACCCAAAACCTTGATAAACGGCCGTTTTTAACGTTTGATCCATTTCTTAAAAAAAGATTGAAAACGGGAGTTTTTTGGATAATGCAAATTTCTTAAACTAATCAAATTAAGGTCTCTGATTTTAAGTAATATTAAGCAAAAACATGCAAAAACGGCCAGTTTTGAGATTCGATCGATTTCTTAAAAAAAGCTTGAAAAACGTCAGTTTTGGGAAAATAAACCGTTTTTCGAACTTAGCAATTTATTGCTCTCGAATCTAAGTAATATTAACCAAAAACGCGTAAAACGGCCGTTTTTAAGGTTTGATCTATTTCCTAAAAAAGATTGAAAAACGGAAGTTTTTTCGATAATGCAAATATCTTCAAACCTATCAAAATAAGGTCTCTGATTATAAGTAATATTTAGCAAAAACATGCAAAAACGGCCAGTTTTGAGATTCGATCGATTTCTTAAAAAAGCTTGAAAAACGTCAGTTTGGGGAAAATAAACCGTTTTTTAAACATAGCAAGTTATTTCTCTCGAATCTAAGTAATATTACCCAAAACCTTGATAAACGGCCGTTTTTAATGTTTGATCCATTTCTTAAAAAAAGATTAAAAAACGGGAGTTTTTTAGATAATGCAAATATCTTCAACTTATCAAATTGAGGTCTCTGATTATAAGTAATATTAAGCAAAAACATGCAAAAACGGCCAGTTTTGAGATTCGATCGATTTCTTAAAAAAAGCTTGAAAAACGTCTGTTTTGGGAAAATAAACCGTTTTTTAAACTTAGCAAGTTATTGCTCTTGAATCTAAGTAATATTAACCAAAACCAGGAAATACGGCCAAATTTAACGTTTGAGCCATTCCTTAAAAAAAGATTGAAAACGGGAGTTTTTTAGATAATGCAAATATCTTCAACTTATCAAATTGAGGTCTCTGATTATAAGTAATATAAAGCAAAAACATGCAAAAACGGCCAGTTTTGAGATTCGATCGATTTCTTAAAAAAAGCTTGAAAAACGTCTGTTTTGGGAAAATAAACCGTTTTTCAAACTTAGCAAGTTATTGCTCTTGAATCTAAGTAATATTAACGAAAACCAGGAAATACGGCCGTTTTTAACGTTTGATCCATTTCTTAAAAAAAGATTGAAAACGGGAGTTTTTT
This sequence comes from Ceratothoa steindachneri, assembly GCA_963969495.1. NCBI lineage: Eukaryota > Metazoa > Arthropoda > Malacostraca > Isopoda > Cymothoidae > Ceratothoa > Ceratothoa steindachneri. Next base: position 179,983,915 of record OZ018320.1, read on the forward strand.
GGATAATGCAAATTTCTTAAACTAATCAAATTAAGGTCTCTGATTATAAGTAATATTAAGCAAAAACATGCAAAAACGGCCAGTTTTGAGATTTGATCGATTTCTTAAAAAAAGCTTGAAAAACGTCAGTTTTGGGAAAATAAACCGTTTTTCGAACTTAGCAATTTATTGCTCTCGAATCTAAGTAATATTAACCAAAACCGCGTAAAACGGCCGTTTTTAAGGTTTGATCTATTTCCTAAAAAAGATTGAAAAACGGAAGTTTTTTGGATAATGCAAATATCTTCAAACCTATCAAAATAAGGTCTCTGATTATAAGTAATATTTAGAAAAAACATGCAAAAACGGCCAGTTTTGAGATTCGACCGATTTCTTAAAAAAAGCTTGAAAAACGTCAGTTTGGGGAAAATAAACCGTTTTTTAAACATAGCAAGTTATTTCTCTCGAATCTAAGTAATATTACCCAAAACTTTGATAAACGGCCGTTTTTAATGTTTGATCCATTTCTTAAAAAAAGATTAAAAAACGGGAGTTTTTTAGATAATGCAAATATCTTCAACCTATCAAATTGAGGTCTCTGATTATAAGTAATATTAAGCAAAAACATGCAAAAACGGCCAGTTTTGAGATTCGATCGATTTCTTAAAAAAAGCTTGAAAAACGTCAGTTTTGGGAAAATAAACCGTTTTTCGACCTTAGCAATTTATTGCTCTCGAATCTAAGTAATATTAAACAAAACCGCGTAAAACGGCCGTTTTTAAGGTTTGATCTATTTCCTAAAAAAGATTGAAAAACGGAAGTTTTTTGGATAATGCAAATATCTTCAACTTATCAAATTGAGGTCTCTGATTTTAAGTAATATTAAGCAAAAACATGCAAAAACGTCAGTTTTGAGATTCGATCGATTTCTTAAAAAAAGCTTAAAAAACGGCTGTTTTGGGAAAATAAACCGTTTTTCAAACTTAGCAAGTTATTGCTCTTGAATCTAAGTAATATTAACCAAAACCAGGAAATACGGCCGTATTTAACGTTTGATCCATTTCTTAAAAAAAGATTGAAAACGGGAGTTTTTTAGATAATGCAAATATCTTCAACTTATCAAATTGAGGTCTCTGATTATAAGTAATATTAAGCAAAAACATGCAAAAACGGCCAGTTTTGAGATTCGATCGATTTCTTAAAAAAAGTTTGAAAAACGTCAGTTTTGGGAAAATAAACCGTTTTTCTAACTTAGCAATTTATTGCTCTCGAATCTAAGTAATATTAACCAAAACCGCGTAAAACGGCCGTTTTTAAGGTTTGATCTATTTCCTAAAAAAGATTGAAAAACGGAAGTTTTTAGGATAATGCAAATATCTTCAAACCTATCAAATTAAGGTCTCGGAGTATAAGTAATATTAAGCAAAAACATGCAAAAACGGCCAGATTTGAGATTCGATCGATTTCTTAAAAAAAGCTTTAAAAACGTAAGTTTTGGGAAAATAACCCGTTTTTTAAAATAGCAAGTTGTTTCTCTCGAATCTAAGTAATATTACCCAAAACTTGGATAAACGGCCGTTTCTAAGGTTTGATCCATTTCTTAAAAAAAGTGCGAAAAACGGGAGTTTTTTGGATGAGACAAATTTCTTTAACTTATCAAATTAAGGTCTTTGTTTATTAGTAATATTAAGTAAAAACATGCAAAAACGGCCAGTTTTGAGATTCGATCGATTTCTTAAAAAAAGCTTGAAAAACGTCAGTTTGGGGAAAATAAACCGTTTTTTAAACTTAGCAAGTTATTGCTCTCAAATCTAGGTAAAATAAACCAAAATCTGGTAAAACGGCCAGTTTTAAGGTTTGATCTATTTCCTAAAAAAAATTGAAAAACGGAAGTTTTTTGGATAATGCAAATAACTTTAAACCTATCAAATTAAGGTCTCGGAGTAAAGGGAATATTAAGCAAAAACATGCAAAAACGGCCAGTTTTAAGATTCGATCGATTTCTTAAAAAAAGCTTGAACAACGTCAGTTTGGGGAAAATAAACCGTTTTTTAAACTTAGCTCTCGAATCTAAGTAATATACACCAAAATCTGGTAAAACGGTCAGTTTTAAGGTTTGATCTATTTCCTAAAAAAAAATTGAAAAACGGAAGTTTTTTGGATAATGCAAATATCTTCAAACCTATCAAAATAAGGTCTCTGATTATAAGTAATATTTAGCAAAAACATGCAAAAACGGCCAGTTTTGAGCTTCGATCGATTTCTTAAAAAAAGCTTGAAAAACGTCAGTTTGGGGAAAATAAACCGTTTTTTAAACATAGCAAGTTATTTCTCTCGAATCTAAGTAATATTAACCAAAACCTTGATAAACGGCCGTTTTTAATGTTTGATCCATTTCTTAAAAAAAGATTAAAAAACGGGAGTTTTTTAGATAATGCAAATATCTTCAACTTATCAAATTGAGGTCTCTGATTATAAGTAATATTAAGCAAAAACATGCAAAAACGGCCAGTTTTGAGATTCGATCGATTTCTTAAAAAAAGTTTGAAAAACGTCAGTTTTGGGAAAATAAACCGTTTTTCTAACTTAGCAATTTATTGCTCTCGAATCTAAGTAATATTAACCAAAACCGCGTAAAACGGCCGTTTTTAAGGTTTGATCTATTTCCTAAAAAAGATTGAAAAACGGAAGTTTTTAGGATAATGCAAATATCTTCAAACCTATCAAATTAAGGTCTCGGAGTATAAGTAATATTAAGCAAAAACATGCAAAAACGGCCAGATTTGAGATTCGATCGATTTCTTAAAAAAAGCTTTAAAAACGTAAGTTTTGGGAAAATAACCCGTTTTTTAAAATAGCAAGTTGTTTCTCTCGAATCTAAGTAATATTACCCAAAACTTGGATAAACGGCCGTTTCTAAGGTTTGATCCATTTCTTAAAAAAAGTGCGAAAAACGGGAGTTTTTTGGATGAGACAAATTTCTTTAACTTATCAAATTAAGGTCTTTGTTTATTAGTAATATTAAGTAAAAACATGCAAAAACGGCCAGTTTTGAGATTCGATCGATTTCTTAAAAAAAGCTTGAAAAACGTCAGTTTGGGGAAAATAAACCGTTTTTTAAACTTAGCAAGTTATTGCTCTCAAATCTAGGTAAAATAAACCAAAATCTGGTAAAACGGCCAGTTTTAAGGTTTGATCTATTTCCTAAAAAAAATTGAAAAACGGAAGTTTTTTGGATAATGCAAATAACTTTAAACCTATCAAATTAAGGTCTCGGAGTAAAGGGAATATTAAGCAAAAACATGCAAAAACGGCCAGTTTTAAGATTCGATCGATTTCTTAAAAAAAGCTTGAACAACGTCAGTTTGGGGAAAATAAACCGTTTTTTAAACTTAGCTCTCGAATCTAAGTAATATACACCAAAATCTGGTAAAACGGTCAGTTTTAAGGTTTGATCTATTTCCTAAAAAAAAATTGAAAAACGGAAGTTTTTTGGATAATGCAAATATCTTCAAACCTATCAAAATAAGGTCTCTGATTATAAGTAATATTTAGCAAAAACATGCAAAAACGGCCAGTTTTGAGCTTCGATCGATTTCTTAAAAAAAGCTTGAAAAACGTCAGTTTGGGGAAAATAAACCGTTTTTTAAACATAGCAAGTTATTTCTCTCGAATCTAAGTAATATTAACCAAAACCTTGATAAACGGCCGTTTTTAATGTTTGATCCATTTCTTAAAAAAAGATTAAAAAACGGGAGTTTTTTAGATAATGCAAATATCTTCAACTTATCAAATTGAGGTCTCTGATTATAAGTAATATTAAGCAAAAACATGCAAAAACGGCCAGTTTTGAGATTCGATCGATTTCTTAAAAAAAGCTTGAAAAACGTCAGTTTTGGGAAAATAAACCGTTTTTCGAACTTAGCAATTTATTGCTCTCGAATCTAAGTAATATTAACCAAAACCGCGTAAAACGGCCGTTTTTAAGGTTTGATCTATTTCCTAAATAAGATTGAAAAACGGAAGTTTTTTGGATAATGCAAATATCTTTAAACCTATCAAAATAAGGTCTCTGATTATAAGTAATATTTAGCAAAAACATGCAAAAACGGCCAGTTTTGAGATTCGATCGATTTCTTAAAAAAAGCTTGAAAAACGTCAGTTTGGGGAAAATAAACCGTTTTTTAAACATAGCAAGTTATTTCTCTCGAATCTAAGTAATATTACCCAAAACCTGGATAAACGGCCGTTTTTAATGTTTGATCCATTTCTTAAAAAAAGATTAAAAAACGGGAGTTTTATAGATAATGCAAATATCTTCAACTTATCAAATTGAGGTCTCTGATTATAAGTAATATTAAGCAAAACATGCAAAAACGTCAGTTTTGAGATTTGATCGATTTCTTAAAAAAAGCTTAAAAAACGGCTGTTTTGGGAAAATAAACCGTTTTTCAAACTTAGCAAGTTATTGCTCTTGAATCTAAGTAATATTAACCAAAACCAGGAAATACGGCCGTTTTTAACGTTTGAGCCATTTCTTGAAAAAAGATTGAAAACGGGAATTTTTTGGATAATGCAAATTTCTTAAACTAATCAAATTAAGGTCTCTGATTATAAGTAATATTAAGCAAAAACATGCAAAAACGTCAGTTTTGAGATTCGATCGATTTCTTAAAAAAAGCTTAAAAAACGGCTGTTTTGGGAAAATGAACCGTTTTTCAAACGTAGCAAGTTATTGCTCTTGAATCTAAGTAATATTAACCAAAACCAGGAAATACAGCCGTTTTTAACGTTTGAGCCATTTCTTAAAAAAAGATTGAAAACGGGAGTTTTTTGGATAATGCAAATTTCTTAAACTAATCAAATTAAGGTCTCTGATTATAAGTAATATTAAGCAAAAACATGCAAAAACGGCCAGTTTTGAGATTCGATCGATTTCTTAAAAAAAGCTTGAAAAACGTCAGTTTTGGGAAAATAAACCGTTTTTCTAACTTAGCAATTTATTGCTCTCGAATCTAAGTAATATTAACCAAAACCGCGTAAAACGGCCGTTTTTAAGGTTTGATCTATTTCCTAAAAAAGATTGAAAAACGGAAGTTTTTAGGATAATGCAAATATCTTCAAACCTATCAAATTAAGGTCTCGGAGTATAAGTAATATTAAGCAAAAACATGCAAAAACGGCTAGATTTGAGATTCGATCGATTTCTTAAAAAAAGCTTTAAAAACGTTAGTTTTGGGAAAATAACCCGTTTTTTAAAATAGCAAGTTATTGCTCTTGAATCTAAGTAATATTAACCAAAACCAGGAAATACGGCCGTTTTTAACGTTTGATCCATTTCTTAAAAAAAGGTTGAAAACGGGAGTTTTTTGGATAATGCAAATTTCTTAAACTAATCAAATTAAGGTCTCTGATTATAAGTAATATTAAGCAAAAACATGCAAAAACGGCCAGTTTTGAGATTCGATCGATTTCTTAAAAAAAGCTTGAAAAACGTCAGTTTAGGGAAAATAAACCGTTTTTTAAACTTAGCTCTCGAATCTAAGTAAAATAAACCAAAATCTGGTAAAACGGCCAGTTTTAAGGTTTGATCTATTTCCTAAAAAAAAATTGAAAAACGGAAGTTTTTTGGATAATGCAAATATCTTCAAACCTATCAAAATAAGGTCTCTGATTATAAGTAATATTTAGCAAAAACATGCAAAAACGGCCAGTTTTGAGCTTCGATCGATTTCTTAAAAAAAGCTTGAAAAACGTCAGTTTGGGGAAAATAAACCGTTTTTTTAAACATAGCAAGTTATTTCTCTCGAATCTAAGTAATATTAACCAAAACCAGGAAATACGGCCTTTTTTAATGTTTGATCCATTTCTTAAAAAAAGATTAAAAAACGGGAGTTTTTTAGATAATGCAAATATCTTCAACTTATCAAATTGAGGTCTCTGATTATAAGTAATATTACGGAAAAACATGCAAAAACGGCCAGTTTTGAGATTCGATCGATTTCTTAAAAAAAGCTTGAAAAACGTCAGTTTTGGGAAAATAAACCGTTTTTCTAACTTAGCAATTTATTGCTCTCGAATCTAAGTAATATTAACCAAAACCGCGTAAAACGGCCGTTTTTAAGGTTTGATCTATTTCCTAAAAAAGATTGAAAAACGGAAGTTTTTTGGATAATGCAAATATCTTCAAACCTATCAAAATGAGGTCTCTGATTATAAGTAATATTTAGCAAAAACATGCAAAAATGGCCAGTTTTGAGATTCGATCGATTTCTTAAAAAAAGCTTGAAAAACGTCAGTTTGGGGAAAATAAACCGTTTTTTAAACATAGCAAGTTATTGCTCTTGAATCTAAGTAATATTAACCAAAACCAGGAAATACGGCCGTTTTTAACGTTTGAGCCATTTCTTGAAAAAAGATTGAAAACGGGAATTTTTTGGATAATGCAAATTTCTTAAACTAATCAAATTAAGGTCTCTGATTATAAGTAATATTAAGCAAAAACATGCAAAAACGTCAGTTTTGAGATTCGATCGATTTCTTAAAAAAAGCTTAAAAAACGGCTGTTTTGGGAAAATAAACCGTTTTTCAAACTTAGCAAGTTATTGCTCTTGAATCTAAGTAATATTAACCAAAACCAGGAAATACGGCCGTATTTAACGTTTGATCCATTTCTTAAAAAAAGATTGAAAACGGGAGTTTTTTAGATAATGCAAATATCTTCAACTTATCAAATTGAGGTCTCTGATTATAAGTAATATTAAGCAAAAACATGTAAAAAACGGCCAGTTTTGAGATTCGATCGATTTCTTAAAAAAAGCTTGAAAAACGTCAGTTTTGGGAAAATAAACCGTTTTTCTAACTTAGCAATTTATTGCTCTCGAATCTAAGTAATATTAACCAAAACCGCGTAAAACGGCCGTTTTTAAGGTTTGATCTATTTCCTAAAATAGATTGAAAAACGGAAGTTTTTAGGATAATGCAAATATCTTCAAACCTATCAAATTAAGGTCTCGGAGTATAAGTAATATTAAGCAAAAACATGCAAAAACGGCCAGATTTGAGATTCGATCGATTTCTTAAAAAAAGCTTTAAAAACGTTAGTTTTGGGAAAAGAACCCGTTTTTTAAAATAGCAAGTTGTTTCTCTCGAATCTAAGTAATATTACCCAAAACCTGGATAAACGGCCGTTTCTAAGGTTTGATCCATTTCTTAAAAAAAGTGCGAAAAACGGCAGTTTTTTGGATGAGACAAATTTCTTTAACTTATCAAATTAAGGTCTTTGTTTATAAGTAATATTAAGTAAAAACATGCAAAAACGGCCAGTTTTGAGATTCGATCGATTTCTTAAAAAAAGCTTGAAAAACGTCAGTTTTGAGAAAATAAACCGTTTTTTAAACTTAGCAAGTTATTGCTCTCAAATCTAGGTAAAATAAACCAAAATCTAGTAAAACGGCCAGTTTTAAGGTTTGATCTATTTCCTTAAAAAAATTGAAAAACGGAAGTTTTTTGGATAATGCAAATATCTTTAAACCTATCAAATTAAGGTCTCGGAGTAAAGGGAATCTTAAGCAAAAACATGCAAAAACGGCCAGTTTTGAGATTCGATCGATTTCTTAAAAAAAGCTTGAAAAACGTCAGTTTGGGGAAAATAAACCGTTTTTTAAACTTAGCTCTCGAATCTAAGTAAAATAAACCAAAATCTGGTAAAACAACCAGTTTTAAGGTTTGATCTATTTCCTAAAAAAAAATTGAAAAACGGAAGTTTTTTGGATAATGCAAATATCTTCAAACCTATCAAAATAAGGTCTCTGATTATAAGTAATATTTAGCAAAAACATGCAAAAACGGCCAGTTTTGAGCTTCGATCGATTTCTTAAAAAAAGCTTGAAAAACGTCAGTTTGGGGAAAATAAACCGTTTTTTAAACATAGCAAGTTATTTCTCTCGAATCTAAGTAATATTAACCAAAACCTTGATAAACGGCCGTTTTTAATGTTTGATCCATTTCTTAAAAAAAGATTAAAAAACGGGAGTTTTTTAGATAATGCAAATATCTTCAACTTATCAAATTGAGGTCTCTGATTATAAGTAATATTAAGCAAAAACATGCAAAAACGGCCAGTTTTGAGATTCGATCGATTTCTTAAAAAAAGCTTGAAAAACGTCTGTTTTGGGAAAATAAACCGTTTTTCGAACTTAGCAATTTATTGCTCTCGAATCTAAGTAATATTAACCAAAACCGCGTAAACTGCCGTTTTTAAGGTTTGATCTATTTCCTAAATAAGATTGAAAAACGGAAGTTTTTTGGATAATGCAAATATCTTCAAACCTATCAAAATAAGGTCTCTGATTATAAGTAATATTTAGCAAAAACATGCAAAAACGGCCAGATTTGAGATTCGATCGATTTCTTAAAAAAAGCTTGAAAAACGTCAGTTTGGGGAAAATAAACCGTTTTTTAAACATAGCAAGTTATTTCTCTCGAATCTAAGTAATATTACCCAAAACCTGGATAAACGGCCGTTTTTAATGTTTGATCCATTTCTTAAAAAAAGATTAAAAAACGGGAGTTTTATAGATAATGCAAATATCTTCAACTTATCAAATTGAGGTCTCTGATTATAAGTAATATTAAGCAAAACATGCAAAAACGTCAGTTTTGAGATTCGATCGATTTCTTAAAAAAAGCTTGAAAAACGTCTGTTTTGGGAAAATAAAACGTTTTTCGAACTTAGCAATTTATTGCTCTTGAATCTAAGTAATATTAACCAAAACCAGGAAATACGGCCGTTTTTAACGTTTGAGCCATTTCTTAAAAAAAGATTGAAAACGGGAGTTTTTTGGATAATGCAAATTTCTTAAACTAATCAAATTAAGTAATATTAAGCAAAAACATGCAAAAACGGCCAGTTTTGAGATTCGATCGATTTCTTAAAAAAAGCTTGAAAAACGTCAGTTTTGGGAAAATAAACCGTTTTTCTAACTTAGCAATTTATTGCTCTCGAATCTAAGTAATATTAACCAAAACCGCGTAAAACGGCCGTTTTTAAGGTTTGATCTATTTCCTAAAAAAGATTGAAAAACGGAAGTTTTTTGGATAATGCAAATATCTTCAAACCTATCAAAATGAGGTCTCTGATTATAAGTAATATTTAGCAAAAACATGCAAAAATGGCCAGTTTTGAGATTCGATCGATTTCTTAAAAAAAGCTTGAAAAACGTCAGTTTGGGGAAAATAAACCGTTTTTTAAACATAGCAAGTTATTGCTCTTGAATCTAAGTAATATTAACCAAAACCAGGAAATACGGCCGTTTTTAACGTTTGAGCCATTTCTTGAAAAAAGATTGAAAACGGGAATTTTTTGGATAATGCAAATTTCTTAAACTAATCAAATTAAGGTCTCTGATTATAAGTAATATTAAGCAAAAACATGCAAAAACGTCAGTTTTGAGATTCGATCGATTTCTTAAAAAAAGCTTAAAAAACGTCTGTTTTGGGAAAATAAACCGTTTTTCAAACTTAGCAAGTTATTGCTCTTGAATCTAAGTAATATTAACCAAAACCAGGAAATACGGCCGTATTTAACGTTTGATCCATTTCTTAAAAAAAGATCGAAAACGGGAGTTTTTTAGATAATGCAAATATCTTCAACTTATCAAATTGAGGTTTCTGATTATAAGTAATATTAAGCAAAAACATGCAAAAACGGCCAGTTTTGAGATTCGATCGATTTCTTAAAAAAAGCTTGAAAAACGTCAGTTTTGGGAAAATAAACCGTTTTTCTAACTTAGCAATTTATTGCTCTCGAATCTAAGTAATATTAACCAAAACCGCGTAAAACGGCCGTTTTTAAGGTTTAATCTATTTCCTAAAAAAGATTGAAAAAGGGAAGTTTTTAGGATAATGCAAATATCTTCAAACCTATCAAATTAAGGTCTCGGAGTATAAGTAATATTAAGCAAAAACATGCAAAAACGGCCAGATTTGAGATTCGATCGATTTCTTAAAAAAAGCTTTAAAAACGTTAGTTTTGGGAAAATAACCCGTTTTTTAAAATAGCAAGTTGTTTCTCTCGAATCTAAGTAATATTACCCAAAACCTGGATAAACGGCCGTTTCTAAGGTTTGATCCATTTCTTAAAAAAAGTGCGAAAAACGGCAGTTTTTTGGATGAGACAAATTTCTTTAACTTATCAAATTAAGGTCTTTGTTTATTAGTAATATTAAGTAAAAACATGCAAAAACGGCCAGTTTTGAGATTCGATCGATTTCTTAAAAAAAGCTTGAAAAACGTCAGTTTTGGGAAAATAAACCGTTTTTTAAACTTAGCAAGTTATTGCTCTCAAATCTAGGTAAAATAAACCAAAATCTGGTAAAACGGCCAGTTTTAAGGTTTGATCTATTTCCTAAAAAAAATTGAAAAATGGAAGTTTTTTGGATAATGCAAATATCTTTAAACCTATCAAAGTAAGGTCTCGGAGTAAAGGGAATATTAAGCAAAAACATGCAAAAACGGCCAGTTTTGAGATTCGATCGATTTCTTAAAAAAAGCTTGAAAAACGTCGGTTTGGTGAAAATAAACCGTTTTTTAAACTTAGCTCTCACTTCTAAGTAATATAAACCAAAATCTGGTAAAACGGCCAGTTTTAAGGTTTGATCTATTTCCTAAAAAAAAATTGAAAAACGCAAGTTTTTTGGATAATGCAAATATCTTCAACTTATCAAATTGAGGTCTCTGATTATAAGTAATATTAAGCAAAAACATGCAAAAACGGCCAGTTTTGAGATTCGATCGATTTCTTAAAAAAAGCTTGAAAAACGTCTGTTTTGGGAAAATAAACCGTTTTTTAAACTTAGCAAGTTATTGCTCTTGAATCTAAGTAATATTAACCAAAACCAGGAAATACGGCCGTTTTTAACGTTTGATCCATTTCTTAAAAAAAGGTTGAAAACGGGAGTTTTTGGGATAATGCAAATTTCTTAAACTAATCAAATTAAGGTCTCTGATTATAAGTAATATTAAGCAAAAACATGCAAAAACGGCCAGTTTTGAGATTCGAACGATTTCTTAAAAAAAGCTTGAAAAACGTCAGTTTTGGGAAAATAAACCGTTTTTCGAACTTAGCAATTTATTGCTCTCGAATCTAAGTAATATTAACCAAAACCGCGTAAAACGGCCGTTTTTAAGGTTTGATCTATTTCCTAAATAAGATTGAAAAACGGAAGTTTTTTGGATAATGCAAATATCTTCAAACCTATCAAAATAAGGTCTCTGATTATAAGTAATATTTAGCAAAAACATGCAAAAACGTCAGTTTAGAGATTCGATCGATTTCTTAAAAAAAGCTTAAAAAACGGCTGTTTTGGGAAAATAAACCGTTTTTCAAACTTAGCAAGTTATTGCTCTTGAATCTAAGTAATATTAACCAGAACCAGGAAATACGGCCGTTTTTAACGTTTGAGCCATTTCTTGAAAAAAGATTGAGAACGGGAATTTTTTGGATAATGCAAATTTCTTAAACTAATCAAATGAAGGTCTCTGATTATAAGTAATATTAAGCAAAAACATGCAAAAACGTCAGTTTTGAGATTCGATCGATTTCTTAAAAAAAGCTTAAAAAACGGCTGTTTTGGGAAAATAAACCGTTTTTCAAACTTAGCAAGTTATTGCTCTTGAATCTAAGTAATATTAACCAAAACCAGGAAATACGGCCGTATTTAACGTTTGATCCATTTCTTAAAAAAAGATTGAAAACGGGAGTTTTTTAGATAATGCAAATATCTTCAACTTTTCAAATTGAGGTCTCTGATTATAAGTAATATTAAGCAAAAACATGCAAAAACGGCCAGTTTTGAGATTCGATCGATTTCTTAAAAAAAGCTTGAAAAACGTCAGTTTTGGGAAAATAAACCGTTTTTCTAACTTAGCAATTTATTGCTCTCGAATATAAGTAATATTAACCAAAACCGCGTAAAACGGCCGTTTTTAAGGTTTGATCTATTTCCTAAAAAAGATTGAAAAACGGAAGTTTTTAGGATAATGCAAATATCTTCAAACCTATCAAATTAAGGTCTCGGAGTATAAGTAATATTAAGCAAAAACATGCAAAAACGGCCAGATTTGAGATTCGATCGATTTCTATAAAAAAGCTTTAAAAACGTTAGTTTTGGGAAAATAACCCGTTTTTTAAAATAGCAAGTTGTTTCTCTCGAATCTAAGTAATATTACCCGAAACCTGGATAAACGGCCGTTTCTAAGGTTTGATCCATTTCTTAAAAAAAGTGCAAAAAACGGGAGTTTTTTGGATGAGACAAATTTCTTTAACTTATCAAATTAAGGTCTTTGTTTATAAGTAATATTAAGTAAAAACATGCAAAAACGGCCAGTTTTGAGATTCGATCGATTTCTTAAAAAAAGCTTGAAAAACGTCAGTTTTGGGAAAATAAACCGTTTTTTAAACTTAGCAAGTTATTGCTCTCAAATCTAGGTAAAATAAACCAAAATCTGGTAAAACGGCCAGTTTTAAGGTTTGATCTATTTCCTAAAAAAAATTGAAAAACGGAAGTTTTTTGGATAATGCAAATATCTTTAAACCTATCAAATTAAGGTCTCGGAGTAAAGGGAATATTAAGCAAAAACATGCAAAAACGGCCAGTTTTGAGATTCGATCGATTTCTTAAAAAAAGCTTGAAAAACGTCAGTTTGGTGAAAATAAACCGTTTTTTAAACTTAGCTCTCACTTCTAAGTAATATAAACCAAAATCTGGTAAAACGGCCAGTTTTAAGGTTTGATCTATTTCCTAAAAAAAAATTGAAAAACGCAAGTTTTTTGGATAATGCAAATATCTTCAACTTATCAAATTGAGGTCTCTGATTATAAGTAATATTAAGCAAAAACATGCAAAAACGGCCAGTTTTGAGATTCGATCGATTTCTTAAAAAAAGCTTGAAAAACGTCTGTTTTGGGAAAATAAACCGTTTTTTAAACTTAGCAAGTTATTGCTCTTGAATCTAAGTAATATTAACCAAAACCAGGAAATACGGCCGTTTTTAACGTTTGATCCATTTCTTAAAAAAAGGTTGAAAACGGGAGTTTTGGGGATAATGCAAATTTCTTAAACTAATCAAATTAAGGTCTCTGATTATAAGTAATATTAAGCAAAAACATGCAAAAACGGCCAGTTTTGAGATTCGATCGATTTCTTAAAAAAAGCTTGAAAAACGTCAGTTTTGGGAAAATAAACCGTTTTTCGAACTTAGCAATTTATTGCTCTCGAATCTAAGTAATATTAACCAAAACCGCGTAAAACGGCCGTTTTTAGGGTTTGATCTATTTCCTAAAAAAGATTGAAAAACGGAAGTTTTTTGGATAATGCAAATATCTTCAAACCTATCAAAATGAGGTCTCTGATTATAAGTAATATTTAGCAAAAACATGCAAAAATGGCCAGTTTTGAGATTCGATCGATTTCTTAAAAAAAGCTTGAAAAACGTCAGTTTGGGGAAAATAAACCGTTTTTTAAACATAGCAAGTTATTGCTCTTGAATCTAAGTAATATTAACCAAAACCAGGAAATACGGCCGTTTTTAACGTTTGAGCCATTTCTTGAAAAAAGATTGAAAACGGGAATTTTTTGGATAATGCAAATTTCTTAAACTAATCAAATTAAGGTCTCTGATTATAAGTAATATTAAGCAAAAACATGCAAAAACGTCAGTTTTGAGATTCGATCGATTTCTTAAAAAAAGCTTAAAAAACGGCTGTTTTGGGAAAATAAACCGTTTTTTAAGCTTTTTTTAAGAAATCGATCGAATCTCAAAACTGACGTTTTTGCATGTTTTTGCTTAATATTACTTATTGCTCTTGAATCTAAGTAATATTAACCAAAACCAGGAAATACGGCCGTATTTAACGTTTGATCCATTTCTTAAAAAAAGATCGAAAACGGGAGTTTTTTAGATAATGCAAATATCTTCAACTTATCAAATTGAGGTCTCTGATTATAAGTAATATTAAGCAAAAACATGCAAAAACGGCCAGTTTTGAGATTCGATCGATTTCTTAAAAAAAGCTTGAAAAACGTCAATTTTGGGAAAATAAACCGTTTTTCTAACTTAGCAATTTATTGCTCTCGAATCTAAGTAATATTAACCAAAACCGCGTAAAACGGCCGTTTTTAAGGTTTGATCTATTTCCTAAAAAAGATTGAAAAACGGAAGTTTTTAGGATAATGCAAATATCTTCAAACCTATCAAATTAAGGTCTCGGAGTATAAGTAATATTAAGCAAAAACATGCAAAAACGGCCAGATTTGAGATTCGATCGATTTCTTAAAAAAAGCTTTAAAAACGTTAGTTTTGGGAAAATAACCCGTTTTTTAAAATAGCAAGTTGTTTCTCTCGAATCTAAGTAATATTACCCAAAACCTGGATAAACGGCCGTTTCTAAGGTTTGATCCATTTCTTAAAAAAAGTGCGAAAAACGGGAGTTTTTTGGATGAGACAAATTTCTTTAACTTATCAAATTAAGGTCTTTGTTTATTAGTAATATTAAGTAAAAACATGCAAAAACGGCCAGTTTTGAGATTCGATCGATTTCTTAAAAAAAGCTTGAAAAACGTCAGTTTTGGGAAAATAAACCGTTTTTTAAACTTAGCAAGTTATTGCTCTCAAATCTAGGTAAAATAAACCAAAATCTGGTAAAACGGCCAGTTTTAAGGTTTGATCTATTTCCTAAAAAAAATTGAAAAATGGAAGTTTTTTTGGATAATGCAAATATCTTTAAACCTATCAAAGTAAGGTCTCGGAGTAAAGGGAATATTAAGCAAAAACATGCAAAAACGGCCAGTTTTGAGATTCGATCGATTTCTTAAAAAAAGCTTGAAAAACGTCAGTTTGGTGAAAATAAACCGTTTTTTAAACTTAGCTCTCACTTCTAAGTAATATAAACCAAAATCTGGTAAAACGGCCAGTTTTAAGGTTTGATCTATTTCCTAAAAAAAAATTGAAAAACGCAAGTTTTTTGGATAATGCAAATATCTTCAACTTATCAAATTGAGGTCTCTGATTATAAGTAATATTAAGCAAAAACATGCAAAAACGGCCAGTTTTGAGATTCGATCGATTTCTTAAAAAAAGCTTGAAAAACGTCTGTTTTGGGAAAATAAACCGTTTTTTAAACTTAGCAAGTTATTGCTCTTGAATCTAAGTAATATTAACCAAAACCAGGAAATACGGCCGTTTTTAACGTTTGATCCATTTCTTAAAAAAAGGTTGAAAACGGGAGTTTTTGGGATAATGCAAATTTCTTAAACTAATCAAATTAAGGTCTCTGATTATAAGTAATATTAAGCAAAAACATGCAAAAACGGCCAGTTTTGAGATTCGATCGATTTCTTAAAAAAAGCTTGAAAAAGGTCAGTGTGGGGAAAATAAACCGTTTTTCGAACTTAGCAATTTATTGCTCTCGAATCTAAGTAATATTAACCAAAACCGCGAAAAACGGCCGTTTTTAAGGTTTGATCTATTTCCTAAATAAGATTGAAAAACGGAAGTTTTTTGGATAATGCAAATATCTTCAAACCTATCAAAATAAGGTCTCTGATTATAAGTAATATTTAGCAAAAACATGCAAAAACGGCCAGTTTTGAGATTCGATCGATTTCTTAAAAAAAGCTTGAAAAACGTCAGTTTGGGGAAAATAAACCGTTTTTTAAACATAGCAAGTTATTTCTCTCGAATCTAAGTAATATTACCCAAAACCTGGATAAACGGCCGTTTTTAATGTTTGATCCATTTCTTAAAAAAAGATTAAAAAACGGGAGTTTTATAGATAATGCAAATATCTTCAACTTATCAAATTGAGGTCTCTGATTATAAGTAATATTAAGCAAAACATGCAAAAACGTCAGTTTAGAGATTCGATCGATTTCTTAAAAAAAGCTTAAAAAACGGCTGTTTTGGGAAAATAAACCGTTTTTCAAACTTAGCAAGTTATTGCTCTTGAATCTAAGTAATATTAACCAAAACCAGGAAATACGGCCGTTTTTAACGTTTGAGCCATTTCTTGAAAAAAGATTGAGAACGGGAATTTTTTGGATAATGCAAATTTCTTAAACTAATCAAATTAAGGTCTCTGATTATAAGTAATATTAAGCAAAAACATGCAAAAACGTCAGTTTTGAGATTCGATCGATTTCTTAAAAAAAGCTTAAAAAACGGCTGTTTTGGGAAAATAAACCGTTTTTCAAACTTAGCAAGTTATTGCTCTTGAATCTAAGTAATATTAACCAAAACCAGGAAATACGGCCGTATTTAACGTTTGATCCATTTCTTAAAAAAAGATTGAAAACGGGAGTTTTTTAGATAATGCAAATATCTTCAACTTATCTAATTGAGGTCTCTGATTATAAGTAATATTAAGCAAAAACATGCAAAAACGGCCAGTTTTGAGATTCGATCGATTTCTTAAAAAAAGCTTGAAAAACGTCAGTTTTGGGAAAATAAACCGTTTTTCTAACTTAGCAATTTATTGCTCTCGAATCTAAGTAATATTAACCAAAACCGCGTAAAACGGCCGTTTTTAAGGTTTGATCTATTTCCTAAAAAAGATTGAAAAAAGGAAGTTTTTAGGATAATGCAAATATCTTCAAACCTATCAAATTAAGGTCTCGGAGTATAAGTAATATTAAGCAAAAACATGCAAAAACGGCCAGATTTGAGATTCGATCGATTTCTTAAAAAAAGCTTTAAAAACGTTAGTTTTGGGAAAATAACCCGTTTTTTAAAATAGCAAGTTGTTTCTCTCGAATCTAAGTAATATTACCCAAAACCTGGATAAACGGCCGTTTCTAAGGTTTGATCCATTTCTTAAAAAAAGTGCGAAAAACGGCAGTTTTTTGGATGAGACAAATTTCTTTAACTTATCAAATTAAGGTCTTTGTTTATTAGTAATATTAAGTAAAAACATGCAAAAACGGCCAGTTTTGAGATTCGATCGATTTCTTAAAAAAAGCTTGAAAAACGTCAGTTTTGGGAAAATAAACCGTTTTTTAAACTTAGCAAGTTATTGCTCTCAAATCTAGGTAAAATAAACCAAAATCTGGTAAAACGGCCAGTTTTAAGGTTTGATCTATTTCCTAAAAAAAATTGAAAAATGGAAGTTTTTTGGATAATGCAAATATCTTTAAACCTATCAAAGTAAGGTCTCGGAGTAAAGGGAATATTAAGCAAAAACATGCAAAAACGGCCAGTTTTGAGATTCGATCGATTTCTTAAAAAAAGCTTGAAAAACGTCAGTTTGGTGAAAATAAACCGTTTTTTAAACTTAGCTCTCACTTCTAAGTAATATAAACCAAAATCTGGTAGAACGGCCAGTTTTAAGGTTTGATCTATTTCCTAAAAAAAAATTGAAAAACGCAAGTTTTTTGGATAATGCAAATATCTTCAACTTATCAAATTGAGGTCTCTGATTATAAGTAATATTAAGCAAAAACATGCAAAAACGGCCAGTTTTGAGATTCGATCGATTTCTTAAAAAAAGCTTGAAAAAGGTCAGTTTTGGGAAAATAAACCGTTTTTCGAACTTAGCAATTTATTGCTCTCGAATCTAAGTAATATTAACCAAAACCGCGTAAAACGGCCGTTTTTAAGGTTTGATCTATTTCCTAAATAAGATTGAAAAACGGAAGTTTTTTGGATAATGCAAATATCTTCAAACCTATCAAAATAAGGTCTCTGATTATAAGTAATATTTAGCAAAAACATGCAAAAACGGCCAGTTTTGAGATTCGATCGATTTCTTAAAAAAAGCTTGAAAAACGTCAGTTTGGGGAAAATAAACCGTTTTTTAAACATAGCAAGTTATTTCTCTCGAATCTAAGTAATATTACCCAAAACCTGGATAAACGGCCGTTTTTAATGTTTGATCCATTTCTTAAAAAAAGATTAAAAAACGGGAGTTTTATAGATAATGCAAATATCTTCAACTTATCAAATTGAGGTCTCTGATTATAAGTAATATTAAGCAAAACATGCAAAAACGTCAGTTTAGAGATTCGATCGATTTCTTAAAAAAAGCTTAAAAAACGGCTGTTTTGGGAAAATAAACCGTTTTTCAAACTTAGCAAGTTATTGCTCTTGAATCTAAGTAATATTAACCAAAACCAGGAAATACGGCCGTTTTTAACGTTTGAGCCATTTCTTGAAAAAAGATTGAGAACGGGAATTTTTTGGATAATGCAAATTTCTTAAACTAATCAAATTAAGGTCTCTGATTATAAGTAATATTAAGCAAAAACATGCAAAAACGTCAGTTTTGAGATTCGATCGATTTCTTAAAAAAAGCTTAAAAAACGGCTGTTTTGGGAAAATAAACCGTTTTTCAAACTTAGCAAGTTATTGCTCTTGAATCTAAGTAATATTAACCAAAACCAGGAAATACGGCCGTATTTAACGTTTGATCCATTTCTTAAAAAAAGATTGAAAACGGGAGTTTTTTAGATAATGCAAATATCTTCAACTTATCAAATTGAGGTCTCTGATTATAAGTAATATTAAGCAAAAACATGCAAAAACGGCCAGTTTTGAGATTCGATCGATTTCTTAAAAAAAGCTTGAAAAACGTCAGTTTTGGGAAAATAAACCGTTTTTCTAACTTAGCAATTTATTGCTCTCGAATATAAGTAATATTAACCAAAACCGCGTAAAACGGCCGTTTTTAAGGTTTGATCTATTTCCTAAAAAAGATTGAAAAACGGAAGTTTTTAGGATAATGCAAATATCTTCAAACCTATCAAATTAAGGTTTCGGAGTATAAGTAATATTAAGCAAAAACATGCAAAAACGGCCAGATTTGAGATTCGATCGATTTCTATAAAAAAGCTTTAAAAACGTTAGTTTTGGGAAAATAACCCGTTTTTTAAAATAGCAAGTTGTTTCTCTCGAATCTAAGTAATATTACCCAAAACCTGGATAAACGGCCGTTTCTAAGGTTTGATCCATTTCTTAAAAAAAGTGCGAAAAACGGGAGTTTTTTGGATGAGACAAATTTCTTTAACTTATCAAATTAAGGTCTTTGTTTATAAGTAATATTAAGTAAAAACATGCAAAAACGGCCAGTTTTGAGATTCGATCGATTTCTTAAAAAAAGCTTGAAAAACGTCAGTTTTGGGAAAATAAACCGTTTTTCTAACTTAGCAATTTATTGCTCTCGAATATAAGTAATATTAACCAAAACCGCGTAAAACGGCCGTTTTTAAGGTTTGATCTATTTCCTAAAAAAGATTGAAAAACGGAAGTTTTTAGGATAATGCAAATATCTTCAAACCTATCAAATTAAGGTCTCGGAGTATAAGTAATATTAAGCAAAAACATGCAAAAACGGCCTGATTTGAGATTCGATCGATTTCTATAAAAAAAGCTTTAAAAACGTTAGTTTTGGGAAAATAACCCGTTTTTTAAAATAGAAAGTTGTTTCTCTCGAATCTAAGTAATATTACCCAAAACCTGGATAAACGGCCGTTTCTAAGGTTTGATCCATTTCTTAAAAAAAGTGCGAAAAACGGGAGTTTTTTGGATGAGACAAATTTCTTTAACTTATCAAATTAAGGTCTTTGTTTATAAGTAATATTAAGTAAAAACATGCAAAAACGGCCAGTTTTGAGATTCGATCGATTTCTTAAAAAAAGCTTGAAAAACGTCAGTTTTGGAAAAATAAACCGTTTTTTAAACTTAGCAAGTTATTGCGCTCAAATCTAGGTAAAATAAACCAAAATCTGGTAAAACGGCCAGTTTTAAGGTTTGATCTATTTCCTAAAAAAAATTGAAAAACGGAAGTTTTTTGGATAATGCAAATATCTTTAAACCTATCAAATTAAGGTCTCGGAGTAAAGGGAATATTAAGCAAAAACATGCAAAAACGGCCAGTTTTGAGATTCGATCGATTTCTTAAAAAAAGCTTGAAAAACGTCAGTTTGGGAAAAATAAACCGTTTTTTAAACTTAGCTCTCGAATCTAAGTAATATAAACCAAAATCTGGTAAAACGGCCAGTTTTAAGGTTTGATCTATTTTCTAAAAAAAAATTGAAAAACGGAAGTTTTTTGGATAATGCAAATATCTTCAAACCTATCAAAATAAGGTCTCTGAATATAAGTAATATTTAGCAAAAACATGCAAAAACGGCCAGTTTTGAGCTTCGATCGATTTCTTAAAAAAAGCTTGAAAAACGTCTGTTTTGGGAAAATAAACCGTTTTTTAAACTTAGCAAGTTATTGCTCTTGAATCTAAGTAATATTAACCAAAACCAGGAAATACGGCCGTTTTTAACGTTTGATCCATTTCTTAAAAAAAGATTGAAAACGGGAGTTTTTTAGCTAATGCAAATATCTTCAACTTATCAAATTGAGGTCTCTGATTATAAGTAATATTAAGAAAAAACATGCAAAAACGGCCCGTTTTGAGATTCGATCGATTTCTTAAAAAAAGCTTGAAAAACGTCAGTTTTGGGAAAATAAACCGTTTTTCGAACTTAGCAATTTATTGCACTCGAATCTAAGTAATATTAACCAAAACCGCGTAAAACGGCCGTTTTTAAGGTTTGATCTATTTCCTAAATAAGATTGAAAAACGGAAGTTTTTTGGATAATGCAAATATCTTCAAACCTATCAAAATAAGGTCTCTGATTATAAGTAATATTTAGCAAAAAAATGCAAAAACGGCCAGTTTTGAGATTCGATCGATTTCTTAAAAAAAGCTTGAAAAACGTCAGTTTGGGGAAAATAAACCGTTTTTTAAACATAGCAAGTTATTTCTCTCGAATCTAAGTAATATTACCCAAAACCTGGATAAACGGCCGTTTTTAATGTTTGATCCATTTCTTAAAAAAAGATTAAAAAACGGGAGTTTTATAGATAATGCAAATATCTTCCACTTATCAAATTGAGGTCTCTGATTATAAGTAATATTAAGCAAAACATGCAAAAACGTCAGTTTTGAGATTCGATCGATTTCTTAAAAAAAGCTTAAAAAACGGCTGTTTTGGGAAAATAAACCGTTTTTCAAACTTAGCAAGTTATTGCTCTTGAATCTAAGTAATATTAACCAAAACCAGGAAATACGGCCGTTTTTAACATTTGAGCCATTTCTTGAAAAAAGATTGAAAACGGGAATTTTTTGGATAATGCAAATTTCTTAAACTAATCAAATTAAGGTCTCTGATTATAAGTAATATTAAGCAAAAACATGCAAAAACGTCAGTTTTGAGATTCGATCGATTTCTTAAAAAAAGCTTAAAAAACGGCTGTTTTGGGAAAATAAACCGTTTTTCAAACTTAGCAAGTTATTGCTCTTGAATCTAAGTAATATTAACCAAAACCAGGAAATACGGCCGTTTTTAACGTTTGAGCCATTTCTTAAAAAAAGATTGAAAACGGGAGTTTTTTGGATAATGCAAATTTCTTAAACTAATCAAATTAAGGTCTCGGAGTATAAGTAATATTAAGCAAAAACATGCAAAAACGGCCAGATTTGAGATTCGATCGATTTCTTGAAAAAAGCTTTAAAAACGTTAGTTTTGGGAAAATAACCCGTTTTTAAAACAAGCAAGTTGTTTCTCTCGAATCTAAGTAATATTACCCAAAACCTGGATAAACGGCCGTTTCTAAGGTTTGATCCATTTCTTAAAAAAAGTGCGAAAAACGGGAGTTTTTTGGATGATTCAAATTTCTTTAACTTATCAAATTAAGGTCTCGGAGTAAAGTGAATATTAAGCAAAAACATGCAAAAACGGCCAGTTTTGAGATTCGATCGATTTCTTAAAAAAAGCTTGAAAAACGTCAGTTTGGGAAAAATAAACCGTTTTTTAAACTTAGCTCTCGAATCTAAGTAATATCAACCAAAATCTGGTAAAACGGCCAGTTTTAAGGTTTGATCTATTTCCTAAAAAAAAATTGAAAAACGGAAGTTTTTTGGATAATGCAAATATCTTCAAACCTATCAAAATAAGGTCTCTGAATATAAGTAATATTTAGCAAAAACATGCAAAAACGGCCAGTTTTGAGATTCGATCGATTTCTTAAAAAAAAGCTTGAAAAACGTCAGTTTGGGGAAAATAAACCGTTTTTTAAACATAGCAAGTTATTTCTCTCGAATCTAAGTAATATTACCCAAAACCTGGATAAACGGCCGTTTTTAATGTTTGATCCATTTCTTAAAAAAAGATTAAAAAATGGGAGTTTTTTAGATAATGCAAATATCTTCAACTTATCAAATTGAGGTCTCTGATTATAAGTAATATTAAGCAAAAACATGCAAAAACGGCCAGTTTTGAGATTCGATCGATTTCTTAAAAAAAGCTTGAAAAACGTCAGTTTTGGGAAAATAAACCGTTTTTCGAACTTAGCAATTTATTGCTCTCGAATCTAAGTAATATTAACCAAAACCGCGTAAAACGGCCGTTTTTAAGGTTTGATCTATTTACTAAATAAGATTGAAAAACGGAAGTTTTTTGGATAATGCAAATATCTTCAAACCTATCAAAATAAGGTCTCTGATTATAAGTAATATTTAGCAAAAACATGCAAAAACGGCCAGTTTTGAGATTCGATCGATTTCTTAAAAAAAGCTTGAAAAACGTCAGTTTGGGGAAAATAAACCGTTTTTTAAACATAGCAAGTTATTTCTCTCGAATCTAAGTAATATTACCCAAAACCTGGATAAACGGCCGTTTTTAATGTTTGATCCATTTCTTAAAAAAAGATTAAAAAACGGGAGTTTTATAGATAATGCAAATATCTTCAACTTATCAAATTGAGGTCTCTGATTATAAGTAATATTAAGCAAAACATGCAAAAACGTCAGTTTAGAGATTCGATCGATTTCTTAAAAAAAGCTTAAAAAACGGCTGTTTTGGGAAAATAAACCGTTTTTCAAACTTAGCAAGTTATTGCTCTTGAATCTAAGTAATATTAACCAAAACCAGGAAATACGGCCGTTTTTAACGTTTGAGCCATTTCTTGAAAAAAGATTGAAAACGGGAATTTTTTGGATAATGCAAATTTCTTAAACTAATCAAATTAAGGTCTCTGATTATAAGTAATATTAAGCAAAAACATGCAAAAACGGCCAGTTTTGAGATTCGATCGATTTCTTAAAAAAAGCTTGAAAAACGTCTGTTTTGGGAAAATAAACCGTTTTTTAAACTTAGCAAGTTATTGCTCTTGAATCTAAGTAATATTAACCAAAACCAGGAAATACGGCCGTTTTTAACGTTTGATCCATTTCCTAAAAAAAGATTGAAAACGGGAGTTTTTTAGCTAATGCAAATATCTTCAACTTATCAAATTGAGGTCTCTGATTATAAGTAATATTAAGCAAAAACATGCAAAAACGGCCAGTTTTGAGATTCGATCGATTTCTTAAAAAAAGCTTGAAAAACGTCAGTTTTGGGAAAATAAACCGTTTTTCGAACTTAGCAATTTATTGCTCTCGAATCTAAGTAATATTAACCAAAACCGCGTAAAACGGCCGTTTTTAAGGTTTGATCTATTTCCTAAATAAGATTGAAAAACGGAAGTTTTTTGGATAATGCAAATATCTTCAAACCTATCAAAATAAGGTCTCTGATTATAAGTAATATTTAGCAAAAAAATGCAAAAACGGCCAGTTTTGAGATTCGATCGATTTCTTAAAAAAAGCTTGAAAAACGTCAGTTTGGGGAAAATAAACCGTTTTTTAAACATAGCAAGTTATTTCTCTCGAATCTAAGTAATATTACCCAAAACCTGGATAAACGGCCGTTTTTAATGTTTGATCCATTTCTTAAAAAAAGATTAAAAAACGGGAGTTTTATAGATAATGCAAATATCTTCCACTTATCAAATTGAGGTCTCTGATTATAAGTAATATTAAGCAAAACATGCAAAAACGTCAGTTTTGAGATTCGATCGATTTCTTAAAAAAAGCTTAAAAAACGGCTGTTTTGGGAAAATAAACCGTTTTTCAAACTTAGCAAGTTATTGCTCTTGAATCTAAGTAATATTAACCAAAACCAGGAAATACGGCCGTTTTTAACATTTGAGCCATTTCTTGAAAAAAGATTGAAAACGGGAATTTTTTGGATAATGCAAATTTCTTAAACTAATCAAATTAAGGTCTCTGATTATAAGTAATATTAAGCAAAAACATGCAAAAACGTCAGTTTTGAGATTCGATCGATTTCTTAAAAAAAGCTTAAAAAACGGCTGTTTTGGGAAAATAAACCGTTTTTCAAACTTAGCAAGTTATTGCTCTTGAATCTAAGTAATATTAACCAAAACCAGGAAATACGGCTGTTTTTAACGTTTGATCCATTTCTTAAAAAAAGATTGAAAACTGGAGTTTTTTGGATAATGCAAATTTCTTAAACTAATCAAATTAAGGTCTCGGAGTATAAGTAATATTAAGCAAAAACATGCAAAAACGGCCAGATTTGAGATTCGATCGATTTCTTGAAAAAAGCTTTAAAAACGTTAGTTTTGGGAAAATAACCCGTTTTTAAAACAAGCAAGTTGTTTCTCTCGAATCTAAGTAATATTACCCAAAACCTGGATAAACGGCCGTTTCTAAGGTTTGATCCATTTCTTAAAAAAAGTGCGAAAAACGGGAGTTTTTTGGATGATTCAAATTTCTTTAACTTATCAAATTAAGGTCTTTGTTTATAAGTAATATTAAGTAAAAACATGCAAAAACGGCCAGTTTTGAGATTCGATCGATTTCTTAAAAAAAGCTTGAAAAACGTCAGTTTTGGGAAAATAAACCGTTTTTCTAACTTAGCAATTTATTGCTCTCGAATCTAAGTAATATTAACCAAAACCGCGTAAAACGGCCGTTTTTAAGGTTTGATCTATTTCCTAAAAAAGATTGAAAAACGGAAGTTTTTAGGATAATGCAAATATCTTCAAACCTATCAAATTAAGGTCTCGGAGTATAAGTAATATTAAGCAAAAACATGCAAAAACGGCCAGATTTGAGATTCGATCGATTTCTTAAAAAAAGCTTTAAAAACGTTAGTTTTGGGAAAATAACCCGTTTTTTAAAATAGCAAGTTGTTTCTCTCGAATCTAAGTAATATTACCCAAAACCTGGATAAACGGCCGTTTCTAAGGTTTGATCCATTTCTTAAAAAAAGTGCGAAAAACGGGAGTTTTTTGGATGAGACAAATTTCTTTAACTTATCAAATTAAGCTCTTTGTTTATAAGTAATATTAAGTAAAAACATGCAAAAACGGCCAGTT
This sequence comes from Ceratothoa steindachneri, assembly GCA_963969495.1. Taxonomy (NCBI): domain Eukaryota; kingdom Metazoa; phylum Arthropoda; class Malacostraca; order Isopoda; family Cymothoidae; genus Ceratothoa; species Ceratothoa steindachneri. The sequence goes on from OZ018320.1 coordinate 180,009,170, forward strand.
TTGAGATTCGATCGATTTCTTAAAAAAAGCTTGAAAAACGTCAGTTTTGGGAAAATAAACCGTTTTTTAAACTTAGCAAGTTATTGCTCTCAAATCTAGGTAAAATAAACCAAAATCTGGTAAAACGGCCAGTTTTAAGGTTTGATCTATTTCCTAAAAAAAATTGAAAAACGGAAGTTTTTTGGATAATGCAAATATCTTTAAACCTATCAAATTAAGGTCTCGGAGTAAAGGGAATATTAAGCAAAAACATGCAAAAACGGCCAGTTTTGAGATTCGATCGATTTCTTAAAAAAAGCTTGAAAAACGTCAGTTTGGGGAAAATAAACCGTTTTTTAAACTTAGCTCTCGAATCTAAGTAAAATAAACCAAAATCTGGTAAAACGGCCAGTTTTAAGGTTTGATCTATTTCCTAAAAAAAAATTGAAAAACGGAAGTTTTTTGGATAATGCAAATATCTTCAAACCTATCAAAATAAGGTCTCTGATTATAAGTAATATTTAGCAAAAACATGCAAAAACGGCCAGTTTTGAGCTTCGATCGATTTCTTAAAAAAAGCTTGAAAAACGTCAGTTTGGGGAAAATAAACCGTTTTTTAAACATAGCAAGTTATTTCTCTCGAATCTAAGTAATATTAACCAAAACCTTGATAAACGGCCGTTTTTAATGTTTGATCCATTTCTTAAAAAAAGATTAAAAAACGGGAGTTTTTTAGATAATGCAAATATCTTCAACTTATCAAATTGAGGTCTCTGATTATAAGTAATATTAAGCAAAACATGCAAAAACGGCCAGTTTTGAGATTCGATCGATTTCTTAAAAAAAGCTTGAAAAACGTCTGTTTTGGGAAAATAAACCGTTTTTTAAACTTAGCAAGTTATTGCTCTTGAATCTAAGTAATATTAACCAAAACCAGGAAATACGGCCGTTTTTAACGTTTGATCCATTTCTTAAAAAAAGATTGAAAACGGGAGTTTTTTAGCTAATGCAAATATCTTCAACTTATCAAATTGAGGTCTCTGATTATAAGTAATATTAAGCAAAAACATGCAAAAACGGCCAGTTTTGAGATTCGATCGATTTCTTAAAAAAAGCTTGAAAAACGTCAGTTTTGGGAAAATAAACCGTTTTTCGAACTTAGCAATTTATTGCTCTCGAATCTAAGTAATATTAACCAAAACCGCGTAAAACGGCCGTTTTTAAGGTTTGATCTATTTCCTAAATAAGATTGAAAAACGGAAGTTTTTTGGATAATGCAAATATCTTCAAACCTATCAAAATAAGGTCTCTGATTATAAGTAATATTTAGCAAAAAAATGCAAAAACGGCCAGTTTTGAGATTCGATCGATTTCTTAAAAAAAGCTTGAAAAACGTCAGTTTGGGGAAAATAAACCGTTTTTTAAACATAGCAAGTTATTTCTCTCGAATCTAAGTAATATTACCCAAAACCTGGATAAACGGCCGTTTTTAATGTTTGATCCATTTCTTAAAAAAAGATTAAAAAACGGGAGTTTTATAGATAATGCAAATATCTTCCACTTATCAAATTGAGGTCTCTGATTATAAGTAATATTAAGCAAAACATGCAAAAACGTCAGTTTTGAGATTCGATCGATTTCTTAAAAAAAGCTTAAAAAACGGCTGTTTTGGGAAAATAAACCGTTTTTCAAACTTAGCAAGTTATTGCTCTTGAATCTAAGTAATATTAACCAAAACCAGGAAATACGGCCGTTTTTAACATTTGAGCCATTTCTTGAAAAAAGATTGAAAACGGGAATTTTTTGGATAATGCAAATTTCTTAAACTAATCAAATTAAGGTCTCTGATTATAAGTAATATTAAGCAAAAACATGCAAAAACGTCAGTTTTGAGATTCGATCGATTTCTTAAAAAAAGCTTAAAAAACGGCTGTTTTGGGAAAATAAACCGTTTTTCAAACTTAGCAAGTTATTGCTCTTGAATCTAAGTAATATTAACCAAAACCAGGAAATACGGCCGTTTTTAACGTTTGAGCCATTTCTTAAAAAAAGATTGAAAACGGGAGTTTTTTGGATAATGCAAATTTCTTAAACTAATCAAATTAAGGTCTCGGAGTATAAGTAATATTAAGCAAAAACATGCAAAAACGGCCAGATTTGAGATTCGATCGATTTCTTGAAAAAAGCTTTAAAAACGTTAGTTTTGGGAAAATAACCCGTTTTTAAAACAAGCAAGTTGTTTCTCTCGAATCTAAGTAATATTACCTAAAACCTGGATAAACGGCCGTTTCTAAGGTTTGATCCATTTCTTAAAAAAAGTGCGAAAAACGGAAGTTTTTTGGATGATTCAAATTTCTTTAACTTATCAAATTAAGGTCTTTGTTTATAAGTAATATTAAGTAAAAACATGCAAAAACGGCCAGTTTTGAGATTCGATCGATTTCTTAAAAAAAGCTTGAAAAACGTCAGTTTTGGGAAAATAAACCGTTTTTCTAACTTAGCAATTTATTGCTCTCGAATCTAAGTAATATTAACCAAAACCGCGTAAAACGGCCGTTTTTAAGGTTTGATCTATTTCCTAAAAAAGATTGAAAAACGGAAGTTTTTAGGATAATGCAAATATCTTCAAACCTATCAAATTAAGGTCTCGGAGTATAAGTAATATTAAGCAAAAACATGCAAAAACGGCCAGATTTGAGATTCGATCGATTTCTTAAAAAAAGCTTTAAAAACGTTAGTTTTGGGAAAATAACCCGTTTTTTAAAATAGCAAGTTGTTTCTCTCGAATCTAAGTAATATTACCCAAAACCTGGATAAACGGCCGTTTCTAAGGTTTGATCCATTTCTTAAAAAAAGTGCGAAAAACGGGAGTTTTTTGGATGAGACAAATTTCTTTAACTTATCAAATTAAGGTCTTTGTTTATAAGTAATATTAAGTAAAAACATGCAAAAACGGCCAGTTTTGAGATTCGATCGATTTCTTAAAAAAAGCTTGAAAAACGTCAGTTTTGGGAAAATAAACCGCTTTTTAAACTTAGCAAGTTATTGCTCTCAAATCTAGGTAAAATAAACCAAAATCTGGTAAAACGGCCAGTTTTAAGGTTTGATCTATTTCCTAAAAAAAATTGAAAAACGGAAGTTTTTTGGATAATGCAAATATCTTTAAACCTATCAAATTAAGGTCTCGGAGTAAAGGGAATATTAAGCAAAAACATGCAAAAACGGTGAGTTTTGAGATTCGATCGATTTCTTAAAAAAAGCTTGAAAAACGTCAGTTTGGGAAAAATAAACCGTTTTTTAAACTTAGCTCTCGAATCTAAGTAATATAAACCAAAATCTGGTAAAACGGCCAGTTTTAAGGTTTGATCTATTTCCTAAAAAAAAATTGAAAAACGGAAGTTTTTTGGATAATGCAAATATCTTCAAACCTATCAAAATAAGGTCTCTGAATATAAGTAATATTTAGCAAAAACATGCAAAAACGGCCAGTTTTGAGCTTCGATCGATTTCTTAAAAAAAGCTTGAAAAACGTCAGTTTGGGGAAAATAAACCGTTTTTTAAACATAGCAAGTTATTTCTCTCGAATCTAACTAATATTACCCAAAACCTGGATAAACGGCCGTTTTTAATGTTTGATCCATTTCTTAAAAAAAGATTAAAAAACGGGAGTTTTTCAGATAATGCAAATATCTTCAACTTATCAAATTGAGGTCTCTGATTATAAGTAATATTAAGCAAAAACATGCAAAAACGGCCAGTTTTGAGATTCGATCGATTTCTTAAAAAAAGCTTGAAAAACGTCAGTTTGGGGAAAATAAACCGTTTTTTAAACATAGCAAGTTATTTCTCTCGAATCTAAGTAATATTACCCAAAACCTGGATAAACGGCCGTTTTTAATGTTTGATCCATTTCTTAAAAAAAGATTAAAAAATGGGAGTTTTTTAGATAATGCAAATATCTTCAACTTATCAAATTGAGGTCTCTGATTATAAGTAATATTAAGCAAAAACATGCAAAAACGGCCAGTTTTGAGATTCGATCGATTTCTTAAAAAAAGCTTGAAAAACGTCAGTTTTGGGAAAATAAACCGTTTTTCGAACTTAGCAATTTATTGCTCTCGAATCTAAGTAATATTAACCAAAACCGCGTAAAACGGCCGTTTTTAAGGTTTGATCTATTTCCTAAATAAGATTGAAAAACGGAAGTTTTTTGGATAATGCAAATATCTTCAAACCTATCAAAATAAGGTCTCTGATTATAAGTAATATTTAGCAAAAAAATGCAAAAACGGCCAGTTTTGAGATTCGATCGATTTCTTAAAAAAAGCTTGAAAAACGTCAGTTTGGGGAAAATAAACCGTTTTTTAAACATAGCAAGTTATTTCTCTCGAATCTAAGTAATATTACCCAAAACCTGGATAAACGGCCGTTTTTAATGTTTGATCCATTTCTTAAAAAAAGATTAAAAAACGGGAGTTTTATAGATAATGCAAATATCTTCCACTTATCAAATTGAGGTCTCTGATTATAAGTAATATTAAGCAAAACATGCAAAAACGTCAGTTTTGAGATTCGATCGATTTCTTAAAAAAAGCTTAAAAAACGGCTGTTTTGGGAAAATAAACCGTTTTTCAAACTTAGCAAGTTATTGCTCTTGAATCTAAGTAATATTAACCAAAACCAGGAAATACGGCCGTTTTTAACATTTGAGCCATTTCTTGAAAAAAGATTGAAAACGGGAATTTTTTGGATAATGCAAATTTCTTAAACTAATCAAATTAAGGTCTCTGATTATAAGTAATATTAAGCAAAAACATGCAAAAACGTCAGTTTTGAGATTCGATCGATTTCTTAAAAAAAGCTTAAAAAACGGCTGTTTTGGGAAAATAAACCGTTTTTCAAACTTAGCAAGTTATTGCTCTTGAATCTAAGTAATATTAACCAAAACCAGGAAATACGGCTGTTTTTAACGTTTGATCCATTTCTTAAAAAAAGATTGAAAACTGGAGTTTTTTGGATAATGCAAATTTCTTAAACTAATCAAATTAAGGTCTCGGAGTATAAGTAATATTAAGCAAAAACATGCAAAAACGGCCAGATTTGAGATTCGATCGATTTCTTGAAAAAAGCTTTAAAAACGTTAGTTTTGGGAAAATAACCCGTTTTTAAAACATAGCAAGTTATTTCTCTCGAATCTAAGTAATATTACCCAAAACCTGGATAAACGGCCGTTTCTAAGGTTTGATCCATTTCTTAAAAAAAGTGCGAAAAACGGGAGTTTTTTGGATGATTCAAATTTCTTTAACTTATCAAATTAAGGTCTTTGTTTATAAGTAATATTGAGTAAAAACATGCAAAAACGGCCAGTTTTGAGATTCGATCGATTTCTTAAAAAAAGCTTGAAAAACGTCAGTTTTGGGAAAATAAACCGTTTTTCTAACTTAGCAATTTATTGCTCTCGAATCTAAGTAATATTAACCAAAACCGCGTAAAACGGCCGTTTTTAAGGTTTGATCTATTTCCTAAAAAAGATTGAAAAACGGAAGTTTTTAGGATAATGCAAATATCTTCAAACCTATCAAATTAAGGTCTCGGAGTATAAGTAATATTAAGCAAAAACATGCAAAAACGGCCAGATTTGAGATTCGATCGATTTCTTAAAAAAAGCTTTAAAAACGTTAGTTTTGGGAAAATAACCCGTTTTTTAAAATAGCAAGTTGTTTCTCTCGAATCTAAGTAATATTACCCAAAACCTGGATAAACGGCCGTTTCTAAGGTTTGATCCATTTCTTAAAAAAAGTGCGAAAAACGGGAGTTTTTTGGATGAGACAAATTTCTTTAACTTATCAAATTAAGCTCTTTGTTTATAAGTAATATTAAGTAAAAACATGCAAAAACGGCCAGTTTTGAGATTCGATCGATTTCTTAAAAAAAGCTTGAAAAACGTCAGTTTTGGGAAAATAAACCGTTTTTTAAACTTAGCAAGTTATTGCTCTCAAATCTAGGTAAAATAAACCAAAATCTGGTAAAACGGCCAGTTTTAAGGTTTGATCTATTTCCTAAAAAAAATTGAAAAACGGAAGTTTTTTGGATAATGCAAATATCTTTAAACCTATCAAATTAAGGTCTCGGAGTAAAGGGAATATTAAGCAAAAACATGCAAAAACGGCCAGTTTTGAGATTCGATCGATTTCTTAAAAAAAAGCTTGAAAAACGTCAGTTTGGGGAAAATAAACCGTTTTTTAAACTTAGCTCTCGAATCTAAGTAAAATAAACCAAAATCTGGTAAAACGGCCAGTTTTAAGGTTTGATCTATTTCCTAAAAAAAAATTGAAAAACGGAAGTTTTTTGGATAATGCAAATATCTTCAAACCTATCAAAATAAGGTCTCTGATTATAAGTAATATTTAGCAAAAACATGCAAAAACGGCCAGTTTTGAGCTTCGATCGATTTCTTAAAAAAAGCTTGAAAAACGTCAGTTTGGGGAAAATAAACCGTTTTTTAAACATAGCAAGTTATTTCTCTCGAATCTAAGTAATATTAACCAAAACCTTGATAAACGGCCGTTTTTAATGTTTGATCCATTTCTTAAAAAAAGATTAAAAAACGGGAGTTTTTTAGATAATGCAAATATCTTCAACTTATCAAATTGAGGTCTCTGATTATAAGTAATATTAAGCAAAAACATGCAAAAACGGCCAGTTTTGAGATTCGATCGATTTCTTAAAAAAAGCTTGAAAAACGTCTGTTTTGGGAAAATAAACCGTTTTTTAAACTTAGCAAGTTATTGCTCTTGAATCTAAGTAATATTAACCAAAACCAGGAAATACGGCCGTTTTTAACGTTTGATCCATTTCTTAAAAAAAGATTGAAAACGGGAGTTTTTTAGCTAATGCAAATATCTTCAACTTATCAAATTGAGGTCTCTGATTATAAGTAATATTAAGCAAAAACATGCAAAAACGGCCAGTTTTGAGATTCGATCGATTTCTTAAAAAAAGCTTGAAAAACGTCAGTTTTGGGAAAATAAACCGTTTTTCGAACTTAGCAATTTATTGCTCTCGAATCTAAGTAATATTAACCAAAACCGCGTAAAACGGCCGTTTTTAAGGTTTGATCTATTTCCTAAATAAGATTGAAAAACGGAAGTTTTTTGGATAATGAAAATATCTTCAAACCTATCAAAATAAGGTCTCTGATTATAAGTAATATTTAGCAAAAAAATGCAAAAACGGCCAGTTTTGAGATTCGATCGATTTCTTAAAAAAAGCTTGAAAAACGTCAGTTTGGGGAAAATAAACCGTTTTTTAAACATAGCAAGTTATTTCTCTCGAATCTAAGTAATATTACCCAAAACCTGGATAAACGGCCGTTTTTAATGTTTGATCCATTTCTTAAAAAAAGATTAAAAAACGGGAGTTTTATAGATAATGCAAATATCTTCCACTTATCAAATTGAGGTCTCTGATTATAAGTAATATTAAGCAAAACATGCAAAAACGTCAGTTTTGAGATTCGATCGATTTCTTAAAAAAAGCTTAAAAAACGGCTGTTTTGGGAAAATAAACCGTTTTTCAAACTTAGCAAGTTATTGCTCTTGAATCTAAGTAATATTAACCAAAACCAGGAAATACGGCCGTTTTTAACATTTGAGCCATTTCTTGAAAAAAGATTGAAAACGGGAATTTTTTGGATAATGCAAATTTCTTAAACTAATCAAATTAAGGTCTCTGATTATAAGTAATATTAAGCAAAAACATGCAAAAACGTCAGTTTTGAGATTCGATCGATTTCTTAAAAAAAGCTTAAAAAACGGCTGTTTTGGGAAAATAAACCGTTTTTCAAACTTAGCAAGTTATTGCTCTTGAATCTAAGTAATATTAACCAAAACCAGGAAATACGGCCGTTTTTAACGTTTGAGCCATTTCTTAAAAAAAGATTGAAAACGGGAGTTTTTTGGCTAATGCAAATTTCTTAAACTAATCAAATTAAGGTCTCGGAGTATAAGTAATATTAAGCAAAAACATGCAAAAACGGCCAGATTTGAGATTCGATCGATTTCTTGAAAAAAGCTTTAAAAACGTTAGTTTTGGGAAAATAACCCGTTTTTAAAACAAGCAAGTTGTTTCTCTCGAATCTAAGTAATATTACCTAAAACCTGGATAAACGGCCGTTTCTAAGGTTTGATCCATTTCTTAAAAAAAGTGCGAAAAACGGAAGTTTTTTGGATGATTCAAATTTCTTTAACTTATCAAATTAAGGTCTTTGTTTATAAGTAATATTAAGTAAAAACATGCAAAAACGGCCAGTTTTGAGATTCGATCGATTTCTTAAAAAAAGCTTGAAAAACGTCAGTTTTGGGAAAATAAACCGTTTTTCTAACTTAGCAATTTATTGCTCTCGAATCTAAGTAATATTAACCAAAACCGCGTAAAACGGCCGTTTTTAAGGTTTGATCTATTTCCTAAAAAAGATTGAAAAACGGAAGTTTTTAGGATAATGCAAATATCTTCAAACCTATCAAATTAAGGTCTCGGAGTATAAGTAATATTAAGCAAAAACATGCAAAAACGGCCAGATTTGAGATTCGATCGATTTCTTAAAAAAAGCTTTAAAAACGTTAGTTTTGGGAAAATAACCCGTTTTTTAAAATAGCAAGTTGTTTCTCTCGAATCTAAGTAATATTACCCAAAACCTGGATAAACGGCCGTTTCTAAGGTTTGATCCATTTCTTAAAAAAAGTGCGAAAAACGGGAGTTTTTTGGATGAGACAAATTTCTTTAACTTATCAAATTAAGGTCTTTGTTTATAAGTAATATTAAGTAAAAACATGCAAAAACGGCCAGTTTTGAGATTCGATCGATTTCTTAAAAAAAGCTTGAAAAACGTCAGTTTTGGGAAAATAAACCGCTTTTTAAACTTAGCAAGTTATTGCTCTCAAATCTAGGTAAAATAAACCAAAATCTGGTAAAACGGCCAGTTTTAAGGTTTGATCTATTTCCTAAAAAAAATTGAAAAACGGAAGTTTTTTGGATAATGCAAATATCTTTAAACCTATCAAATTAAGGTCTCGGAGTAAAGGGAATATTAAGCAAAAACATGCAAAAACGGTGAGTTTTGAGATTCGATCGATTTCTTAAAAAAAGCTTGAAAAACGTCAGTTTGGGAAAAATAAACCGTTTTTTAAACTTAGCTCTCGAATCTAAGTAATATAAACCAAAATCTGGTAAAACGGCCAGTTTTAAGGTTTGATCTATTTCCTAAAAAAAAATTGAAAAACGGAAGTTTTTTGGATAATGCAAATATCTTCAAACCTATCAAAATAAGGTCTCTGAATATAAGTAATATTTAGCAAAAACATGCAAAAACGGCCAGTTTTGAGCTTCGATCGATTTCTTAAAAAAAGCTTGAAAAACGTCAGTTTGGGGAAAATAAACCGTTTTTTAAACATAGCAAGTTATTTCTCTCGAATCTAACTAATATTACCCAAAACCTGGATAAACGGCCGTTTTTAATGTTTGATCCATTTCTTAAAAAAAGATTAAAAAACGGGAGTTTTTCAGATAATGCAAATATCTTCAACTTATCAAATTGAGGTCTCTGATTATAAGTAATATTAAGCAAAAACATGCAAAAACGGCCAGTTTTGAGATTCGATCGATTTCTTAAAAAAAGCTTGAAAAACGTCAGTTTGGGGAAAATAAACCGTTTTTTAAACATAGCAAGTTATTTCTCTCGAATCTAAGTAATATTACCCAAAACCTGGATAAACGGCCGTTTTTAATGTTTGATCCATTTCTTAAAAAAAGATTAAAAAATGGGAGTTTTTTAGATAATGCAAATATCTTCAACTTATCAAATTGAGGTCTCTGATTATAAGTAATATTAAGCAAAAACATGCAAAAACGGCCAGTTTTGAGATTCGATCGATTTCTTAAAAAAAGCTTGAAAAACGTCAGTTTTGGGAAAATAAACCGTTTTTCGAACTTAGCAATTTATTGCTCTCGAATCTAAGTAATATTAACCAAAACCGCGTAAAACGGCCGTTTTTAAGGTTTGATCTATTTCCTAAATAAGATTGAAAAACGGAAGTTTTTTGGATAATGCAAATATCTTCAAACCTATCAAAATAAGGTCTCTGATTATAAGTAATATTTAGCAAAAAAATGCAAAAACGGCCAGTTTTGAGATTCGATCGATTTCTTAAAAAAAGCTTGAAAAACGTCAGTTTGGGGAAAATAAACCGTTTTTTAAACATAGCAAGTTATTTCTCTCGAATCTAAGTAATATTACCCAAAACCTGGATAAACGGCCGTTTTTAATGTTTGATCCATTTCTTAAAAAAAGATTAAAAAACGGGAGTTTTATAGATAATGCAAATATCTTCCACTTATCAAATTGAGGTCTCTGATTATAAGTAATATTAAGCAAAACATGCAAAAACGTCAGTTTTGAGATTCGATCGATTTCTTAAAAAAAGCTTAAAAAACGGCTGTTTTGGGAAAATAAACCGTTTTTCAAACTTAGCAAGTTATTGCTCTTGAATCTAAGTAATATTAACCAAAACCAGGAAATACGGCCGTTTTTAACATTTGAGCCATTTCTTGAAAAAAGATTGAAAACGGGAATTTTTTGGATAATGCAAATTTCTTAAACTAATCAAATTAAGGTCTCTGATTATAAGTAATATTAAGCAAAAACATGCAAAAACGTCAGTTTTGAGATTCGATCGATTTCTTAAAAAAAGCTTAAAAAACGGCTGTTTTGGGAAAATAAACCGTTTTTCAAACTTAGCAAGTTATTGCTCTTGAATCTAAGTAATATTAACCAAAACCAGGAAATACGGCTGTTTTTAACGTTTGATCCATTTCTTAAAAAAAGATTGAAAACTGGAGTTTTTTGGATAATGCAAATTTCTTAAACTAATCAAATTAAGGTCTCGGAGTATAAGTAATATTAAGCAAAAACATGCAAAAACGGCCAGATTTGAGATTCGATCGATTTCTTGAAAAAAGCTTTAAAAACGTTAGTTTTGGGAAAATAACCCGTTTTTAAAACATAGCAAGTTATTTCTCTCGAATCTAAGTAATATTACCCAAAACCTGGATAAACGGCCGTTTCTAAGGTTTGATCCATTTCTTAAAAAAAGTGCGAAAAACGGGAGTTTTTTGGATGATTCAAATTTCTTTAACTTATCAAATTAAGGTCTTTGTTTATAAGTAATATTGAGTAAAAACATGCAAAAACGGCCAGTTTTGAGATTCGATCGATTTCTTAAAAAAAGCTTGAAAAACGTCAGTTTTGGGAAAATAAACCGTTTTTCTAACTTAGCAATTTATTGCTCTCGAATCTAAGTAATATTAACCAAAACCGCGTAAAACGGCCGTTTTTAAGGTTTGATCTATTTCCTAAAAAAGATTGAAAAACGGAAGTTTTTAGGATAATGCAAATATCTTCAAACCTATCAAATTAAGGTCTCGGAGTATAAGTAATATTAAGCAAAAACATGCAAAAACGGCCAGATTTGAGATTCGATCGATTTCTTAAAAAAAGCTTTAAAAACGTTAGTTTTGGGAAAATAACCCGTTTTTTAAAATAGCAAGTTGTTTCTCTCGAATCTAAGTAATATTACCCAAAACCTGGATAAACGGCCGTTTCTAAGGTTTGATCCATTTCTTAAAAAAAGTGCGAAAAACGGGAGTTTTTTGGATGAGACAAATTTCTTTAACTTATCAAATTAAGCTCTTTGTTTATAAGTAATATTAAGTAAAAACATGCAAAAACGGCCAGTTTTGAGATTCGATCGATTTCTTAAAAAAAGCTTGAAAAACGTCAGTTTTGGGAAAATAAACCGTTTTTTAAACTTAGCAAGTTATTGCTCTCAAATCTAGGTAAAATAAACCAAAATCTGGTAAAACGGCCAGTTTTAAGGTTTGATCTATTTCCTAAAAAAAATTGAAAAACGGAAGTTTTTTGGATAATGCAAATATCTTTAAACCTATCAAATTAAGGTCTCGGAGTAAAGGGAATATTAAGCAAAAACATGCAAAAACGGCCAGTTTTGAGATTCGATCGATTTCTTAAAAAAAAGCTTGAAAAACGTCAGTTTGGGGAAAATAAACCGTTTTTTAAACTTAGCTCTCGAATCTAAGTAAAATAAACCAAAATCTGGTAAAACGGCCAGTTTTAAGGTTTGATCTATTTCCTAAAAAAAAATTGAAAAACGGAAGTTTTTTGGATAATGCAAATATCTTCAAACCTATCAAAATAAGGTCTCTGATTATAAGTAATATTTAGCAAAAACATGCAAAAACGGCCAGTTTTGAGCTTCGATCGATTTCTTAAAAAAAGCTTGAAAAACGTCAGTTTGGGGAAAATAAACCGTTTTTTAAACATAGCAAGTTATTTCTCTCGAATCTAAGTAATATTAACCAAAACCTTGATAAACGGCCGTTTTTAATGTTTGATCCATTTCTTAAAAAAAGATTAAAAAACGGGAGTTTTTTAGATAATGCAAATATCTTCAACTTATCAAATTGAGGTCTCTGATTATAAGTAATATTAAGCAAAAACATGCAAAAACGGCCAGTTTTGAGATTCGATCGATTTCTTAAAAAAAGCTTGAAAAACGTCTGTTTTGGGAAAATAAACCGTTTTTTAAACTTAGCAAGTTATTGCTCTTGAATCTAAGTAATATTAACCAAAACCAGGAAATACGGCCGTTTTTAACGTTTGATCCATTTCTTAAAAAAAGATTGAAAACGGGAGTTTTTTAGCTAATGCAAATATCTTCAACTTATCAAATTGAGGTCTCTGATTATAAGTAATATTAAGCAAAAACATGCAAAAACGGCCAGTTTTGAGATTCGATCGATTTCTTAAAAAAAGCTTGAAAAACGTCAGTTTTGGGAAAATAAACCGTTTTTCGAACTTAGCAATTTATTGCTCTCGAATCTAAGTAATATTAACCAAAACCGCGTAAAACGGCCGTTTTTAAGGTTTGATCTATTTCCTAAATAAGATTGAAAAACGGAAGTTTTTTGGATAATGAAAATATCTTCAAACCTATCAAAATAAGGTCTCTGATTATAAGTAATATTTAGCAAAAAAATGCAAAAACGGCCAGTTTTGAGATTCGATCGATTTCTTAAAAAAAGCTTGAAAAACGTCAGTTTGGGGAAAATAAACCGTTTTTTAAACATAGCAAGTTATTTCTCTCGAATCTAAGTAATATTACCCAAAACCTGGATAAACGGCCGTTTTTAATGTTTGATCCATTTCTTAAAAAAAGATTAAAAAACGGGAGTTTTATAGATAATGCAAATATCTTCCACTTATCAAATTGAGGTCTCTGATTATAAGTAATATTAAGCAAAACATGCAAAAACGTCAGTTTTGAGATTCGATCGATTTCTTAAAAAAAGCTTAAAAAACGGCTGTTTTGGGAAAATAAACCGTTTTTCAAACTTAGCAAGTTATTGCTCTTGAATCTAAGTAATATTAACCAAAACCAGGAAATACGGCCGTTTTTAACATTTGAGCCATTTCTTGAAAAAAGATTGAAAACGGGAATTTTTTGGATAATGCAAATTTCTTAAACTAATCAAATTAAGGTCTCTGATTATAAGTAATATTAAGCAAAAACATGCAAAAACGTCAGTTTTGAGATTCGATCGATTTCTTAAAAAAAGCTTAAAAAACGGCTGTTTTGGGAAAATAAACCGTTTTTCAAACTTAGCAAGTTATTGCTCTTGAATCTAAGTAATATTAACCAAAACCAGGAAATACGGCCGTTTTTAACGTTTGAGCCATTTCTTAAAAAAAGATTGAAAACGGGAGTTTTTTGGATAATGCAAATTTCTTAAACTAATCAAATTAAGGTCTCGGAGTATAAGTAATATTAAGCAAAAACATGCAAAAACGGCCAGATTTGAGATTCGATCGATTTCTTGAAAAAAGCTTTAAAAACGTTAGTTTTGGGAAAATAACCCGTTTTTAAAACAAGCAAGTTGTTTCTCTCGAATCTAAGTAATATTACCCAAAACCTGGATAAACGGCCGTTTCTAAGGTTTGATCCATTTCTTAAAAAAAGTGCGAAAAACGGGTGTTTTTTGGATGATTCAAATTTCTTTAACTTATCAAATTAAGGTCTCGGAGTAAAGGGAATATTAAGCAAAAACATGCAAAAACGGCCAGTTTTGAGATTCGATCGATTTCTTAAAAAAAGCTTGAAAAACGTCAGTTTGGGAAAAATAAACCGTTTTTTAAACTTAGCTCTCGAATCTAAGTAATATAAACCAAAATCTGGTAAAACGGCCAGTTTTAAGGTTTGATCTATTTCCTAAAAAAAAATTGAAAAACGGAAGTTTTTTGGATAATGCAAATATCTTCAAACCTATCAAAATAAGGTCTCTGAATATAAGTAATATTTAGCAAAAACATGCAAAAACGGCCAGCTTTGAGATTCGATCGATTTCTTAAAAAAAGCTTGAAAAACGTCAGTTTGGGGAAAATAAACCGTTTTTTAAACATAGCAAGTTATTTCTCTCGAATCTAAGTAATATTACCCAAAACCTGGATAAACGGCCGTTTTTAATGTTTGATCCATTTCTTAAAAAAAGATTAAAAAATGGGAGTTTTTTAGATAATGCAAATATCTTCAACTTATCAAATTGAGGTCTCTGATTATAAGTAATATTAAGCAAAACATGCAAAAACGTCAGTTTAGAGATTCGATCGATTTCTTAAAAAAAGCTTAAAAAACGGCTGTTTTGGGAAAATATACCGTTTTTCAAACTTAGCAAGTTATTGCTCTTGAATCTAAGTAATATTAACCAAAACCAGGAAATACGGCCGTTTTTAACGTTTGAGCCATTTCTTGAAAAAAGATTGAAAACGGGAATTTTTTGGATAATGCAAATTTCTTAAACTAATCAAATTAAGGTCTCTGATTATAAGTAATATTAAGCAAAAACATGCAAAAACGTCAGTTTTGAGATTCGATCGATTTCTTAAAAAAAGCTTAAAAAACGGCTGTTTTGGGAAAATAAACCGTTTTTCAAACTTAGCAAGTTATTGCTCTTGAATCTAAGTAATATTAACCAAAACCAGGAAATACGGCCGTTTTTAACGTTTGAGCCATTTCTTAAAAAAAGATTGAAAACGGGAGTTTTTTGGATAATGCAAATTTCTTAAACTAATCAAATTAAGGTCTCTGATTATAAGTAATATTAAGCAAAAACATGCAAAAACGGCCAGTTTTGAGATTCGATCGATTTCTTAAAAAAAGCTTGAAAAACGTCAGTTTTGGGAAAATAAACCGTTTTTCTAACTTAGCAATTTATTGCTCTCGAATCTAAGTAATATTAACCAAAACCGCGTAAAACGGCCGTTTTTAAGGTTTGATCTATTTCCTAAAAAAGATTGAAAAACGGAAGTTTTTAGGATTATGCAAATATCTTCAAACCTATCAAAATAAGGTCTCCGATTATAAGTAATATTTAGCAAAAACATGCAAAAATGGCCAGTTTTGAGATTCGATCGATTTCTTAAAAAAAGCTTGAAAAACGTCAGTTTGGGGAAAATAAACCGTTTTTTAAACATAGCAAGTTATTTCTCTCGAATCTAAGTAATATTACCCAAAACCTGGATAAACGGCCGTTTTTAATGTTTGATCCATTTCTTAAAAAAAGATTAAAAAACGGGAGTTTTATAGATAATGCAAATATCTTCCACTTATCAAATTGAGGTCTCTGATTATAAGTAATATTAAGCAAAACATGCAAAAACGTCAGTTTTGAGATTCGATCGATTTCTTAAAAAAAGCTTGAAAAACGGCTGTTTTGGGAAAATAAACCGTTTTTCAAACTTAGCAAGTTATTGCTCTTGAATCTAAGTAATATTAACCAAAACCAGGAAATACGGCCGTTTTTAACGTTTGAGCCATTTCTTGAAAAAAGATTGAGAACGGGAATTTTTTGGATAATGCAAATTTCTTAAACTAATCAAATTAAGGTCTCTGATTATAAGTAATATTAAGCAAAAACATGCAAAAACGTCAGTTTTGAGATTCGATCGATTTCTTAAAAAAAGCTTAAAAAACGGCTGTTTTGGGAAAATAAACCGTTTTTCAAACTTAGCAAGTTATTGCTCTTGAATCTAAGTAATATTAACCAAAACCAGGAAATACGGCCGTATTTAACGTTTGATCCATTTCTTAAAAAAAGATTGAAAACGGGAGTTTTTTAGATAATGCAAATATCTTCAACTTATCAAATTGAGGTCTCTGATTATAAGTAATATTAAGCAAAAACATGCAAAAACGGCCAGTTTTGAGATTCGATCGATTTCTTAAAAAAAGCTTGAAAAACGTCAGTTTTGGGAAAATAAACCGTTTTTCTAACTTAGCAATTTATTGCTCTCGAATCTAAGTAATATTAACCAAAACCGCGTAAAACGGCCGTTTTTAAGGTTTGATCTATTTCCTAAAAAAGATTGAAAAACGGAAGTTTATAGGATAATGCAAATATCTTCAAACCTATCAAATTAAGGTCTCGGAGTATAAGTAATATTAAGCAAAAACATGCAAAAACGGCCAGATTTGAGATCCGATCGATTTCTATAAAAAAGCTTTAAAAACGTTAGTTTTGGGAAAATAACCCGTTTTTTAAAATAGCAAGTTGTTTCTCTCGAATCTAAGTAATATTACCCAAAACCTGGATAAACGGCCGTTTCTAAGGTTTGATCCATTTCTTAAAAAAAGTGCGAAAAACGGGAGTTTTTTGGATGAGACAAATTTCTTTAACTTATCAAATTAAGGTCTTTGTTTATAAGTAATATTAAGTAAAAACATGCAAAAACGGCCAGTTTTGAGATTCGATCGATTTCTTAAAAAAAGCTTGAAAAACGTCAGTTTGGGGAAAATAAACCGTTTTTTAAACTTAGCTCTCGAATCTAAGTAAAATAAACCAAAATCTGGTAAAACGGCCAGTTTTAAGGTTTGATCTATTTCCTAAAAAAAAATTGAAAAACGGAAGTTTTTTGGATAATGCAAATATCTTCAAACCTATCAAAATAAGGTCTCTGATTATAAGTAATATTTAGCAAAAACATGCAAAAACGGCCAGTTTTGAGCTTCGATCGATTTCTTAAAAAAAGCTTGAAAAACGTCAGTTTGGGGAAAATAAACCGTTTTTTAAACATAGCAAGTTATTTCTCTCGAATCTAAGTAATATTAACCAAAACCTTGATAAACGGCCGTTTTTAATGTTTGATCCATTTCTTAAAAAAAGATTAAAAAACGGGAGTTTTTTAGATAATGCAAATATCTTCAACTTATCAAATTGAGGTCTCTGATTATAAGTAATATTAAGCAAAAACATGCAAAAACGGCCAGTTTTGAGATTCGATCGATTTCTTAAAAAAAGCTTGAAAAACGTCTGTTTTGGGAAAATAAACCGTTTTTTAAACTTAGCAAGTTATTGCTCTTGAATCTAAGTAATATTAACCAAAACCAGGAAATACGGCCGTTTTTAACGTTTGATCCATTTCTTAAAAAAAGATTGAAAACGGGAGTTTTTTAGCTAATGCAAATATCTTCAACTTATCAAATTGAGGTCTCTGATTATAAGTAATATTAAGCAAAAACATGCAAAAACGGCCAGTTTTGAGATTCGATCGATTTCTTAAAAAAAGCTTGAAAAACGTCAGTTTTGGGAAAATAAACCGTTTTTCGAACTTAGCAATTTATTGCTCTCGAATCTAAGTAATATTAACCAAAACCGCGTAAAACGGCCGTTTTTAAGGTTTGATCTATTTCCTAAATAAGATTGAAAAACGGAAGTTTTTTGGATAATGAAAATATCTTCAAACCTATCAAAATAAGGTCTCTGATTATAAGTAATATTTAGCAAAAAAATGCAAAAACGGCCAGTTTTGAGATTCGATCGATTTCTTAAAAAAAGCTTGAAAAACGTCAGTTTGGGGAAAATAAACCGTTTTTTAAACATAGCAAGTTATTTCTCTCGAATCTAAGTAATATTACCCAAAACCTGGATAAACGGCCGTTTTTAATGTTTGATCCATTTCTTAAAAAAAGATTAAAAAACGGGAGTTTTATAGATAATGCAAATATCTTCCACTTATCAAATTGAGGTCTCTGATTATAAGTAATATTAAGCAAAACATGCAAAAACGTCAGTTTTGAGATTCGATCGATTTCTTAAAAAAAGCTTAAAAAACGGCTGTTTTGGGAAAATAAACCGTTTTTCAAACTTAGCAAGTTATTGCTCTTGAATCTAAGTAATATTAACCAAAACCAGGAAATACGGCCGTTTTTAACATTTGAGCCATTTCTTGAAAAAAGATTGAAAACGGGAATTTTTTGGATAATGCAAATTTCTTAAACTAATCAAATTAAGGTCTCTGATTATAAGTAATATTAAGCAAAAACATGCAAAAACGTCAGTTTTGAGATTCGATCGATTTCTTAAAAAAAGCTTAAAAAACGGCTGTTTTGGGAAAATAAACCGTTTTTCAAACTTAGCAAGTTATTGCTCTTGAATCTAAGTAATATTAACCAAAACCAGGAAATACGGCCGTTTTTAACGTTTGAGCCATTTCTTAAAAAAAGATTGAAAACGGGAGTTTTTTGGATAATGCAAATTTCTTAAACTAATCAAATTAAGGTCTCGGAGTATAAGTAATATTAAGCAAAAACATGCAAAAACGGCCAGATTTGAGATTCGATCGATTTCTTGAAAAAAGCTTTAAAAACGTTAGTTTTGGGAAAATAACCCGTTTTTAAAACAAGCAAGTTGTTTCTCTCGAATCTAAGTAATATTACCCAAAACCTGGATAAACGGCCGTTTCTAAGGTTTGATCCATTTCTTAAAAAAAGTGCGAAAAACGGGTGTTTTTTGGATGATTCAAATTTCTTTAACTTATCAAATTAAGGTCTCGGAGTAAAGGGAATATTAAGCAAAAACATGCAAAAACGGCCAGTTTTGAGATTCGATCGATTTCTTAAAAAAAGCTTGAAAAACGTCAGTTTGGGAAAAATAAACCGTTTTTTAAACTTAGCTCTCGAATCTAAGTAATATAAACCAAAATCTGGTAAAACGGCCAGTTTTAAGGTTTGATCTATTTCCTAAAAAAAAATTGAAAAACGGAAGTTTTTTGGATAATGCAAATATCTTCAAACCTATCAAAATAAGGTCTCTGAATATAAGTAATATTTAGCAAAAACATGCAAAAACGGCCAGCTTTGAGATTCGATCGATTTCTTAAAAAAAGCTTGAAAAACGTCAGTTTGGGGAAAATAAACCGTTTTTTAAACATAGCAAGTTATTTCTCTCGAATCTAAGTAATATTACCCAAAACCTGGATAAACGGCCGTTTTTAATGTTTGATCCATTTCTTAAAAAAAGATTAAAAAATGGGAGTTTTTTAGATAATGCAAATATCTTCAACTTATCAAATTGAGGTCTCTGATTATAAGTAATATTAAGCAAAACATGCAAAAACGTCAGTTTAGAGATTCGATCGATTTCTTAAAAAAAGCTTAAAAAACGGCTGTTTTGGGAAAATATACCGTTTTTCAAACTTAGCAAGTTATTGCTCTTGAATCTAAGTAATATTAACCAAAACCAGGAAATACGGCCGTTTTTAACGTTTGAGCCATTTCTTGAAAAAAGATTGAAAACGGGAATTTTTTGGATAATGCAAATTTCTTAAACTAATCAAATTAAGGTCTCTGATTATAAGTAATATTAAGCAAAAACATGCAAAAACGTCAGTTTTGAGATTCGATCGATTTCTTAAAAAAAGCTTAAAAAACGGCTGTTTTGGGAAAATAAACCGTTTTTCAAACTTAGCAAGTTATTGCTCTTGAATCTAAGTAATATTAACCAAAACCAGGAAATACGGCCGTTTTTAACGTTTGAGCCATTTCTTAAAAAAAGATTGAAAACGGGAGTTTTTTGGATAATGCAAATTTCTTAAACTAATCAAATTAAGGTCTCTGATTATAAGTAATATTAAGCAAAAACATGCAAAAACGGCCAGTTTTGAGATTCGATCGATTTCTTAAAAAAAGCTTGAAAAACGTCAGTTTTGGGAAAATAAACCGTTTTTCTAACTTAGCAATTTATTGCTCTCGAATCTAAGTAATATTAACCAAAACCGCGTAAAACGGCCGTTTTTAAGGTTTGATCTATTTCCTAAAAAAGATTGAAAAACGGAAGTTTTTAGGATTATGCAAATATCTTCAAACCTATCAAAATAAGGTCTCCGATTATAAGTAATATTTAGCAAAAACATGCAAAAATGGCCAGTTTTGAGATTCGATCGATTTCTTAAAAAAAGCTTGAAAAACGTCAGTTTGGGGAAAATAAACCGTTTTTTAAACATAGCAAGTTATTTCTCTCGAATCTAAGTAATATTACCCAAAACCTGGATAAACGGCCGTTTTTAATGTTTGATCCATTTCTTAAAAAAAGATTAAAAAACGGGAGTTTTATAGATAATGCAAATATCTTCCACTTATCAAATTGAGGTCTCTGATTATAAGTAATATTAAGCAAAACATGCAAAAACGTCAGTTTTGAGATTCGATCGATTTCTTAAAAAAAGCTTAAAAAACGGCTGTTTTGGGAAAATAAACCGTTTTTCAAACTTAGCAAGTTATTGCTCTTGAATCTAAGTAATATTAACCAAAACCAGGGAAATACGGCCGTTTTTAACGTTTGAGCCATTTCTTGAAAAAAGATTGAGAACGGGAATTTTTTGGATAATGCAAATTTCTTAAACTAATCAAATTAAGGTCTCTGATTATAAGTAATATTAAGCAAAAACATGCAAAAACGTCAGTTTTGAGATTCGATCGATTTCTTAAAAAAAGCTTAAAAAACGGCTGTTTTGGGAAAATAAACCGTTTTTCAAACTTAGCAAGTTATTGCTCTTGAATCTAAGTAATATTAACCAAAACCAGGAAATACGGCCGTATTTAACGTTTGATCCATTTCTTAAAAAAAGATTGAAAACGGGAGTTTTTTAGATAATGCAAATATCTTCAACTTATCAAATTGAGGTCTCTGATTATAAGTAATATTAAGCAAAAACATGCAAAAACGGCCAGTTTTGAGATTCGATCGATTTCTTAAAAAAAGCTTGAAAAACGTCAGTTTTGGGAAAATAAACCGTTTTTCTAACTTAGCAATTTATTGCTCTCGAATCTAAGTAATATTAACCAAAACCGCGTAAAACGGCCGTTTTTAAGGTTTGATCTATTTCCTAAAAAAGATTGAAAAACGGAAGTTTATAGGATAATGCAAATATCTTCAAACCTATCAAATTAAGGTCTCGGAGTATAAGTAATATTAAGCAAAAACATGCAAAAACGGCCAGATTTGAGATCCGATCGATTTCTATAAAAAAGCTTTAAAAACGTTAGTTTTGGGAAAATAACCCGTTTTTTAAAATAGCAAGTTGTTTCTCTCGAATCTAAGTAATATTACCCAAAACCTGGATAAACGGCCGTTTCTAAGGTTTGATCCATTTCTTAAAAAAAGTGCGAAAAACGGGAGTTTTTTGGATGAGACAAATTTCTTTAACTTATCAAATTAAGGTCTTTGTTTATAAGTAATATTAAGTAAAAACATGCAAAAACGGCCAGTTTTGAGATTCGATCGATTTCTTAAAAAAAGCTTGAAAAACGTCAGTTTTGGGAAAATAAACCGTCTTTTAAACTTAGCAAGTTATTGCTCTCAAATCTAGGTAAAATAAACCAAAATCTGGTAAAACGGCCAGTTTTAAGGTTTGATCTATTTCCTAAAAAAAAATGAAAAACGGAAGTTTTTTGGATAATGCAAATATCTTTAAACCTATCAAATTAAGGTCTCGGAGTAAAGGGAATATTAAGCAAAAACATGCAAAAACGGCCAGTTTTGAGATTCGATCGATTTCTTAAAAAAAGCTTGAAAAACGTCAGTTTGGGAAAAATAAACCGTTTTTTAAACTTAGCTCTCGAATCTAAGTAATATAAACCAAAATCTGGTAAAACGGCCAGTTTTAAGGTTTGATCTATTTCCTAAAAAAAAATTGAAAAACGGAAGTTTTTGGGATAATGCAAATATCTTCAAACCTATCAAAATAAGGTCTCTGATTATAAGTAATATTTAGCAAAAACATGCAAAAACGGCCAGTTTTGAGATTCGATCGATTTCTTAAAAAAAGCTTGAAAAACGTCAGTTTGGGGAAAATAAACCGTTTTTTAAACATAGCAAGTTATTTCTCTCGAATCTAAGTAATATTACCCAAAACCTGGATAAACGGCCGTTTTTAATGTTTGATCCATTTCTTAAAAAAAGATTAAAAAACGGGAGTTTTATAGATAATGCAAATATCTTCAACTTATCAAATTGAGGTCTCTGATTATAAGTAATATTAAGCAAAACATGCAAAAACGTCAGTTTAGAGATTCGATCGATTTCTTAAAAAAAGCTTAAAAAACGGCTGTTTTGGGAAAATAAACCGTTTTTCAAACTTAGCAAGTTATTGCTCTTGAATCTAAGTAATATTAACCAAAACCAGGAAATACGGCCGTTTTTAACGTTTGAGCCATTTCTTGAAAAAAGATTGAAAACGGGAATTTTTTGGATAATGCAAATTTCTTAAACTAATCAAATTAAGGTCTCTGATTATAAGTAATATTAAGCAAAAACATGCAAAAACGTCAGTTTTGAGATTCGATCGATTTCTTAAAAAAAGCTTAAAAAACGGCTGTTTTGGGAAAATAAACCGTTTTTCAAACTTAGCAAGTTATTGCTCTTGAATCTAAGTAATATTAACCAAAACCAGAAAATACGGCCGTTTTTAACGTTTGAGCCATTTCTTAAAAAAAGATTGAAAACGGGAGTTTTTTGGATAATGCAAATTTCTTAAACTAATCAAATTAAGGTCTCTGATTATAAGTAATATTAAGCAAAAACATGCAAAAACGGCCAGTTTTGAGATTCGATCGATTTCTTAAAAAAAGCTTGAAAAACGTCAGTTTTGGGAAAATAAACCGTTTTTCTAACTTAGCAATTTATTGCTCTCGAATCTAAGTAATATTAACCAAAACCGCGTAAAACGGCCGTTTTTAAGGTTTGATCTATTTCCTAAAAAAGATTGAAAAACGGAAGTTTTTAGGATAATGCAAATATCTTCAAACCTATCAAAATAAGGTCTCCGATTATAAGTAATATTTAGCAAAAACATGCAAAAATGGCCAGTTTTGAGATTCGATCGATTTCTTAAAAAAAGCTTGAAAAACGTCAGTTTGGGGAAAATAAACCGTTTTTTAAACATAGCAAGTTATTGCTCTTGAATCTAAGTAATATTAACCAAAACCAGGAAATACGGCCGTTTTTAACGTTTGAGCCATTTCTTGAAAAAAGATTGAGAACGGGAATTTTTTTGGATAATGCAAATTTCTTAAACTAATCAAATTAAGGTCTCTGATTATAAGTAATATTAAGCAAAAACATGCAAAAACGTCAGTTTTGAGATTCGATCGATTTCTTAAAAAAAGCTTAAAAAACGGCTGTTTTGGGAAAATAAACCGTTTTTCAAACTTAGCAAGTTATTGCTCTTGAATCTAAGTAATATTAACCAAAACCAGGAAATACGGCCGTATTTAACGTTTGATCTATTTCCTAAAAAAGATTGAAAAACGGAAGTTTTTAGGATAATGCAAATATCTTCAAACCTATCAAATTAAGGTCTCGGAGTATAAGTAATATTAAGCAAAAACATGCAAAAACGGCCAGATTTGAGATTCGATCGATTTCTATAAAAAAGCTTTAAAAACGTTAGTTTTGGGAAAATAACCCGTTTTTTAAAATAGCAAGTTGTTTCTCTCGAATCTAAGTAATATTACCCAAAACCTGGATAAACGGCCGTTTCTAAGGTTTGATCCATTTCTTAAAAAAAGTGCGAAAAACGGGAGTTTTTTGGATGAGACAAATTTCTTTAACTTATCAAATTAAGGTCTTTGTTTATAAGTAATATTAAGTAAAAACATGCAAAAACGGCCAGTTTTGAGATTCGATCGATTTCTTAAAAAAAGCTTGAAAAACGTCAGTTTTGGGAAAATAAACCGTTTTTTAAACTTAGCAAGTTATTGCTCTCAAATCTAGGTAAAATAAACCAAAATCTGGTAAAACGGCCAGTTTTAAGGTTTGATCTATTTCCTAAAAAAAATTGAAAAACGGAAGTTTTTTGGATAATGCAAATATCTTTAAACCTATCAAATTAAGGTCTCGGAGTAAAGGGAATATTAAGCAAAAACATGCAAAAACGGCCAGTTTTGAGATTCGATCGATTTCTTAAAAAAAGCTTGAAAAACGTCAGTTTGGGGAAAATAAACCGTTTTTTAAACATAGCAAGTTATTTCTCTCGAATCTAAGTAATATTAACCAAAACCTTGATAAACGGCCGTTTTTAATGTTTGATCCATTTCTTAAAAAAAGATTAAAAAACGGGAGTTTTTTAGATAATGCAAATATCTTCAACTTATCAAATTGAGGTCTCTGATTATAAGTAATATTAAGCAAAAACATGCAAAAACGGCCAGTTTTGAGATTCGATCGATTTCTTA
This sequence comes from Ceratothoa steindachneri, assembly GCA_963969495.1. NCBI lineage: Eukaryota > Metazoa > Arthropoda > Malacostraca > Isopoda > Cymothoidae > Ceratothoa > Ceratothoa steindachneri. The sequence goes on from OZ018320.1 coordinate 180,033,790, forward strand.
AAAAAAGCGTGAAAAACGTCTGTTTTGGGAAAATAAACCGTTTTTTAAACTTAGCTCTCGAATCTAAGTAAAATAAACCAAAATCTGGTAAAACGGCCAGTTTTAAGGTTTGATCTATTTCCTAAAAAAAAATTGAAAAACGGAAGTTTTTTGGATAATGCAAATATCTTCAAACCTATCAAAATAAGGTCTCTGATTATAAGTAATATTTAGCAAAAACATGCAAAAACGGCCAGTTTTGAGCTTCGATCGATTTCTTAAAAAAAGCTTGAAAAACGTCAGTTTGGGGAAAATAAACCGTTTTTTAAACATAGCAAGTTATTTCTCTCGAATCTAAGTAATATTAACCAAAACCTTGATAAACGGCCGTTTTTAATGTTTGATCCATTTCTTAAAAAAAGATTAAAAAACGGGAGTTTTTTAGATAATGCAAATATCTTCAACTTATCAAATTGAGGTCTCTGATTATAAGTAATATTAAGCAAAAACATGCAAAAACGGCCAGTTTTGAGATTCGATCGATTTCTTAAAAAAAGCTTGAAAAACGTCTGTTTTGGGAAAATAAACCGTTTTTTAAACTTAGCAAGTTATTGCTCTTGAATCTAAGTAATATTAACCAAAACCAGGAAATACGGCCGTTTTTAACGTTTGATCCATTTCCTAAAAAAGGATTGAAAACGGGAGTTTTTTAGCTAATGCAAATATCTTCAACTTATCAAATTGAGGTCTCTGATTATAAGTAATATTAAGCAAAAACATGCAAAAACGGCCAGTTTTGAGATTCGATCGATTTCTTAAAAAAAGCTTGAAAAACGTCAGTTTTGGGAAAATAAACCGTTTTTCGAACTTAGCAATTTATTGCTCTCGAATCTAAGTAATATTAACCAAAACCGCGTAAAACGGCCGTTTTTAAGGTTTGATCTATTTCCTAAATAAGATTGAAAAACGGAAGTTTTTTGGATAATGCAAATATCTTCAAACCTATCAAAATAAGGTCTCTGATTATAAGTAATATTTAGCAAAAAAATGCAAAAACGGCCAGTTTTGAGATTCGATCGATTTCTTAAAAAAAGCTTGAAAAACGTCAGTTTGGGGAAAATAAACCGTTTTTTAAACATAGCAAGTTATTTCTCTCGAATCTAAGTAATATTACCCAAAACCTGGATAAACGGCCGTTTTTAATGTTTGATCCATTTCTTAAAAAAAGATTAAAAAACGGGAGTTTTATAGATAATGCAAATATCTTCCACTTATCAAATTGAGGTCTCTGATTATAAGTAATATTAAGCAAAACATGCAAAAACGTCAGTTTTGAGATTCGATCGATTTCTTAAAAAAAGCTTAAAAAACAGCTGTTTTGGGAAAATAAACCGTTTTTCAAACTTAGCAAGTTATTGCTCTTGAATCTAAGTAATATTAACCAAAACCAGGAAATACGGCCGTTTTTAACATTTGAGCCATTTCTTGAAAAAAGATTGAAAACGGGAATTTTTTGGATAATGCAAATTTCTTAAACTAATAAAATTAAGGTCTCTGATTATAAGTAATATTAAGCAAAAACATGCAAAAACGTCAGTTTTGAGATTCGATCGATTTCTTAAAAAAAGCTTAAAAAACGGCTGTTTTGGGAAAATAAACCGTTTTTCAAACTTAGCAAGTTATTGCTCTTGAATCTAAGTAATATTAACCAAAACCAGGAAATACGGCTGTTTTTAACGTTTGATCCATTTCTAAAAAAGATTCAAAAACGGAAGTTTTTTGGATAATGCAAATATCTTCAAACCTATCAAATTAAGGTCTCGGAGTATAAGTAATATTAAGCAAAAACATGCAAAAACGGCCAGATTTGAGATTCGATCGATTTCTTGAAAAAAGCTTTAAAAACGTTAGTTTTGGGAAAATAACCCGTTTTTAAAACAAGCAAGTTGTTTCTCTCGAATCTAAGTAATATTACCCAAAACCTGGATAAACGGCCGTTTCTAAGGTTTGATCCATTTCTTAAAAAAAGTGCGAAAAACGGGAGTTTTTTGGATGATTCAAATTTCTTTAACTTATCAAATTAAGGTCTTTGTTTATAAGTAATATTAAGTAAAAACATGCAAAAACGGCCAGTTTTGAGATTCGATCGATTTCTTAAAAAAAGCTTGAAAAACGTCAGTTTTGGGAAAATAAACCGTTTTTTAAACTTAGCAAGTTACTGCTCTCAGATCTAAGTAAAATAAACCAAAATCTGGTAAAACGGCCGGTTTTAAGGTTTGATCTATTTCCTAAAAAAGATTCAAAAACGGAAGTTTTTTGGATAATGCAAATATCTTCAAACCTATCAAATTAAGGTCTCGGAGTATAAGTAATATTAAGCAAAAACATGCAAAAACGGCCACATTTGAGATTCGATCGATTTCTTAAAAAAAAGCTTTAAAAACGTTAGTTTTGGGAAAATAACCCGTTTTTTAAAATAGCAAGTTGTTTCTCTCGAATCTAAGTAATATTACCCAAAACCTGGATAAACGGCCGTTTCTAAGGTTTGATCCATTTCTTAAAAAAAGTGCGAAAAACGGGAGTTTTTTAGATGATACAAATTTCTTTAACTTATTAAATTAAGGTCTTTATTTATAAGTAATATTAAGTAAAAACATGCAAAAACGGCCAGTTTTGAGATTCGATCGATTTCTTAAAAAAAGCTTGAAAAACGTCAGTTTTGGGAAAATAAACCGTTTTTTAAACTTAGCAAGTTATTGCTCTCAAATCTAAGTAAAATCAACCAAATTCTGGTAAAACAGCCAGTTTTAAGGTTTGATCTATTTCCTAAAAAAAATTGAAAAACGGAAGTTTTTTGGATAATGCAAATATCTTCAAACCTATCAAATTAAGGTCTCGGAGTATAAGTAATATTAAGCAAAAACATGCAAAAACGGCCAGGTTTGAGATTCGATCGATTTCTTAAAAAAAGCTTGAAAAACGTCAGTTTGGGGAAAATAAACCGTTTTTTAAACTTAGCTCTCGAATCTAAGTAATATAAACCAAAATCTGGTAAAACAGCCAGTTTTAAGGTTTGATCTATTTCCTAAAAAAAAATTGAAAAACGCAGGTTTTTTGGATAATGCAAATATCTTCAAACCTATCAAAATAAGGTCTCTGAATATAAGTAATATTTAGCAAAAACATGCAAAAACGGCCAGTTTTGAGCTTCGATCGATTTCTTAAAAAAAGCTTGAAAAACGTCAGTTTGGGGAAAATAAACCGTTTTTTAAACATAGCAAGTTATTTCTCTCGAATCTAAGTAATATTAACCAAAACCTTGATAAACGGCCGTTTTTAATGTTTGATCCATTTCTTAAAAAAAGATTAAAAAACGGGAGTTTTTTAGATAATGCAAATATCTTCAACTTATCAAATTGAGGTCTCTGATTATAAGTAATATTAAGCAAAAACATGCAAAAACGGCCAGTTTTGAGATTCGATCGATTTCTTAAAAAAAGCTTGAAAAACGTCTGTTTTGGGAAAATAAACCGTTTTTTAAACTTAGCAAGTTATTGCTCTTGAATCTAAGTAATATTAACCAAAACCAGGAAATACGGCCGTTTTTAACGTTTGATCCATTTCTTAAAAAAAGATTGAAAACGGGAGTTTTTAGCTAATGCAAATATCTTCAACTTATCAAATTGAGGTCTCTGATTATAAGTAATATTAAGCAAAAACATGCAAAAACGGCCAGTTTTGAGATTCGATCGATTTCTTAAAAAAAGCTTGAAAAACGTCAGTTTTGGGAAAATAAACCGTTTTTCGAACTTAGCAATTTATTGCTCTCGAATCTAAGTAATATTAACCAAAACCGCGTAAAACGGCCGTTTTTAAGGTTTGATCTATTTCCTAAATAAGATTGAAAAACGGAAGTTTTTTGGATAATGCAAATATCTTCAAACCTATCAAAATAAGGTCTCTGATTATAAGTAATATTTAGCAAAAAAATGCAAAAACGGCCAGTTTTGAGATTCGATCGATTTCTTAAAAAAAGCTTGAAAAACGTCAGTTTGGGGAAAATAAACCGTTTTTTAAACATAGCAAGTTATTTCTCTCGAATCTAAGTAATATTACCCAAAACCTGGATAAACGGCCGTTTTTAATGTTTGATCCATTTCTTAAAAAAAGATTAAAAAATGGGAGTTTTTTAGATAATGCAAATATCTTCAACTTATCAAATTAAGGTCTCTGATTATAAGTAATATTAAGCAAAAACATGCAAAAACGGCCAGATTTGAGATTCGATCGATTTCTTGAAAAAAGCTTTAAAAACGTTAGTTTTGGGAAAATAACCCGTTTTTAAAACAAGCAAGTTGTTTCTCTCGAATCTAAGTAATATTACCTAAAACCTGGATAACGGCCGTTTTCTAAGGTTTGATCCATTTCTTAAAAAAAGTGCGAAAAACGGGAGTTTTTTGGATGATTCAAATTTCTTTAACTTATCAAATTAAGGTCTTTGTTTATAAGTAATATTAAGTAAAAACATGCAAAAACGGCCAGTTTTGAGATTCGATCGATTTCTTAAAATAAGCTTGAAAAACGTCAGTTTTGGGAAAATAAACCGTTTTTCTAATTTAGCAATTTATTGCTCTCGAATCTAAGTAATATTAACCAAAACCGCGTAAAACGGCCGTTTTTAAGGTTTGATCTATTTCCTAAAAAAGATTGAAAAACGGAAGTTTTTAGGATAATGCAAATATCTTCAAACCTATCAAAATAAGGTCTCCGATTATAAGTAATATTTAGCAAAAACATGCAAAAATGGCCAGTTTTGAGATTCGATCGATTTCTTAAAAAAAGCTTGAAAAACGTCAGTTTGGGGAAAATAAACCGTTTTTTAAACATAGCAAGTTATTGCTCTTGAATCTAAGTAATATTAACCAAAACCAGGAAATACGGCCGTTTTTAACGTTTGAGCCATTTCTTGAAAAAAGATTGAGAACGGGAATTTTTTGGATAATGCAAATTTCTTAAACTAATCAAATTAAGGTCTCTGATTATAAGTAATATTAAGCAAAAACATGCAAAAACGTCAGTTTTGAGATTCGATCGATTTCTTAAAAAAAGCTTAAAAAACGGCTGTTTTGGGAAAATAAACCGTTTTTCAAACTTAGCAAGTTATTGCTCTTGAATCTAAGTAATATTAACCAAAACCAGGAAATACGGCCGTATTTAACGTTTGATCTATTTCCTAAAAAAGATTGAAAAACGGAAGTTTTTAGGATAATGCAAATATCTTCAAACCTATCAAATTAAGGTCTCGGAGTATAAGTAATATTAAGCAAAAACATGCAAAAACGGCCAGATTTGAGATTCGATCGATTTCTATAAAAAAGCTTTAAAAACGTTAGTTTTGGGAAAATAACCCGTTTTTTAAAATAGCAAGTTGTTTCTCTCGAATCTAAGTAATATTACCCAAAACCTGGATAAACGGCCGTTTCTAAGGTTTGATCCATTTCTTAAAAAAAGTGCGAAAAACGGGAGTTTTTTGGATGAGACAAATTTCTTTAACTTATCAAATTAAGGTCTTTGTTTATAAGTAATATTAAGTAAAAACATGCAAAAACGGCCAGTTTTGAGATTCGATCGATTTCTTAAAAAAAGCTTGAAAAACGTCAGTTTTGGGAAAATAAACCGTTTTTTTAAACTTAGCAAGTTATTGCTCTCAAATCTAGGTAAAATAAACCAAAATCTGGTAAAACGGCCAGTTTTAAGGTTTGATCTATTTCCTAAAAAAAATTGAAAAACGGAAGTTTTTTGGATAATGCAAATATCTTTAAACCTATCAAATTAAGGTCTCGGAGTAAAGGGAATATTAAGCAAAAACATGCAAAAACGGCCAGTTTTGAGATTCGATCGATTTCTTAAAAAAAGCTTGAAAAACGTCAGTTTGGGGAAAATAAACCGTTTTTTAAACATAGCAAGTTATTTCTCTCGAATCTAAGTAATATTAACCAAAACCTTGATAAACGGCCGTTTTTAATGTTTGATCCATTTCTTAAAAAAAGATTAAAAAACGGGAGTTTTTTAGATAATGCAAATATCTTCAACTTATCAAATTGAGGTCTCTGATTATAAGTAATATTAAGCAAAAACATGCAAAAACGGCCAGTTTTGAGATTCGATCGATTTCTTAAAAAAAGCGTGAAAAACGTCTGTTTTGGGAAAATAAACCGTTTTTTAAACTTAGCTCTCGAATCTAAGTAAAATAAACCAAAATCTGGTAAAACGGCCAGTTTTAAGGTTTGATCTATTTCCTAAAAAAAAATTGAAAAACGGAAGTTTTTTGGATAATGCAAATATCTTCAAACCTATCAAAATAAGGTCTCTGATTATAAGTAATATTTAGCAAAAACATGCAAAAACGGCCAGTTTTGAGCTTCGATCGATTTCTTAAAAAAAGCTTGAAAAACGTCAGTTTGGGGAAAATAAACCGTTTTTTAAACATAGCAAGTTATTTCTCTCGAATCTAAGTAATATTAACCAAAACCTTGATAAACGGCCGTTTTTAATGTTTGATCCATTTCTTAAAAAAAGATTAAAAAACGGGAGTTTTTTAGATAATGCAAATATCTTCAACTTATCAAATTGAGGTCTCTGATTATAAGTAATATTAAGCAAAAACATGCAAAAACGGCCAGTTTTGAGATTCGATCGATTTCTTAAAAAAAGCTTGAAAAACGTCTGTTTTGGGAAAATAAACCGTTTTTTAAACTTAGCAAGTTATTGCTCTTGAATCTAAGTAATATTAACCAAAACCAGGAAATACGGCCGTTTTTAACGTTTGATCCATTTCCTAAAAAAGGATTGAAAACGGGAGTTTTTTAGCTAATGCAAATATCTTCAACTTATCAAATTGAGGTCTCTGATTATAAGTAATATTAAGCAAAAACATGCAAAAACGGCCAGTTTTGAGATTCGATCGATTTCTTAAAAAAAGCTTGAAAAACGTCAGTTTTGGGAAAATAAACCGTTTTTCGAACTTAGCAATTTATTGCTCTCGAATCTAAGTAATATTAACCAAAACCGCGTAAAACGGCCGTTTTTAAGGTTTGATCTATTTCCTAAATAAGATTGAAAAACGGAAGTTTTTTGGATAATGCAAATATCTTCAAACCTATCAAAATAAGGTCTCTGATTATAAGTAATATTTAGCAAAAAAATGCAAAAACGGCCAGTTTTGAGATTCGATCGATTTCTTAAAAAAAGCTTGAAAAACGTCAGTTTGGGGAAAATAAACCGTTTTTTAAACATAGCAAGTTATTTCTCTCGAATCTAAGTAATATTACCCAAAACCTGGATAAACGGCCGTTTTTAATGTTTGATCCATTTCTTAAAAAAAGATTAAAAAACGGGAGTTTTATAGATAATGCAAATATCTTCCACTTATCAAATTGAGGTCTCTGATTATAAGTAATATTAAGCAAAACATGCAAAAACGTCAGTTTTGAGATTCGATCGATTTCTTAAAAAAAGCTTAAAAAACAGCTGTTTTGGGAAAATAAACCGTTTTTCAAACTTAGCAAGTTATTGCTCTTGAATCTAAGTAATATTAACCAAAACCAGGAAATACGGCCGTTTTTAACATTTGAGCCATTTCTTGAAAAAAGATTGAAAACGGGAATTTTTTGGATAATGCAAATTTCTTAAACTAATAAAATTAAGGTCTCTGATTATAAGTAATATTAAGCAAAAACATGCAAAAACGTCAGTTTTGAGATTCGATCGATTTCTTAAAAAAAGCTTAAAAAACGGCTGTTTTGGGAAAATAAACCGTTTTTCAAACTTAGCAAGTTATTGCTCTTGAATCTAAGTAATATTAACCAAAACCAGGAAATACGGCTGTTTTTAACGTTTGATCCATTTCTTAAAAAAAGATTGAAAACTGGAGTTTTTTGGATAATGCAAATTTCTTAAACTAATCAAATTAAGGTCTCGGAGTATAAGTAATATTAAGCAAAAACATGCAAAAACGGCCAGATTTGAGATTCGATCGATTTCTTGAAAAAAGCTTTAAAAACGTTAGTTTTGGGAAAATAACCCGTTTTTAAAACAAGCAAGTTGTTTCTCTCGAATCTAAGTAATATTACCCAAAACCTGGATAAACGGCCGTTTCTAAGGTTTGATCCATTTCTTAAAAAAAGTGCGAAAAACGGGAGTTTTTTGGATGATTCAAATTTCTTTAACTTATCAAATTAAGGTCTTTGTTTATAAGTAATATTAAGTAAAAACATGCAAAAACGGCCAGTTTTGAGATTCGATCGATTTCTTAAAAAAAGCTTGAAAAACGTCAGTTTTGGGAAAATAAACCGTTTTTCTAACTTAGCAATTTATTGCTCTCGAATCTAAGTAATATTAACCAAAACCGCGTAAAACGGCCGTTTTTAAGGTTTGATCTATTTCCTAAAAAAGATTGAAAAACGGAAGTTTTTAGGATAATGCAAATATCTTCAAACCTATCAAATTAAGGTCTCGGAGTATAAGTAATATTAAGCAAAAACATGCAAAAACGGCCAGATTTGAGATTCGATCGATTTCTTAAAAAAAGCTTTAAAAACGTTAGTTTTGGGAAAATAACCCGTTTTTTAAAATAGCAAGTTGTTTCTCTCGAATCTAAGTAATATTACCCAAAACCTGGATAAACGGCCGTTTCTAAGGTTTGATCCATTTCTTAAAAAAAGTGCGAAAAACGGGAGTTTTTTGGATGAGACAAATTTCTTTAACTTATCAAATTAAGCTCTTTGTTTATAAGTAATATTAAGTAAAAACATGCAAAAACGGCCAGTTTTGAGATTCGATCGATTTCTTAAAAAAAGCTTGAAAAACGTCAGTTTTGGGAAAATAAACCGTTTTTTAAACTTAGCAAGTTATTGCTCTCAAATCTAGGTAAAATAAACCAAAATCTGGTAAAACGGCCAGTTTTAAGGTTTGATCTATTTCCTAAAAAAAATTGAAAAACGGAAGTTTTTTGGATAATGCAAATATCTTTAAACCTATCAAATTAAGGTCTCGGAGTAAAGGGAATATTAAGCAAAAACATGCAAAAACGGCCAGTTTTGAGATTCGATCGATTTCTTAAAAAAAGCTTGAAAAACGTCGGTTTGGGAAAAATAAACCGTTTTTTAAACTTAGCTCTCGAATCTAAGTAATATAAACCAAAATCTGGTAAAACGGCCAGTTTTAAGGTTTGATCTATTTCCTAAAAAAAAATTGAAAAACGGAAGTTTTTTGGATAATGCAAATATCTTCAAACCTATCAAAATAAGGTCTCTGAATATAAGTAATATTTAGCAAAAACATGCAAAAACGGCCAGTTTTGAGCTTCGATCGATTTCTTAAAAAAAGCTTGAAAAACGTCAGTTTGGGGAAAATAAACCGTTTTTTAAACATAGCAAGTTATTTCTCTTGAATCTAACTAATATTACCCAAAACCTGGATAAACGGCCGTTTTTAATGTTTGATCCATTTCTTAAAAAAAGATTAAAAAACGGGAGTTTTTTAGATAATGCAAATATCTTCAACTTATCAAATTGAGGTCTCTGATTATAAGTAATATTAAGCAAAAACATGCAAAAACGGCCAGTTTTGAGATTCGATCGATTTCTTAAAAAAAGCTTGAAAAACGTCAGTTTTGGGAAAATAAACCGTTTTTCGAACTTAGCAATTTATTTCTCTCGAATCTAAGTAATATTACCCAAAACCTGGATAAACGGCTGTTTTTAATGTTTGATCCATTTCTTAAAAAAAGATTAAAAAACGGGAGTTTTATAGATAATGCAAATATCTTCAACTTATCAAATTGAGGTCTCTGATTATAAGTAATATTAAGCAAAACATGCAAAAACGTCAGTTTTGAGATTCGATCGATTTCTTAAAAAAAGCTTAAAAAACGGCTGTTCTGGGAAAATATACCGTTTTTCAAACTTAGCAAGTTATTGCTCTTGAATCTAAGTAATATTAACCAAAACCAGGAAATACGGCCGTTTTTAACATTTGAGCCATTTCTTGAAAAAAGATTGAAAACGGGAATTTTTTGGATAATGCAAATTTCTTAAACTAATCAAATTAAGGTCTCTGATTATAAGTAATATTAAGCAAAAACATGCAAAAACGTCAGTTTTGAGATTCGATCGATTTCTTAAAAAAAGCTTAAAAAACGGCTGTTTTGGGAAAATAAACCGTTTTTCAAACTTAGCAAGTTATTGCTCTTGAATCTAAGTAATATTAACCAAAACCAGGAAATACGGCCGTTTTTAACGTTTGAGCCATTTCTTAAAAAAAGATTGAAAACGGGAGTTTTTTGGATAATGCAAATTTCTTAAACTAATCAAATTAAGGTCTCTGATTATAAGTAATATTAAGCAAAAACATGCAAAAACGGCCAGTTTTGAGATTCGATCGATTTCTTAAAAAAAGCTTGAAAAACGTCAGTTTTGGGAAAATAAACCGTTTTTCTAACTTAGCAATTTATTGCTCTCGAATCTAAGTAATATTAACCAAAACCGCGTAAAACGGCCGTTTTTAAGGTTTGATCTATTTCCTAAAAAAGATTGAAAAACGGAAGTTTTTAGGATAATGCAAATATCTTCAAACCTATCAAATTAAGGTCTCGGAGTATAAGTAATATTAAGCAAAAACATGCAAAAACGGCCAGATTTGAGATTCGATCGATTTCTATAAAAAAGCTTTAAAAACGTTAGTTTTGGGAAAATAACCCGTTTTTTAAAATAGCAAGTTGTTTCTCTCGAATCTAAGTAATATTACCCAAAACCTGGATAAACGGCCGTTTCTAAGGTTTGATCCATTTCTTAAAAAAAGTGCGAAAAACGGGAGTTTTTTGGATGAGACAAATTTCTTTAACTTATCAAATTAAGGTCTTTGTTTATAAGTAATATTAAGTAAAAACATGCAAAAACGGCCAGTTTTGAGATTCGATCGATTTCTTAAAAAAAGCTTGAAAAACGTCAGTTTTTGGAAAATAAACCGTTTTTTAAACTTAGCAAGTTATTGCTCTCAAATCTAGGTAAAATAAACCAAAATCTGGTAAAACGGCCAGTTTTAAGGTTTGATCTATTTCCTAAAAAAAATTGAAAAACGGAAGTTTTTTGGATAATGCAAATATCTTCAAACCTATCAAAATAAGGTCTCTGATTATAAGTAATATTTAGCAAAAACATGCAAAAACGGCCAGTTTTGAGCTTCGATCGATTTCTTAAAAAAAGCTTGAAAAACGTCAGTTTGGGGAAAATAAACCGTTTTTTAAACATAGCAAGTTATTTCTCTCGAATCTAAGTAATATTACCCAAAACCTGGATAAACGGCCGTTTTTAATGTTTGATCCATTTCTTAAAAAAAGATTAAAAAACGGGAGTTTTTTAGATAATGCAAATATCTTCAACTTATCAAATTGAGGTCTCTGATTATAAGTAATATTAAGCAAAAACATGCAAAAACGGCCAGTTTTGAGATTCGATCGATTTCTTAAAAAAAGCTTGAAAAACGTCTGTTTTGGGAAAATAAACCGTTTTTTAAACTTAGCAAGTTATTGCTCTTGAATCTAAGTAATATTAACCAAAACCAGGAAATACGGCCGTTTTTAACGTTTGATCCATTTCTTAAAAAAAGATTGAAAACGGGAGTTTTTTAGCTAATGCAAATATCTTCAACTTATCAAATTGAGGTCTCTGATTATAAGTAATATTAAGCAAAAACATGCAAAAACGGCCAGTTTTGAGATTCGATCGATTTCTTAAAAAAAGCTTGAAAAACGTCAGTTTTGGGAAAATAAACCGTTTTTCGAACTTAGCAATTTATTGCTCTCGAATCTAAGTAATATTAACCAAAACCGCGTAAAACGGCCGTTTTTAAGGTTTGATCTATTTCCTAAATAAGATTGAAAAACGGAAGTTTTTTGGATAATGCAAATATCTTCAAACCTATCAAAATAAGGTCTCTGATTATAAGTAATATTTAGCAAAAAAATGCAAAAACGGCCAGTTTTGAGATTCGATCGATTTCTTAAAAAAAGCTTGAAAAACGTCGGTTTGGGGAAAATAAACCGTTTTTTAAACATAGCAAGTTATTTCTCTCGAATCTAAGTAATATTACCCAAAACCTGGATAAACGGCCGTTTTTAATGTTTGATCCATTTCTTAAAAAAAGATTAAAAAACGGGAGTTTTATAGATAATGCAAATATCTTCCACTTATCAAATTGAGGTCTCTGATTATAAGTAATATTAAGCAAAACATGCAAAAACGTCAGTTTTGAGATTCGATCGATTTCTTAAAAAAAGCTTAAAAAACGGCTGTTTTGGGAAAATAAACCGTTTTTCAAACTTAGCAAGTTATTGCTCTTGAATCTAAGTAATATTAACCAAAACCAGGAAATACGGCCGTTTTTAACATTTGAGCCATTTCTTGAAAAAAGATTGAAAACGGGAATTTTTTGGATAATGCAAATTTCTTAAACTAATCAAATTAAGGTCTCTGATTATAAGTAATATTAAGCAAAAACATGCAAAAACGTCAGTTTTGAGATTCGATCGATTTCTTAAAAAAAGCTTAAAAAACTGCTGTTTTGGGAAAATAAACCGTTTTTCAAACTTAGCAAGTTATTGCTCTTGAATCTAAGTAATATTAACCAAAACCAGGAAATACGGCCGTTTTTAACGTTTGAGCCATTTCTTAAAAAAAGATTGAAAACGGGAGTTTTTTGGATAATGCAAATTTCTTAAACTAATCAAATTAAGGTCTCGGAGTATAAGTAATATTAAGCAAAAACATGCAAAAACGGCCAGATTTGAGATTCGATCGATTTCTTGAAAAAAGCTTTAAAAACGTTAGTTTTGGGAAAATAACCCGTTTTTAAAACAAGCAAGTTGTTTCTCTCGAATCTAAGTAATATTACCCAAAACCTGGATAAACGGCCGTTTCTAAGGTTTGATCCATTTCTTAAAAAAAGTGCGAAAAACGGGAGTTTTTTGGATGAGACAAATTTCTTTAACTTATCAAATTAAGGTCTTTGTTTATAAGTAATATTAAGTAAAAACATGCAAAAACGGCCAGTTTTGAGATTCGTTCGATTTCTTAAAAAAAGCTTGAAAAACGTCAGTTTTGGGAAAATAAACCGTTTTTTAAACTTAGCAAGTTATTGCTCTCAAATCTAGGTAAAATAAACCAAAATCTGGTAAAACGGCCAGTTTTAAGGTTTGATCTATTTCCTAAAAAAAATTGAAAAACGGAAGTTTTTTGGATAATGCAAATATCTTTAAACCTATCAAATTAAGGTCTCGGAGTAAAGGGAATATTAAGCAAAAACATGCAAAAACGGCCAGTTTTGAGATTCGATCGATTTCTTAAAAAAAGCTTGAAAAACGTCAGTTTGGGAAAAATAAACCGTTTTTTAAACTTAGCTCTCGAATCTAAGTAATATAAACCAAAATCTGGTAAAACGGCCAGTTTTAAGGTTTGATCTATTTCCTAAAAAAAAATTGAAAAACGGAAGTTTTTTGGATAATGCAAATATCTTCAAACCTATCAAAATAAGGTCTCTGAATATAAGTAATATTTAGCAAAAACATGCAAAAACGGCCGGTTTTGAGCTTCGATCAATTTCTTAAAAAAAGCTTGAAAAACGTCAGTTTGGGGAAAATAAACCGTTTTTTAAACATAGCAAGTTATTTCTCTCGAATCTAACTAATATTACCCAAAACCTGGATAAACGGCCGTTTTTAATGTTTGATCCATTTCTTAAAAAAAGATTAAAAAACGGGAGTTTTTTAGATAATGCAAATATCTTCAACTTATCAAATTGAGGTCTCTGATTATAAGTAATATTAAGCAAAAACATGCAAAAACGGCCAGTTTTGAGATTCGATCGATTTCTTAAAAAAAGCTTGAAAAACGTCAGTTTGGGGAAAATAAACCGTTTTTTAAACATAGCAAGTTATTTCTCTCGAATCTAAGTAATATTACCCAAAACCTGGATAAACGGCCGTTTTTAATGTTTGATCCATTTCTTAAAAAAAGATTAAAAAATGGGAGTTTTTTAGATAATGCAAATATCTTCAACTTATCAAATTGAGGTCTCTGATTATAAGTAATATTAAGCAAAAACATGCAAAAACGGCCAGTTTTGAGATTCGATCGATTTCTTAAAAAAAGCTTGAAAAACGTCAGTTTTGGGAAAATAAACCGTTTTTCGAACTTAGCAATTTATTGCTCTCGAATCTAAGTAATATTAACCAAAACCGCGTAAAACGGCCGTTTTTAAGGTTTGATCTATTTACTAAATAAGATTGAAAAACGGAAGTTTTTTGGATAATGCAAATATCTTCAAACCTATCAAAATAAGGTCTCTGAATATAAGTAATATTTAGCAAAAACATGCAAAAACGGCCGGTTTTGAGCTTCGATCAATTTCTTAAAAAAAGCTTGAAAAACGTCAGTTTGGGGAAAATAAACCGTTTTTTAAACATAGCAAGTTATTTCTCTCGAATCTAAGTAATATTACCCAAAACCTGGATAAACGGCTGTTTTTAATGTTTGATCCATTTCTTAAAAAAAGATTAAAAAACGGGAGTTTTATAGATAATGCAAATATCTTCAACTTATCAAATTGAGGTCTCTGATTATAAGTAATATTAAGCAAAACATGCAAAAACGTCAGTTTTGAGATTCGATCGATTTCTTAAAAAAAGCTTAAAAAACGGCTGTTCTGGGAAAATATACCGTTTTTCAAACTTAGCAAGTTATTGCTCTTGAATCTAAGTAATATTAACCAAAACCAGGAAATACGGCCGTTTTTAACATTTGAGCCATTTCTTGAAAAAAGATTGAAAACGGGAATTTTTTGGATAATGCAAATTTCTTAAACTAATCAAATTAAGGTCTCTGATTATAAGTAATATTAAGCAAAAACATGCAAAAACGTCAGTTTTGAGATTCGATCGATTTCTTAAAAAAAGCTTAAAAAACAGCTGTTTTGGGAAAATAAACCGTTTTTCAAACTTAGCAAGTTATTGCTCTTGAATCTAAGTAATATTAACCAAAACCAGGAAATACGGCCGTTTTTAACGTTTGAGCCATTTCTTAAAAAAAGATTGAAAACGGGAGTTTTTTGGATAATGCAAATTTCTTAAACTAATCAAATTAAGGTCTCTGATTATAAGTAATATTAAGCAAAAACATGCAAAAACGGCCAGTTTTGAGATTCGATCGATTTCTTAAAAAAAGCTTGAAAAACGTCAGTTTTGGGAAAATTAACCGTTTTTCTAACTTAGCAATTTATTGCTCTCGAATCTAAGTAATATTAACCAAAACCGCGTAAAACGGCCGTTTTTAAGGTTTGATCTATTTCCTAAAAAAGATTGAAAAACGGAAGTTTTTAGGATAATGCAAATATCTTCAAACCTATCAAATTAAGGTCTCGGAGTATAAGTAATATTAAGCAAAAACATGCAAAAACGGCCAGATTTGAGATTCGATCGATTTCTTAAAAAAAGCTTTAAAAACGTTAGTTTTGGGAAAATAACCCGTTTTTTAAAATAGCAAGTTGTTTCTCTCGAATCTAAGTAATATTACCCAAAACCTGGATAAACGGCCGTTTCTAAGGTTTGATCCATTTCTTAAAAAAAGTGCGAAAAACGGGAGTTTTTTGGATGAGACAAATTTCTTTAACTTATCAAATTAAGATCTTTGTTTATAAGTAATATTGAGTAAAAACATGCAAAAACGGCCAGTTTTGAGATTCGATCGATTTCTTAAAAAAAGCTTGAAAAACGTCAGTTTTGGGAAAATAAACCGTTTTTTAAACTTAGCAAGTTATTGCTCTTAAATCTAGGTAAAATAAACCAAAATCTGGTAAAACGGCCAGTTTTAAGGTTTGATCTATTTCCTAAAAAAAATTGAAAAACGGAAGTTTTTTGGATAATGCAAATATCTTTAAACCTATCAAATTAAGGTCTCGGAGTAAAGGGAATATTAAGCAAAAACATGCAAAAACGGCCAGTTTTGAGATTCGATCGATTTCTTAAAAAAAGCTTGAAAAACGTCAGTTTGGGAAAAATAAACCGTTTTTTAAACTTAGCTCTCGAATCTAAGTAATATAAACCAAAATCTGGTAAAACGGCCAGTTTTAAGGTTTGATCTATTTCCTAAAAAAAAATTGAAAAACGGAAGTTTTTTGGATAATGCAAATATCTTCAAACCTATCAAAATAAGGTCTCTGAATATAAGTAATATTTAGCAAAAACATGCAAAAACGGCCAGTTTTGAGCTTCGATCGATTTCTTAAAAAAAGCTTGAAAAACGTCAGTTTGGGGAAAATAAACCGTTTTTTAAACATAGCAAGTTATTTCTCTCGAATCTAAGTAATATTAACCAAAACCTTGATAAACGGCCGTTTTTAATGTTTGATCCATTTCTTAAAAAAAGATTAAAAAACGGGAGTTTTTTAGATAATGCAAATATCTTCAACTTATCAAATTGAGGTCTCTGATTATAAGTAATATTTAGCAAAAACATGCAAAAACGGCCAGTTTTGAGATTCGATCGATTTCTTAAAAAAGCTTGAAAAACGTCTGTTTTGGGAAAATAAACCGTTTTTTAAACTTAGCAAGTTATTGCTCTTGAATCTAAGTAATATTAACCAAAACCAGGAAATACGGCCGTTTTTAACGTTTGATCCATTTCTTAAAAAAAGATTAAAAACGGGAGTTTTTTAGATAATGCAAATATCTTCAACTTATCAAATTGAGGTCTCTGATTATAAGTAATATTAAGCAAAAACATGCAAAAACGGCCAGTTTTGAGGTTCGATCGATTTCTTAAAAAAAGCTTGAAAAACGTCAGTTTTGGGAAAATAAACCGTTTTTCGAACTTAGCAATTTATTGCTCTCGAATCTAAGTAATATTAACCAAAACCGCGTAAAACGGCCGTTTTTAAGGTTTGATCTATTTCCTAAATAAGATTGAAAAACGGAAGTTTTTTGGATAATGCAAATATCTTCAAACCTATCAAAATAAGGTCTCTGATTATAAGTAATATTTAGCAGAAACATGCAAAAACGGCCAGTTTTGAGATTCGATCGATTTCTTAAAAAAAGCTTGAAAAACGTCAGTTTGGGGAAAATAAACCGTTTTTTAAAAAAAGCAAGTTATTTCTCTCGAATCTAAGTAATATTACCCAAAACCTGGATAAACGGCCGTTTTTAATGTTTGATCCATTTCTTAAAAAAAGATTAAAAAACGGGAGTTTTATAGATAATGCAAATATCTTCAACTTATCAAATTGAGGTCTCTGATTATATGTAATATTAAGCAAAACATGCAAAAACGTCAGTTTTGAGATTCGATCGATTTCTTAAAAAAAGCTTAAAAAACGGCTGTTTTGGGAAAATATACCGTTTTTCAAACTTAGCAAGTTATTGCTCTTGAATCTAAGTAATATTAACCAAAACCATGAAATACGGCCGTTTTTAACGTTTGAGCCATTTCTTAAAAAAAGATTGAAAACGGGAGTTTTTTAGATAATGCAAATATCTTCAACCTATCAAATTGAGGTCTCTGATTATAAGTAATATTAAGCAAAAACATGCAAAAACGGCCAGTTTTGAGATTCGATCGATTTCTTAAAAAAAGCTTGAAAAACGTCAGTTTTGGGAAAATAAACCGTTTTTCGAACTTAGCAATTTATTGCTCTCGAATCTAAGTAATATTAACCAAAACCAGGAAATACGGCCGTTTTTAACGTTTGAGCCATTCCTTAAAAATAGATTGAAAACGGGAGTTTTTTAGATAATGCAAATATCTTCAACTTATCAAATTGAGGTCCATGATTATAAGTAATATAAAGCAAAAACATGCAAAAACGGCCAGTTTTGAGATTCGATCAAATTCTTAAAAAAAGCTTGAAAAACGTCTGTTTTGGGAAAATAAACCGTTTTTCAAACTTAGCAAGTTATTGCTCTTGAATCTAAGTAATATTAACGAAAACCAGGAAATACGGCCGTTTTTAACGTTTGATCCATTTCTTAAAAAAAGATTGAAAACGGGAGTTTTTTGGATAATGCAAATATCTTCAACCTATCAAATTGAGGTTTCTGATTATAAGTAATATTAAGCAAAAACATGCAAAAACGGCCAGATTTAAGATTCGATCGATTTCTTAAAAAAAGCTTAAAAAACGGCTTTTTGGGGAAAATAAACCGTTTTTCAAACTTAGCAATTTATTGCTCTTGAATCTAAGTAATATTAACCAAAACCAGGAAATACGGCCGTATTTAACGTTTGATCCATTTCTTAAAAAAAGATTGAAAACGGGAGTTTTTAGATAATGCAAATATCTTCAACCTATCAAATTGAGGTCTCTGATTATAAGTAATATTAAGCAAAAACATGCAAAAACGGCCAGTTTTGAGATTCGATCGATTTCTTAAAAAAAGCTTGAAAAACGTCAGTATTGGGAAAATAAACTGTTTTTTAAACTTAGCAAGTTATTGCTCTCAAATCTAAGTAAAATCAACAAAAATCTGGTAAAACGGCCAGTTTTAAGGTTTGATCTATTTCCTAAAAAAAATTGAAAAACGGAAGTTTTTTGGATAATGCAAATATCTTCAAACCTATCAAATTGAAGTCTCTGATTATAAGTAATATTAAGCAAAAACATGCAAAAACGGCCAGTTTTGAGATTCGATCGATTTCTTAAAAAAAGCTTGAAAAACGTCAGTTTTGGGAAAATAAACCGTTTTTCAAACTAAGCAAGTTATTGCTCTTGAATCTAAGTAATATTAACCAAAACCAGGAAATACGGCCGTTTTTAACGTTTGGGCCATTCCTTAAAAAAAGATTGAAAACGGGAGTTTTTTAGATAATGCAAATATCTTCAACTTATCAAATTGAGGTGTCTGATTATAAGTAATATTAAGCAAAAACATGCAAAAACGGCCAGTTTTGATATTCGATCGATTTCTTAAAAAAAGCTTGAAAAACGTCTGTTTTGGGAAAATAAACCGTTTTTCAAACTTAGCAAGTTATTGCTCTTGAATCTAAGTAATATTAACCAAAACCAGGAAATACGGCCGTTTTTAACGTTTGATCCATTTCTTAAAAAAAGATTGATATCGGGAGTTTTTTTGGATAATGCAAATTTCTTAAACTAATCAAATTAAGGTCTCTGATTATAAGTAATATTAAGCAAAAACATGCAAAAACGGCCAGTTTTGAGATTCGATCGAATTCTTAAAAAAAGCTTGAAAAACGTCAGTTTGGGGAAAATAAACCGTTTTTTAAACATAGCAAGTTATTTCTCTCGAATCTAAGTAATATTACCCAAAACCTGGATAAACGGCCGTTTTTAATGTTTGATCCATTTCTTAAAAAAAGATTAAAAAATGGGAGTTTTTTAGATAATGCAAATATCTTCAACTTATCAAATTAAGGTCTCTGATTATAAGTAATATTAAGTAAAAACATGCAAAAACGGCCAGTTTTGAGATTCGATCGATTTCTTAAAAAAAGCTTGAAAAACGTCAGTTTTGGGAAAATAAACCGTTTTTTAAACTTAGCAAGTTATTGCTCTTGAATCTAAGTAATATTAACCAAAACCAGGAAATACGGCCGTTTTTAACGTTTGATCCATTTCTTAAAAAAAGATTGAAAGCGGGAGTTTTTTGGATAATGCAAATTTCTTAAACTAATCAAATTAAGGTCTCTGATTATAAGTAATATTAAGCAAAAACATGCAAAAACGGCCAGGTTTGAGATTCGATCGATTTCTTAAAAAAAGCTTGAAAAACGTCAGTTTTGGGAAAATAAACCGTTTTTCGAACTTAGCAATTTATTGCTCTCGAATCTAAGTAATATTAACCAAAACCGCGTAAAACGGCCGTTTTTAAGGTTTGATCTATTTCCTAAAAAAGATTCAAAAACGGAAGTTTTTTGGATAATGCAAATATCTTCAAACCTATCAAATTAAGGTCTCGGAGTATAAGTAATATTAAGCAAAAACATGCAAAAACGGCCAGATTTAAGATTCGATCGATTTCTTAAAAAAAGCTTTAAAAACGTTAGTTTTGGGAAAATAACCCGTTTTTTAAAATAGCAAGTTGTTTCTCTCGAATCTAAGTAATATTACCCAAAACCTGGATAAACGGCCGTTTCTAAGGTTTGATCCATTTCTTAAAAAAAGTGCGAAAAACGGGAGTTTTTTGGATGATACAAATTTCTTTAACTTATTAAATTAAGGTCTTTATTTATAAGTAATATTAAGTAAAAACATGCAAAAACGGCCAGTTTTGAGATTCGATCGATTTCTTAAAAAAAGCTTGAAAAACGTCAGTTTTGGGAAAATAAACCGTTTTTTAAACTTAGCAAGTTATTGCTCTCAAATCTAGGTAAAATAAACCAAAATCTGGTAAAACGGCCAGTTTTAAGGTTTGATCTATTTCCTAAAAAAAATTGAAAAACGGAAGTTTTTTGGATAATGCAAATATCTTCAAACCTATTAAATTGAAGTCTCTGATTATAAGTAATATTAAGCAAAAACATGCAAAAACGGCCAGTTTTGAGATTCGATCGATTTCTAAAAAAAAGCTTAAAAAACGTCAGTTTGGGGAAAATAAACCGTTTTTTAAACTTAGCTCTCGAATCTAAGTAATATAAACCAAAATCTGGTAAAACGGCCAGTTTTAAGGTTTGATCTATTTCCTAAAAAAAAATTGAAAAACGGAAGTTTTTTGGATAATGCAAATATCTTCAAACCTATCAAAATAAGGCTCTGATTATAAGTAATATTAAGCAAAAACATGCAAAAACGGCCAGTTTTGAGATTCGATCGATTTCTTAAAAAAAGCTTGAAAAACGTCAGTTTTGGGAAAATAAACCGTTTTTCGAACTTAGCAATTTATTGCTCTCGAATCTAAGTAATATTAACCAAAACCAGGAAATACGGCCGTTTTTAACGTTTGAGCCATTCCTTAAAAATAGATTGAAAACGGGAGTTTTTTAGATAATGCAAATATCTTCAACTTATCAAATTGAGGTCCATGATTATAAGTAATATAAAGCAAAAACATGCAAAAACGGCCAGTTTTGAGATTCGATCAAATTCTTAAAAAAAGCTTGAAAAACGTCTGTTTTGGGAAAATAAACCGTTTTTCAAACTTAGCAAGTTATTGCTCTTGAATCTAAGTAATATTAACGAAAACCAGGAAATACGGCCGTTTTTAACGTTTGATCCATTTCTTAAAAAAAGATTGAAAACGGGAGTTTTTTGGATAATGCAAATATCTTCAACCTATCAAATTGAGGTTTCTGATTATAAGTAATATTAAGCAAAAACATGCAAAAACGGCCAGATTTAAGATTCGATCGATTTCTTAAAAAAAGCTTAAAAAACGGCTTTTTGGGGAAAATAAACCGTTTTTCAAACTTAGCAATTTATTGCTCTTGAATCTAAGTAATATTAACCAAAACCAGGAAATACGGCCGTATTTAACGTTTGATCCATTTCTTAAAAAAAGATTGAAAACGGGAGTTTTTAGATAATGCAAATATCTTCAACCTATCAAATTGAGGTCTCTGATTATAAGTAATATTAAGCAAAAACATGCAAAAACGGCCAGTTTTGAGATTCGATCGATTTCTTAAAAAAAGCTTGAAAAACGTCAGTATTGGGAAAATAAACTGTTTTTTAAACTTAGCAAGTTATTGCTCTCAAATCTAAGTAAAATCAACAAAAATCTGGTAAAACGGCCAGTTTTAAGGTTTGATCTATTTACTAAAAAAAATTGAAAAACGGAAGTTTTTTGGATAATGCAAATATCTTCAAACCTATCAAATTGAAGTCTCTGATTATAAGTAATATTAAGCAAAAACATGCAAAAACGGCCAGTTTTGAGATTCGATCGATTTCTTAAAAAAAGCTTGAAAAACGTCAGTTTTGGGAAAATAAACCGTTTTTCAAACTAAGCAAGTTATTGCTCTTGAATCTAAGTAATATTAACCAAAACCAGGAAATACGGCCGTTTTTAACGTTTGGGCCATTCCTTAAAAAAAGATTGAAAACGGGAGTTTTTTAGATAATGCAAATATCTTCAACTTATCAAATTGAGGTGTCTGATTATAAGTAATATTAAGCAAAAACATGCAAAAACGGCCAGTTTTGATATTCGATCGATTTCTTAAAAAAAGCTTGAAAAACGTCTGTTTTGGGAAAATAAACCGTTTTTCAAACTTAGCAAGTTATTGCTCTTGAATCTAAGTAATATTAACCAAAACCAGGAAATACGGCCGTTTTTAACGTTTGATCCATTTCTTAAAAAAAGATTGATATCGGGAGTTTTTTTGGATAATGCAAATTTCTTAAACTAATCAAATTAAGGTCTCTGATTATAAGTAATATTAAGCAAAAACATGCAAAAACGGCCAGTTTTGAGATTCGATCGAATTCTTAAAAAAAGCTTGAAAAACGTCAGTTTGGGGAAAATAAACCGTTTTTTAAACATAGCAAGTTATTTCTCTCGAATCTAAGTAATATTACCCAAAACCTGGATAAACGGCCGTTTTTAATGTTTGATCCATTTCTTAAAAAAAGATTAAAAAATGGGAGTTTTTTAGATAATGCAAATATCTTCAACTTATCAAATTAAGGTCTCTGATTATAAGTAATATTAAGTAAAAACATGCAAAAACGGCCAGTTTTGAGATTCGATCGATTTCTTAAAAAAAGCTTGAAAAACGTCAGTTTTGGGAAAATAAACCGTTTTTTAAACTTAGCAAGTTATTGCTCTTGAATCTAAGTAATATTAACCAAAACCAGGAAATACGGCCGTTTTTAACGTTTGATCCATTTCTTAAAAAAAGATTGAAAGCGGGAGTTTTTTGGATAATGCAAATTTCTTAAACTAATCAAATTAAGGTCTCTGATTATAAGTAATATTAAGCAAAAACATGCAAAAACGGCCAGGTTTGAGATTCGATCGATTTCTTAAAAAAAGCTTGAAAAACGTCAGTTTTGGGAAAATAAACCGTTTTTCGAACTTAGCAATTTATTGCTCTCGAATCTAAGTAATATTAACCAAAACCGCGTAAAACGGCCGTTTTTAAGGTTTGATCTATTTCCTAAAAAAGATTCAAAAACGGAAGTTTTTTGGATAATGCAAATATCTTCAAACCTATCAAATTAAGGTCTCGGAGTATAAGTAATATTAAGCAAAAACATGCAAAAACGGCCAGATTTAAGATTCGATCGATTTCTTAAAAAAAGCTTTAAAAACGTTAGTTTTGGGAAAATAACCCGTTTTTTAAAATAGCAAGTTGTTTCTCTCGAATCTAAGTAATATTACCCAAAACCTGGATAAACGGCCGTTTCTAAGGTTTGATCCATTTCTTAAAAAAAGTGCGAAAAACGGGAGTTTTTTGGATGATACAAATTTCTTTAACTTATTAAATTAAGGTCTTTATTTATAAGTAATATTAAGTAAAAACATGCAAAAACGGCCAGTTTTGAGATTCGATCGATTTCTTAAAAAAAGCTTGAAAAACGTCAGTTTTGGGAAAATAAACCGTTTTTTAAACTTAGCAAGTTATTGCTCTCAAATCTAGGTAAAATAAACCAAAATCTGGTAAAACGGCCAGTTTTAAGGTTTGATCTATTTCCTAAAAAAAATTGAAAAACGGAAGTTTTTTGGATAATGCAAATATCTTCAAACCTATTAAATTGAAGTCTCTGATTATAAGTAATATTAAGCAAAAACATGCAAAAACGGCCAGTTTTGAGATTCGATCGATTTCTAAAAAAAAGCTTAAAAAACGTCAGTTTGGGGAAAATAAACCGTTTTTTAAACTTAGCTCTCGAATCTAAGTAATATAAACCAAAATCTGGTAAAACGGCCAGTTTTAAGGTTTGATCTATTTCCTAAAAAAAAATTGAAAAACGGAAGTTTTTTGGATAATGCAAATATCTTCAAACCTATCAAAATAAGGCTCTGATTATAAGTAATATTAAGCAAAAACATGCAAAAACGGCCAGTTTTGAGATTCGATCGATTTCTTAAAAAAAGCTTGAAAAACGTCAGTTTTGGGAAAATAAACCGTTTTTCGAACTTAGCAATTTATTGCTCTCGAATCTAAGTAATATTAACCAAAACCGCGTAAAACGGCCGTTTTTAAGGTTTGATCTATTTCCTAAAAAAGATTGAAAAACGGAAGTTTTTTGGATAATGCAAATATCTTCAAACCTATGAAAATAAGGTCTCTGATTATAAGTAATATTTAGCAAAAACATGCAAAAACGGCCAGTTTTGAGCTTCGATCGATTTCTTAAAAAAAGCTTGAAAAACGTCAGTTTGGGGAAAATAAACCGTTTTTTAAACATAGCAAGTTATTTCTCTCGAATCTAAGTAATATTACCCAAAACCTGGATAAACGGCCGTTTTTAATGTTTGATCCATTTCTTAAAAAAAGATTAAAAAACGAGAGTTTTTTAGATAATGCAAATATCTTCAACTTATCAAATTGAGGTCTCTGATTATAAGTAATATTAAGTAAAAACATGCAAAAACGGCCAGTTTTGAGATTCGATCGAATTCTTAAAAAAAGCTTGAAAAACGTCGGTTTTGGGAAAATAAACTGTTTTTTAAACTTAGCAAGTTATTGCTCTCAAATCTAAGTAAAATAAACCAAAATCTGGTAAAACGGCCTGTTTTAAGGTTTGATCTATTTCCTAAAAAAAGATTAAAAAACGGGAGTTTTTTAGATAATGCAAATATCTTCAACTTATCAAATTGAGGTCTCTGATTATAAGTAATATTAAGCAAAAACATGCAAAAACGGCCAGTTTTGAGATTCGATTGATTTCTTAAAAAGTTTGAAAAACGTCTGTTTTGGGAAAATAAACCGTTTAAACTTAGCAAGTTATTGCTCTTGAATCTAAGTAATATTAACCAAAACCAGGAAATACGGCCGTTTTTAACGTTTGATCCATTTCTTAAAAAAAGATTGAAAACGGGAGTTTTTTGGATAATGCAAATTTCTTAAACTAATCAAATTAAGGTCTCTGATTATAAGTAATATTAAGCAAAAACATGCAAAAACGGCCAGTTTTGAGATTCGATCGATTTCTTAAAAAAAGCTTGAAAAACGTCAGTTTTGGGAAAATAAACCGTTTTTCGAACTTAGCAATTTATTGCTCTCGAATCTAAGTAATATTAACCAAAACCGCGTAAAACGGCCGTTTTTAAGGTTTGATCTATTTCCTAAAAAAGATTGAAAAACGGAAGTTTTTTGGATAATGCAAATATCTTCAAACCTATCAAAATAAGGTCTCTGATTATAAGTAATATTTAGCAAAAACATGCAAAAACGGCCAGTTTTGAGCTTCGATCGATTTCTTAAAAAAAGCTTGAAAAACGTCAGTTTGGGGAAAATAAACCGTTTTTTAAACATAGCAAGTTATTTCTCTCGAATCTAAGTAATATTACCCAAAACCTGGATAAACGGCCGTTTTTAATGTTTGATCCATTTCTTAAAAAAAGATTAAAAAATGGGAGTTTTTTAGATAATGCAAATATCTTCAACTTATCAAATTAAGGTCTCTGATTATAAGTAATATTAAGTAAAAACATGCAAAAACGGCCAGTTTTGAGATTCGATCGATTTCTTAAAAAAAGCTTGAAAAACGTCAGTTTTGGGAAAATAAACCGTTTTTTAAACTTAGCAAGTTATTGCTCTTGAATCTAAGTAATATTAACCAAAACCAGGAAATACGGCCGTTTTTAACGTTTGATCCATTTCTTAAAAAAAGATTGAAAGCGGGAGTTTTTTGGATAATGCAAATTTCTTAAACTAATCAAATTAATGTCTCTGATTATAAGTAATATTAAGCAAAAACATGCAAAAACGGCCAGGTTTGAGATTCGATCGATTTCTTAAAAAAAGCTTGAAAAACGTCAGTTTTGGGAAAATAAACCGTTTTTCGAACTTAGCAATTTATTGCTCTCGAATCTAAGTAATATTAACCAAAACCGCGTAAAACGGCCGTTTTTAAGGTTTGATCTATTTCCTAAAAAAGATTCAAAAACGGAAGTTTTTTGGATAATGCAAATATCTTCAAACCTATCAAATTAAGGTCTCGGAGTATAAGTAATATTAAGCAAAAACATGCAAAAACGGCCAGATTTAAGATTCGATCGATTTCTTAAAAAAAGCTTTAAAAACGTTAGTTTTGGGAAAATAACCCGTTTTTTAAAATAGCAAGTTGTTTCTCTCGAATCTTAGTAATATTACCCAAAACCTGGATAAACGGCCGTTTCTAAGGTTTGATCCATTTCTTAAAAAAAGTGCGAAAAACGGGTGTTTTTTGGATGATACAAATTTCTTTAACTTATTAAATTAAGGTCTTTATTTATAAGTAATATTAAGTAAAAACATGCAAAAACGGCCAGTTTTGAGATTCGATCGATTTCTTAAAAAAAGCTTGAAAAACGTCAGTTTTGGGAAAATAAACCGTTTTTTAAACTTAGCAAGTTATTGCTCTCAAATCTAAGTAAAATCAACCAAATTCTGGTAAAACGGCCAGTTTTAAGGTTTGATCTATTTCCTAAAAAAAATTGAAAAACGGAAGTTTTTTGGATAATGCAAATATCTTCAAACCTATCAAATTAAGGTCTCGGAGTATAAGTAATATTAAGCAAAAACATGCAAAAACGGCCAGGTTTGAGATTCGATCGATTTCTTAAAAAAAGCTTGAAAAACGTCAGTTTTGGGAAAATAAACCGTTTTTCGAACTTAGCAATTTATTGCTCTCGAATCTAAGTAATATTAACCAAAACCGCGTAAAACGGCCGTTTTTAAGGTTTGATCTTTTTTCTAAAAAAGATTCAAAAACGGAAGTTTTTTGGATAATGCAAATATCTTCAAACCTATCAAATTAAGGTCTCGGAGTATAAGTAATATTAAGCAAAAACATGCAAAAACGGCCAGATTTGAGATTCGATCGATTTCTTAAAAAAAGCTTTAAAAACGTTAGTTTTGGGAAAATAACCCGTTTTTTAAAATAGCAAGTTGTTTCTCTCGAATCTAAGTAATATTACCCAAAACCTGGATAAACGGCCGTTTCTAAGGTTTGATCCATTTCTTAAAAAAAGTTTAAAAACGGGAGTTTTTTGGATGATACAAATTTCTTTAACTTATTAAATTAAGGTCTTTATTTATAAGTAATATTAAGTAAAAACATGCAAAAACGGCCAGTTTTGAGATTCGATCGATTTCTTAAAAAAAGCTTGAAAAACGTCAGTTTGGGGAAAATAAACCGTTTTTTAAACTTAGCAAGTTATTGCTCTCAAATCTAAGTAAAATCAACCAAATTCTGGTAAAACGGCCAGTTTTAAGGTTTGATCTATTTCCTAAAAAAAATTGAAAAACGGAAGTTTTTTGGATAATGCAAATATCTTCAAACCTATCAAATTAAGGTCTCGGAGTATAAGTAATATTAAGCAAAAACATGCAAAAACGGCCAGGTTTGAGATTCGATCGATTTCTTAAAAAAAGCTTGAAAAACGTCAGTTTGGGGAAAATAAACCGTTTTTTAAACTTAGCTCTCGAATCTAAGTAATATAAACCAAAATCTGGTAAAACGGCCAGTTTTAAGGTTTGATCTATTTCCTAAAAAAAAATTGAAAAACGGAAGTTTTTTGGATAATGCAAATATCTTCAAACCTATCAAAATAAGGCTCTGATTATAAGTAATATTAAGCAAAAACATGCAAAAACGGCCAGTTTTGAGATTCGATCGATTTCTTAAAAAAAGTTTGAAAAACGTCAGGTTTGGGAAAATAAACCGTTTTTCGAACTTAGCAATTTATTGCTCTCGAATCTAAGTAATATTAACCAAAACCGCGTAAAACGGCCGTTTTTAAGGTTTGATCTATTTCCTAAAAAAGATTGAAAAACGGAAGTTTTTTGGATAATGCAAATATCTTCAAACCTATCAAAATAAGGTCTCTGATTATAAGTAATATTTAGCAAAAACATGCAAAAACGGCCAGTTTTGAGCTTCGATCGATTTCTTAAAAAAAGCTTGAAAAACGTCAGTTTGGGGAAAATAAACCGTTTTTTAAACATAGCATATTATTTCTCTCGAATCTAAGTAATATTACCCAAAACCTGGATAAACGGCCGTTTTTAATGTTTGATCCATTTCTTAAAAAAAGATTAAAAAATGGGAGTTTTTTAGATAATGCAAATATCTTCAAACCTATCAAATTAAGGTCTCTGATTATAAGTAATATTAAGTAAAAACATGCAAAAACGGCCAGTTTTGAGATTCGATCGATTTCTTAAAAAAAGCTTGAAAAACGTCAGTTTTGGGAAAATAAACCGTTTTTTAAACTTAGCAAGTTATTGCTCTTGAATCTAAGTAATATTAACCAAAACCAGGAAATACGGCCGTTTTTAACGTTTGATCCATTTCTTAAAAAAAGATTGAAAGCGGGAGTTTTTTGGATAATGCAAATTTCTTAAACTAATCAAATTAAGGTCTCTGATTATAAGTAATATTAAGCAAAAACATGCAAAAACGGCCAGGTTTGAGATTCGATCGATTTCTTAAAAAAAGCTTGAAAAACGTCAGTTTTGGGAAAATAAACCGTTTTTCGAACTTAGCAATTTATTGCTCTCGAATCTAAGTAATATTAACCAAAACCGCGTAAAACGGCCGTTTTTAAGGTTTGATCTTTTTTCTAAAAAAGATTCAAAAACGGAAGTTTTTTGGATAATGCAAATATCTTCAAACCTATCAAATTAAGGTCTCGGAGTATAAGTAATATTAAGCAAAAACATGCAAAAACGGCCAGGTTTGAGATTCGATCGATTTCTTAAAAAAGCTTGAAAAACGTCAGTTTGGGGAAAATAAACCGTTTTTTAAACTTAGCTCTCGAATCTAAGTAATATAAACCAAAATCTGGTAAAACGGCCAGTTTTAAGGTTTGATCTATTTCCTAAAAAAAAATTAAAAAACGGAAGTTTTTTGGATAATGCAAATATCTTCAAACCTATCAAAATAAGGCTCTGATTATAAGTAATATTAAGCAAAAACATGCAAAAACGGCCAGTTTTGAGATTCGATCGATTTCTTAAAAAAAGTTTGAAAAACGTCAGGTTTGGGAAAATAAACCGTTTTTCGAACTTAGCAATTTATTGCGCTCGAATCTAAGTAATAATAACCAAAACCGCGTAAAACGGCCGTTTTTAAGGTTTGATCTATTTCCTAAAAAAGATTGAAAAACGGAAGTTTTTTGGATAATGCAAATATCTTCAAACCTATCAAAATAAGGTCTCTGATTATAAGTAATATTTAGCAAAAACATGCAAAAACGGCCAGTTTTGAGCTTCGATCGATTTCTTAAAAAAAGCTTGAAAAACGTCAGTTTGGGGAAAATAAACCGTTTTTTAAACATAGCAAGTTATTTCTCTCGAATCTAAGTAATATTACCCAAAACCTGGATAAACGGCCGTTTTTAATGTTTGATCCATTTCTTAAAAAAAGATTAAAAAATGGGAGTTTTTTAGATAATGCAAATATCTTCAACTTATCAAATTAAGGTCTCTGATTATAAGTAATATTAAGTAAAAACATGCAAAAACGGCCAGTTTTGAGATTCGATCGATTTCTTAAAAAAAGCTTGAAAAACGTCAGTTTTGGGAAAATAAACCGTTTTTTAAACTTAGCAAGTTATTGCTCTTGAATCTAAGTAATATTAACCAAAACCAGGAAATAAAGCCGTTTTTAACGTTTGATCCATTTCTTAAAAAAAGATTGAAAGCGGGAGTTTTTTGGATAATGCAAATTTCTTAAACTAATCAAATTAAGGTCTCTGATTATAAGTAATATTAAGCAAAAACATGCAAAAACGGCCAGGTTTGAGATTCGATCGATTTCTTAAAAAAAGCTTGAAAAACGTCAGTTTTGGGAAAATAAACCGTTTTTCGAACTTAGCAATTTATTGCTCTCGAATCTAAGTAATATTAACCAAAACCGCGTAAAACGGCCGTTTTTAAGGTTTGATCTATTTCCTAAAAAAGATTCAAAAACGGAAGTTTTTTGGATAATGCAAATATCTTCAAACCTATCAAATTAAGGTCTCGGAGTATAAGTAATATTAAGCAAAAACATGCAAAAACGGCCAGATTTAAGATTCGATCGATTTCTTAAAAAAAGCTTTAAAAACGTTAGTTTTGGGAAAATAACCCGTTTTTTAAAATAGCAAGTTGTTTCTCTCGAATCTAAGTAATATTACCCAAAACCTGGATAAACGGCCGTTTCTAAGGTTTGATCCATTTCTTAAAAAAAGTGCGAAAAACGGGAGTTTTTTGGATGATACAAATTTCTTTAACTTATTAAATTAAGGTCTTTATTTATAAGTAATATTTAGCAAAAACATGCAAAAACGGCCAGTTTTGAGATTCGATCGATTTCTTAAAAAAAGCTTGAAAAACGTCAGTTTTGGGAAAATAAACCGTTTTTTAAACTTAGCAGGTTATTGCTCTCAAATCTAAGTAAAACAACCAAATTCTGGTAAAACGGCCAGTTTTAAGGTTTGATCTATTTCCTAAAAAAAATTGAAAAACGGAAGTTTTTTGGATAATGCAAATATCTTCAAACCTATCAAATTAAGGTCTCGGAGTATAAGTAATATTAAGCACAAACATGCAAAAACGGCCAGTTTTGAGATTCGATCGATTTCATAAAAAAAGCTTTAAAAACGTCAGTTTGGGGAAAATAAACCGTTTTTTAAACTTAGCTCTCGAATCTAAGTAATATAAACCAAAATCTGGTAAAACGGCCAGTTTTAAGGTTTGATTTATTTCCTAAAAAAAAAATTGAAAAACGGAAGTTTTTTGGATAATGCAAATATCTTCAAACCTATCAAAATAAGGCTCTAATTATAATTAATATTAAGCAAAAACATGCAAAAACGGCCAGTTTTGAGATTCGATCGATTTCTTAAAAAAAGCTTGAAAAACGTCAGTTTTGGGAAAATAAACCGTTTTTCGAACTTAGCAATTTATTGCTCTCGAATCTAAGTAATATTAACCAAAACCGCGTAAAACGGCCGTTTTTAAGGTTTGATCTTTTTTCTAAAAAAGATTCAAAAACGGAAGTTTTTTGGATAATGCAAATATCCAAATTTCTTTAACTTATTAAATTAAGGTCTTTATTTATAAGTAATATTAAGTAAAAACATGCAAAAACGGCCAGTTTTGAGATTCGATCGATTTCTTAAAAAAAGCTTGAAAAACGTCAGTTTTGGGAAAATAAACCGTTTTTTAAACTTAGCAAGTTATTGCTCTCAAATCTAAGTAAAATCAACCAAATTCTGGTAAAACGGCCAGTTTTAAGGTTTGATCTATTTCCTAAAAAAAATTGAAAAACGGAAGTTTTTTGGATAATGCAAATATCTTCAAACCTATCAAATTAAGGTCTCGGAGTATAAGTAATATTAAGCAAAAACATGCAAAAACGGCCAGGTTTGAGATTCGATCGATTTCTTAAAAAAAGCTTGAAAAACGTCAGTTTGGGGAAAATAAACCGTTTTTTAAACTTAGCTCTCGAATCTAAGTAATATAAACCAAAATCTTGTAAAACGGCCAGTTTTAAGGTTTGATCTATTTCCTAAAAAAAAATTGAAAAACGCAAGTTTTTTGGATAATGCAAATATCTTCAAACCTATCAAAATAATGTCTCTGAATATAAGTAATATTTAGCAAAAACATGCAAAAACGGCCAGTTTTGAGCTTCGATCGATTTCTTAAAAAAAGCTTGAAAAACGTCAGTTTGGGAAAAATAAACTGTTTTTTAAACATAGCAAGTTATTTCTCTCGAATCTAAGTAATATTACCCAAAACCTGGATAAACGGCCGTTTTTAATGTTTGATCCATTTCTTAAAAAAAGATTAAAAAACGGGAGTTTTTTAGATAATGCAAATATCTTCAACTTATCAAATTGAGGTCTCTGATTATAAGGAATATTAAGCAAAAACATGCAAAAACGGCCTATTTTGAGATTCGATCGATTTCTTAAAAAAAGCTTGAAAAACGTCTGTTTTGGGAAAATAAACCGTTTTTTAAACTTAGCAAGTTATTGCTCTTGAATCTAAGTAATATTAACCAAAACCAGGAAATACGGCCGTTTTTAACGTTTGATCCATTTCTTAAAAAAAGATTGAAAACGGGAGTTTTTTGGATAATGCAAATTTCTTAAACTAATCAAATTAAGGTCTCTGATTATAAGTAATATTAAGCAAAAACATGCAAAAACGGCCAGGTTTGAGATTCGATCGATTTCTTAAAAAAAGCTTGAAAAACGTCAGTTTTGGGAAAATAAACCGTTTTTCGAACTTAGCAATTTATTGCTCTCGAATCTAAGTAATATTAACCAAAACCGCGTAAAACGGCCGTTTTTAAGGTTTGATCTTTTTTCTAAAAAAGATTCAAAAACGGAAGTTTTTTGGATAATGCAAATATCTTCAAACCTATCAAATTAAGGTCTCGGAGTATAAGTAATATTAAGCAAAAACATGCAAAAACGGCCAGATTTGAGATTCGATCGATTTCTTAAAAAAAGCTTTAAAAACGTTAGTTTTGGGAAAATAACCCGTTTTTTAAAATAGCAAGTTGTTTCTCTCGAATCTAAGTAATATTACCCAAAACCTGGATAAACGGCCGTTTCTAAGGTTTGATCCATTTCTTAAAAAAAGTTTAAAAACGGGAGTTTTTTGGATGATACAAATTTCTTTAACTTATTAAATTAAGGTCTTTATTTATAAGTAATATTAAGTAAAAACATGCAAAAACGGCCAGTTTTGAGATTCGATCGATTTCTTAAAAAAAGCTTGAAAAACGTCAGTTTTGGGAAAATAAACCGTTTTTTAAACTTAGCAAGTTATTGCTCTCAAATCTAAGTAAAATCAACCAAATTCTGGTAAAACGGCCAGTTTTAAGGTTTGATCTATTTCCTAAAAAAAATTGAAAAACGGAAGTTTTTTGGATAATGCAAATATCTTCAAACCTATCAAATTAAGGTCTCGGAGTATAAGTAATATTAAGCAAAAACATGCAAAAACGGCCAGGTTTGAGATTCGATCGATTTCTTAAAAAAAGCTTGAAAAACGTCAGTTTGGGGAAAATAAACCGTTTTTTAAACTTAGCTCTCGAATCTAAGTAATATAAACCAAAATCTGGTAAAACGGCCAGTTTTAAGGTTTGATCTATTTCCTAAAAAAAAATTGAAAAACGCAGGTTTTTTGGATAATGCAAATATCTTCAAACCTATCAAAATAAGGTCTCTGAATATAAGTAATATTTAGCAAAAACATGCAAAAACGGCCAGTTTTGAGCTTCGATCGATTTCTTAAAAAAAGCTTGAAAAACGTCAGTTTGGGGAAAATAAACCGTTTTTTAAACATAGCAAGTTATTTCTCTCGAATCTAAGTAATATTACCCAAAACCTGGATAAACGGCCGTTTTTAATGTTTGATCCATTTCTTAAAAAAAGATTAAAAAACGGGAGTTTTTTAGATAATGCAAATATCTTCAACTTATCAAATTGAGGTCTCTGATTATAAGGAATATTAAGCAAAAACATGCAAAAACGGCCAGTTTTGAGATTCGATCGATTTCTTAAAAAAAGCTTGAAAAACGTCTGTTTTGGGAAAATAAACCGTTTTTTAAACTTAGCAAGTTATTGCTCTTGAATCTAAGTAATATTAACCAAAACCAGAAAATACGGCCGTTTTTAAGGTTTGATCCATTTCTTAAAAAAAGATTGAAAACGGGAGTTTTTTGGATAATGCAAATTTCTTAAACTAATCAAATTAAGGTCTCTGATTATAAGTAATATTAAGCAAAAACATGCAAAAACGGCCAGGTTTGAGATTCGATCGATTTCTTAAAAAAAGCTTGAAAAACGTCAGTTTTGGGAAAATAAACCGTTTTTCGAACTTAGCAATTTATTGCTCTCGAATCTAAGTAATATTAACCAAAACCGCGTAAAACGGCCGTTTTTAAGGTTTGATCTATTTCCTAAAAAAGATTCAAAAACGGAAGTTTTTTGGATAATGCAAATATCTTCAAACCTATCAAATTAAGGTCTCGGAGTACAAGTAATATTAAGCAAAAACATGCAAAAACGGCCAGATTTGAGATTCGATCGATTTCTTAAAAAAAGCTTTAAAAACGTTAGTTTTGGGAAAATAACCCGTTTTTAAAACAAGCAAGTTGTTTCTCTCGAATCTAAGTAATATTACCCAAAACCTGGATAAACGGCCGTTTCTAAGGTTTGATCCATTTCTTAAAAAAAGTGCGAAAAACGGGAGTTTTTTTGGATGATTCAAATTTCTTTAACTTATCAAATTAAGGTCTTTGTTTATAAGTAATATTAATTAAAAACATGCAAAAACGGCCAGTTTTGAGATTCGATCGATTTCTTAAAAAAAGCTTGAAAAACGTCAGTTTTGGGAAAATAAACCGTTTTTTAAACTTAGCAAGTTACTGCTCTCAAATCTAAGTAAAATAAACCAAAATCTGGTAAAACGGCCGGTTTTAAGGTTTGATCTATTTCCTAAAAAAAAAATTGAAAAACGGAAGTTTTTTGGATAATGCAAATATCTTCAAACCTATCAAATTAAGGTTTCAGGGTATAAGTAATATTAAGCAAAAACATGCAAAAACGGCCGGTTTTGAGATTCGATCGATTTCTTAAAAAAAGCTTGAAAAACGTCAGTTTGGGGAAAATATACCGTTTTTTAAACTTAGCTCTCGAATCTAAGTAATATAAACCAAAATCTGGTAAAACGGCCAGTTTTAAGGTTTGATCTATTTCCTAAAAAAAAATTGAAAAACGGAAGTTTTTTGGATAATGCAAATATCTTCAAACCTATCAAAATAAGTAATATTTAGCAAAAACATGCAAAAACATCCAGTTTTGAGCTTCGATCGATTTCTTAAAAAAAGCTTGAAAAACGTCAGTTTGGGGAAAATAAATTGTTTTTTAAACATAGCAAGTTATTTCTCTCGAATCTAAGTAATATTACCCAAAACCTGGATAAACGGCCGTTTTTAATGTTTGATCCATTTCTTAAAAAAAGATTAAAAAACGGGAGTTTTTTAGATAATGCAAATATCTTCAACTTATCAAATTGAGGTCTCTGATTATAAGGAATATTAAGCAAAAACATGCAAAAACGGCCAGTTTTGAGATTCGATCGATTTCTTAAAAAAAGCTTGAAAAACGTCTGTTTTGGGAAAATAAACCGTTTTTTAAACTTAGCAAGTTATTGCTCTTGAATCTAAGTAATATTAACCAAAACCAGAAAATACGGCCGTTTTTAACGTTTGATCCATTTCTTAAAAAAAGATTGAAAACGGGAGTTTTTTGGATAATGCAAATTTCTTAAACTAATCAAATTAAGGTCTCTGATTATAAGTAATATTAAGCAAAAACATGCAAAAACGGCCAGGTTTGAGATTCGATCGATTTCTTAAAAAAAGCTTGAAAAACGTCAGTTTTGGGAAAATAAACCGTTTTTCGAACTTAGCAATTTATTGCTCTCGAATCTAAGTAATATTAACCAAAACCGCGTAAAACGGCCGTTTTTAAGGTTTGATCTATTTCCTAAAAAAGATTCAAAAACGGAAGTTTTTTGGATAATGCAAATATCTTCAAACCTATCAAATTAAGGTCTCGGAGTATAAGTAATATTAAGCAAAAACATGCAAAAACGGCCAGATTTGAGATTCGATCGATTTCTTGAAAAAAGCTTTAAAAACGTTAGTTTTGGGAAAATAACCCGTTTTTAAAACAAGCAAGTTGTTTCTCTCGAATCTAAGTAATATTACCCAAAACCTGGATAAACGGCCGTTTCTAAGGTTTGATCCATTTCTTAAAAAAAGTGCGAAAAACGGGAGTTTTTTGGATGATTCAAATTTCTTTAACTTATCAAATTAAGGTCTTTGTTTATAAGTAATATTAAGTAAAAACATGCAAAAACGGCCAGTTTTGAGATTCGATCGATTTCTTAAAAAAAGCTTGAAAAACGTCAGTTTTGGGAAAATAAACCGTTTTTTAAACTTAGCAAGTTACTGCTCTCAAATCTAAGTAAAATAAACCAAAATCTGGTAAAACGGCCGGTTTTAAGGTTAGATCTATTTCCTAAAAAAAAAATTGAAAAACGGAAGTTTTTTGGATAATGCAAATATCTTCAAACCTATCAAATTAAGGTCTCAGGGTATAAGTAATATTAAGCAAAAACATGCAAAAACGGCCAGTTTTGAGATTCGATCGATTTCTTAAAAAAAGCTTGAAAAACGTCAGTTTGGGGAAAATATACCGTTTTTTAAACTTAGCTCTCGAATCTAAGTAATATAAACCAAAATCTGGTAAAACGGCCAGTTTTAAGGTTTGATCTATTTCCTAAAAAAAAATTGAAAAACGGAAGTTTTTTGGATAATGCAAATATCTTCAAACCTATCAAAATAAGTAATATTTAGCAAAAACATGCAAAAACATCCAGTTTTGAGCTTCGATCGATTTCTTAAAAAAAGCTTGAAAAACGTCAGTTTGGGGAAAATAAACCGTTTTTTAAACATAGCAAGTTATTTCTCTCGAATCTGAGTAATATTACCCAAAACCTGGATAAACGGCCGTTTTTAATGTTTGATCCATTTCTTAAAAAAAGATTAAAAAACGGGAGTTTTTTAGATAATGCAAATATCTTCAACTTATCGAATTGAGGTCTCTGATTATAAGTAATATTAAGCAAAAACATGCAAAAACGGCCAGTTTTGAGATTCGATCGATTTCTTAAAAAACTTTGAAAAACGTCTGTTTTGGGAAAATAAACCGTTTTTTAAACTTAGCAAGTTATTGCTCTTGAATCTAAGTAATATTAACCAAAACCAGGAAATACGGCCGTTTTTAACGTTTGATCCATTTCTTAAAAAAAGATTGAAAACGGGAGTTTTTTGGATAATGCAAATTTCTTAAACTAATCAAATTAAGGTCTCTGATTATAAGTAATATTAAGCAAAAACATGCAAAAACGGCCAGTTTTGAGATTCGATCGATTTCTTAAAAAAAGTTTGAAAAACGTCAGTTTGGGGAAAATATACCGTTTTTTAAACTTAGCTCTCGAATCTAAGTAATATAAACCAAAATCTGGTAAAACGGCCAGTTTTAAGGTTTGATCTATTTCCTAAAAAAAAATTGAAAAACGGAAGTTTTTTGGATAATGCAAATATCTTCAAACCTATCAAAATAAGTAATATTTAGCAAAAACATGCAAAAACATCCAGTTTTGAGCTTCGATCGATTTCTTAAAAAAAGCTTGAAAAACGTCAGTTTGGGGAAAATAAACCGTTTTTTAAACATAGCAAGTTATTTCTCTCGAATCTGAGTAATATTACCCAAAACCTGGATAAACGGCCGTTTTTAATGTTTGATCCATTTCTTAAAAAAAGATTAAAAAACGGGAGTTTTTTAGATAATGCAAATATCTTCAACTTATCAAATTGAGGTCTCTGATTATAAGTAATATTAAGCAAAAACATGCAAAAACGGCCAGTTTTGAGATTCGATCGATTTCTTAAAAAACTTTGAAAAACGTCTGTTTTGGGAAAATAAACCGTTTTTTAAATTTAGCAAGTTATTGCTCTTGAATCTAAGTAATATTAACCAAAACCAGGAAATACGGCCGTTTTTAACGTTTGATCCATTTCTTAAAAAAAGATTGAAAACGGGAGTTTTTTGGATAATGCAAATTTCTTAAACTAATCAAATTAAGGTCTCTGATTATAAGTAATATTAAGCAAAAACATGCAAAAACGGCCAGGTTTGAGATTCGATCGATTTCTTAAAAAAAGCTTGAAAAACGTCAGTTTTGGGAAAATAAACCGTTTTTCGAACTAAGCAATTTATTGCTCTCGAATCTAAGTAATATTAACCAAAACCGCGTAAAACGGCCGTTTTTAAGGTTTGATCTATTTCCTAAAAAAGATTCAAAAACGGAAGTTTTTTGGATAATGCAAATATCTTCAAACCTATCAAATTAAGGTCTCGGAGTATAAGTAATATTAAGCAAAAACATGCAAAAACGGCCAGATTTGAGATTCGATCGATTTCTTAAAAAAAGCTTTAAAAACGTTAGTTTTGGGAAAATAACCCGTTTTTAAAACAAGCAAGTTGTTTCTCTCGAATCTAAGTAATATTACCCAAAACCTGGATAAACGGCCGTTTCTAAGGTTTGATCCATTTCTTAAAAAAAGTGCGAAAAACGGGAGTTTTTTGGATGATTCAAATTTCTCTAACTTATCAAATTAAGGTCTTTGTTTATAAGTAATATTAAGTAAAAACATGCAAAAACGGCCAGTTTTGAGATTCGATCGATTTCTTTAAAAAAGCTTGAAAAACGTCAGTTTTGGGAAAATAAACCGTTTTTTAAACTTAGCAAGTTACTGCTCTCAAATCTAAGTAAAATAAACCAAAATCTGGTAAAACGGCCGGTTTTAAGGTTTGATCTATTTCCTAAAAAAGATTCAAAAACGGAAGTTTTTTGGATAATGCAAATATCTTCAAACCTATCAAATTAAGGTCTCGGAGTATAAGTAATATTAAGCAAAAACATGCAAAAACGGCCACATTTGAGATTCGATCGATTTCTTTAAAAAAAGCTTTAAAAACGTTAGTTTTGGGAAAATAACCCGTTTTTTAAAATAGCAAGTTGTTTCTCTCGAATCTAAGTAATATTACCCAAAACCTGGATAAACGGCCGTTTCTAAGGTTTGATCCATTTCTTAAAAAAAGTGCGAAAAACGGGAGTTTTTTAGATGATACAAATTTCTTTAACTTATTAAATTAAGGTCTTTATTTATAAGTAATATTAAGTAAAAACATGCAAAAACGGCCAGTTTTGAGATTCGATCGATTTCTTAAAAAAAGCTTGAAAAACGTCAGTTTTGGGAAAATAAACCGTTTTTTAAACTTAGCAAGTTATTGCTCTCAAATCTAAGTAAAATCAACCAAATTCTGGTAAAACAGCCAGTTTTAAGGTTTGATCTATTTCCTAAAAAAAATTGAAAAACGGAAGTTTTTTGGATAATGCAAATATCTTCAAACCTATCAAATTAAGGTCTCGGAGTATAAGTAATATTAAGCAAAAACATGCAAAAACGGCCAGGTTTGAGATTCGATCGATTTCTTAAAAAAAGCTTGAAAAACGTCAGTTTGGGGAAAATAAACCGTTTTTTAAACTTAGCTCTCGAATCTAAGTAATATAAACCAAAATCTGGTAAAACAGCCAGTTTTAAGGTTTGATCTATTTCCTAAAAAAAAATTGAAAAACGCAGGTTTTTTGGATAATGCAAATATCTTCAAACCTATCAAAATAAGGTCTTTGAATATAAGTAATATTTAGCAAAAACATGCAAAAACGGCCAGTTTTGAGCTTCGATCGATTTCTTAAAAAAAGCTTGAAAAACGTCAGTTTGGGGAAAATAAACCGTTTTTTAAACATAGCAAGTTATTTCTCTCGAATCTAAGTAATATTACCCAAAACCTGGATAAACGGCCGTTTTTAATGTTTGATCCATTTCTTAAAAAAAGATTAAAAAACGGGAGTTTTTTAGATAATGCAAATATCTTCAACTTATCAAATTGAGGTCTCTGATTATAAGTAATATTAAGCAAAAACATGCAAAAACGGCCAGTTTTCAGATTCGATCGATTTCTTAAAAAAAGTTTGAAAAACGTCTGTTTTGGGAAATTAAACCGTGTTTTAAACTTAGCAAGTTATTGCTCTTGAATCTAGGTAATATTAACCAAAACCAGGAAATACGGCCGTTTTTAACGTTTGATCCATTTCTTAAAAAAAGATTGAAAAACGGAAGTTTTTAGGATAATGCAAATATCTTCAAACCTATCAAATTAAGGTCTCGGAGTATAAGTAATATTAAGCAAAAACATGCAAAAACGGCCAGATTTGAGATTCGCTCGATTTCTTAAAAAAAGCTTTAAAAACGTTAGTTTTGGGAAAATAACCCGTTTTTAAAACAAGCAAGTTGTTTCTCTCGAATCTAAGTAATAGTACCCAAAACCTGGATAAACGGCCGTTTCTAAGGTTTGATCCATTTCTTAAAAAAAGTGCGAAAAACGGGAGTTTTTTGGATGATTCAAATTTCTTAAGCTTATCAAATTAAGGTCTTTGTTTATAAGTAATATTAAGTAAAAACATGCAAAAACGGCCAGTTTTGAGATTCGATGGATTTCTTAAAAAAAGCTTGAAAAACGTCAGTTTTGGGGAAATAAACCGTTTTTTAAACTT
Organism: Ceratothoa steindachneri; assembly: GCA_963969495.1. Classification (NCBI taxonomy): domain Eukaryota; kingdom Metazoa; phylum Arthropoda; class Malacostraca; order Isopoda; family Cymothoidae; genus Ceratothoa; species Ceratothoa steindachneri. The sequence continues at coordinate 180,074,187 of OZ018320.1, forward strand.
AGCAAGTTACTGCTCTCAAATCTAAGTAAAATAAACCAAAATCTGGTAAAACGGCCGGTTTTAAGGTTTGATCTATTTCCTAAAAAAAAAATTGAAAAACGGAAGTTTTTTGGATAATGCAAATATCTTCAAACCTATCAAATTAAGGTCTCAGGGTATAAGTAATATTAAGCAAAAACATGCAAAAACGGCCAGTTTTGAGATTCGATCGATTTCTTAAAAAAAGTTTGAAAAACGTCGGTAAGGGGGAAAATATACCGTTTTTTAAACTTAGCTCTCGAATCTAAGTAATATAAACCAAAATCTGGTAAAACGGCCAGTTTTAAGGTTTGATCTATTTCCTAAAAAAAAATTGAAAAACGGAAGTTTTTTGGATAATGCAAATATCTTCAAACCTATCAAAATAAGTAATATTTAGCAAAAACATGCAAAAACATCCAGTTTTGAGCTTCGATCGATTTCTTAAAAAAAGCTTGAAAAACGTCAGTTTGGGGTAAATAAACCGTTTTTTAAACATAGCAAGTTATTTCTCTCGAATCTAAGTAATATTACCCAAAACCTGGATAAACGGCCGTTTTTAATGTTTAATCCATTTCTTAAAAAAAGATTAAAAAACGGGAGTTTTTTAGATAATGCAAATATCTTCAACTTATCAAATTGAGGTCTCTGATTATAAGTAATATTAAGCAAAAACATGCAAAAACGGCCAGTTTTGAGATTCGATCGATTTCTTAAAAAAAGCTTGAAAAACGTCTGTTTTGGGAAAATAAACCGTTTTTTAAACTTAGCAAGTTATTGCTCTTGAATCTAAGTAATATTAACCAAAACCAGGAAATACAGCCGTTTTTAACGTTTGATCCATTTCTCAAAAAAAGATTGAAAACGGGAGTTTTTTGGATAATGCAAATTTCTTAAACTAATCAAATTAAGGTCTCTGATTATAAGTAATATTAAGCAAAAACATGCAAAAACGGCCAGTTTTGAGATTCGATCGATTTCTTAAAAAAAGCTTGAAAAACGTCAGTTTTGGGAAAATAAACCGTTTTTCGAACTTAGCAATTTATTGCTCTCGAATCTAAGTAATATTAACGAAAACCGCGTAAAACGGCCGTTTTTAAGGTTTGATCTATTTCCTAAAAAAGATTGAAAAACGGAAGTTTTTTGGATAATGCAAATATCTTCAAACCTATCAAAATAAGGTCTCTGATTATAAGTAATATTTAGCAAAAACATGCAAAAACGGCCAGGTTTGAGCTTCGATCGATTTCTTTAAAAAAGCTTAAAAAACGTCAGTTTGGGGAAAATAAACCGTTTTTTAAACATAGCAAGTTATTTCTCTCGAATCTAAGTAATATTACCCAAAACCTGGATAAACGGCCGTTTTTAATGTTTGATCCATTTCTTAAAAAAAGATTAAAAAACGGGAGTTTTTTAGATAATGCAAATATCTTCAACTTATCAAATTAAGGTCTCTGATTATAAGTAATATTAAGCAAAAACATGCAAAAACGGCCAGTTTTGAGATTCGATCGATTTCTTAAAAAAAGCTTGAAAACGTCTGTTTTGGAAAAATAAACCGTTTTTCAAACTTAGCAAGTTATTGCTCTTGAATCTAAGTAATATTAACCAAAACCAGGAAATACGGCCGTTTTTAACGTTTGATCCATTTCTTAAAAAAAGATTGAAAACGGGAGTTCTTTGGATAATGCAAATTTCTTAAACTAATCAAATTAAGGTCTCTGATTATAAGTAATATTAAGCAAAAACATGCAAAAACGGCCAGTTTTGAGATTCGATCGATTTCTTAAAAAAAGCTTGAAAAACGTCAGTTTTGGTTAAATAAACCGTTTTTCAAACTCAGCAATTTCTTGCTCTCGAATCTAAGTAATATTAACCAAAACCGCGTAAAACGGCCGTTTTTAAGGTTTGATCTATTTCCTAAAAAAGATTCAAAAACGGAAGTTTTTTGGATAATGCAAATATCTTCAAACCTATCAAATTAAGGTCTCGGAGTATAAGTAATATTAAGCAAAAACATGCAAAAACGGCCAGATTTGAGATTCGATCGATTTCTTAAAAAAAGCTTTAAAAACGTTAGTTTTGGGAAAATAACCCGTTTTTAAAAAAAGCAAGTTGTTTCTCTCGAATCTAAGTAATATTACCCAAAACCTGGATAAACGGCCGTTTCTAAGGTTTGATCCATTTCTTAAAAAAAGTGCGAAAAACGGGAGTTTTTTGGATGATTCAAATTTCTTTAACTTATCAAATTAAGGTCTTTGTTTATAAGTAATATTAAGTAAAAACATGCAAAAACGGCCAGTTTTGAGATTCGATCGATTTCTTAAAAAAAGCTTGAAAAACGTCAGTTTTAAGAAAATAAACCGTTTTTTAAACTTAGCAAGTTAAAGCTCTCAAATCTAAGTAAAATAAACCAAAATCTGGTAAAACGGCCAGTTTTAAGGTTTGATCTATTTTCTAAAAAAAAAATTGAAAAACGGAAGTTTTTTGGATAATGCAAATATCTTCAAACCTATCAAATTAAGGTCTCAGGGTATAAGTAATATTAAGCAAAAACATGCAAAAACGGCCAGTTTTGAGATTCGATCGATTTCTTAAGAAAAGCTTGAAAAACGTCAGTTTGGGGAAAATATACCGTTTTTTAAACTTAGCTCTCGAATCTAAGTAATATAAACCAAAATCTGGTAAAACGGCCAGTTTTAAGGTTTGATCTATTTCCTAAAAAAAAATTGAAAAACGGAAGTTTTTTGGATAATGCAAATATCTTCAAACCTATCAAAATAAGTAATATTTAGCAAAAACATGCAAAAACGGCCAGTTTTGAGATTCGATCGATTTCTTAAAAAAAGCTTGAAAAACGTCAGTTTGGGGAAAATAAACCGTTTTTTAAACATAGCAAGTTATTTCTCTCGAATCTAAGTAATATTACCCAAAACCTGGATAAACGGCCGTTTTTAATGTTTGATCCATTTCTTAGAAAAAGATTAAAAAACGGGAGTTTTTTAGATAATGCAAATATCTTCAACTTATCAAATTGAGGTCTCTGATTATAAGTAATATTAAGCAAAAACATGCAAAAACGGCCAGTTTTGAGATTCGATCGATTTCTTCAAAAAAGTTTGAAAAACGTCTGTTTTGGGAAAATAAACCATTTTTTAAACTTAGCAAGTTATTGCTCTTGAATCTAAGTAATATTAACCAAAACCAGGAAATACGGCCGTTTTTAACGTTTGATCCATTTCTTAAAAAAAGATTGAAAACGGGAGTTTTTTGGATAATGCAAATTTCTTAAACTAATCAAATTAAGGTCTAAGATTATAAGTAATATTAAGCAAAAACATGCAAAAACGTTCAGTTTTGAGATTCGATCGATTTCTTAAAAAAAGCTTGAAAAACGTCAGTTTGGGGAAAATAAACCGTTTTTCGAACTTAGCAATTTATTGCTCTCGAATCTAAGTAATATTAACAAAACCGCGTAAAACGGCCGTTTTTAAGGTTTGATCTATTTCCTAAAAAAGATTGAAAAACGGAAGTTTTTTGGATAATGCAAATATCTTCAAACCTATCAAATTAAGGTCTCGGAGTATAAGTAATATTTAGCAAAAACATGCAAAAACGGCCAGGTTTGAGCTTCGATCGATTTCTTTAAAAAAGCTTAAAAAACGTCAGTTTGGGGAAAATAAACCGTTTTTTAAACATAGCAAGTTATTTCTCTCGAATCTAAGTAATATTACCCAAAACCTGGATAAACGGCCGTTTTTAATGTTTGATCCATTTCTTAAAAAAAGATTAAAAAACGGGAGTTTTTTAGATAATGCAAATATCTTCAACTTATCAAATTAAGGTCTCTGATTATAAGTAATATTAAGCAAAAACATGCAAAAACGGCCAGTTTTGAGATTCGATCGATTTCTTAAAAAAAGCTTGAAAAACGTCTGTTTTGGAAAAAAAAACCGTTTTTCAAACTTCGCAAGTTATTGCTCTTGAATCTAAGTAATATTAACCAAAACCTAGGAAATACGGCCGTTTTTAACGTTTGATCCATTTCTTAAAAAAAGATTGAAAACGGGAGTTTTTTGGATAATGCAAATTTCTTAAACTAATCAAATTAAGGTCTCTGATTATAAGTAATATTAAGCAAAAACATGCAAAAACGGCTAGTTTTGAGATTCGATCGATTTCTTAAAAAAAGCTTGAAAAACGTCAGTTTTGGGAAAATAAACCGTTTTTCGAACTTAGCAATTTATTGCTCTCGAATCTAAGTAATATTAACCAAAACCGCGTAAAACGGCCGTTTTTAAGGTTTGATCTATTTCCTAAAAAAGATTCAAGAACGGAAGTTTTTTGGATAATGCAAATATCTTCAAACCTATCAAATTAAGGTCTCGGAGTATAAGTAATATTAAGCAAAACATGCAAAAACGGCCAGATTTGAGATTCGATCGATTTCTTAAAAAAAGCTTTAAAAACGTTAGTTTTGGGAAAATAACCCGTTTTTAAAAAAAGCAAGTTGTTTCTCTCGAATCTAAGTAATATTACCCAAAACCTGGATAAACGGCCGTTTCTAAGGTTTGATCCATTTCTTAAAAAAAGTGCGAAAAACGGGAGTTTTTTGGATGATTCAAATTTCTTTAACTTATCAAATTAAGGTCTTTGTTTATAAGTAATATTAAGTAAAAACATGCAAAAACGGCCAGTTTTGAGATTCGATCGATTTCTTAAAAAAAAGCTTGAAAAACGTCAGTTTTGGGAAAATAAACCGTTTTTTAAACTTAGCAGGTTACTGCTCTCAAATCTAAGTAAAATAAACCAAAATATGGTAAAACGGCCAGTTTTAAGGTTTGATCTATTTCCTAAAAAAAAAATTGAAAAACGGAAGTTTTTTGGATAATGCAAATATCTTCAAACCTATCAAATTAAGGTCTCAGGGTATAAGTAATATTAAGCAAAAACATGCAAAAACGGCCAGTTTTGAGATTCGATCGATTTCTTAAAAAAAGCTTGAAAAACGTCAGTTTGGGGAAAATATACCGTTTTTTAAACTTAGCTCTCGAATCTAAGTAATATAAACCAAAATCTGATAAAACGGCCAGTTTTAAGGTTTGATCTATTTCCTAAAAAAAAATTGAAAAACGGAAGTTTTTTGGATAATGCAAATATCTTCAAACCTATCAAAATAAGTAATATTTAGCAAAAACATGCTGAAACATCCAGTTTTGAGCTTCGATCGATTTCTTAAAAAAAGCTTAAAAAACGTCAGTTTGGGGAAAATAAACCGTTTTTTAAACATAGCAAGTTATTTCTCTCGAATCTAAGTAATATTACCCAAAACCTGGATAAACGGCCGTTTTTAATGTTTGATCCATTTCTTAGAAAAAGATTAAAAAACGGGAGTTTTTTAGATAATGCAAATATCTTCAACTTATCAAATTGAGGTCTCTGATTATAAGTAATATTAAGCAAAAACATGCAAAAACGGCCAGTTTTGAGATTCGATCGATTTCTTCAAAAAAGTTTGAAAAACGTCTGTTTTGGGAAAATAAACCATTTTTTAAACTTAGCAAGTTATTGCTCTTGAATCTAAGTAATATTAACCAAAACCAGGAAATACGGCCGTTTTTAACGTTTGATCCATTTCTTAAAAAAAGATTGAAAACGGGAGTTTTTTGGATAATGCAAATTTCTTAAACTAATCAAATTAAGGTCTAAGATTATAAGTAATATTAAGCAAAAACATGCAAAAACGTTCAGTTTTGAGATTCGATCGATTTCTTAAAAAAAGCTTGAAAAACGTCAGTTTGGGGAAAATAAACCGTTTTTCGAACTTAGCAATTTATTGCTCTCGAATCTAAGTAATATTAACAAAACCGCGTGAAACGGCCGTTTTTAAGGTTTGATCTATTTCCTAAAAAAGATTGAAAAACGGAAGTTTTTTGGATAATGCAAATATCTTCAAACCTATCAAATTAAGGTCTCGGAGTATAAGTAATATTTAGCAAAAACATGCAAAAACGGCCAGGTTTGAGCTTCGATCGATTTCTTTAAAAAAGCTTAAAAAACGTCAGTTTGGGGAAAATAAACCGTTTTTTAAACATAGCAAGTTATTTCTCTCGAATCTAAGTAATATTACCCAAAACCTGGATAAACGGCCGTTTTTAATGTTTGATCCATTTCTTAAAAAAAGATTAAAAAACGGGAGTTTTTTAGATAATGCAAATATCTTCAACTTATCAAATTAAGGTCTCTGATTATAAGTAATATTAAGCAAAAACATGCAAAAACGGCCAGTTTTGAGATTCGATCGATTTCTTGAAAAAAGCTTGAAAAACGTCTGTTTTGGAAAAAAAACCGTTTTTCAAACTTCGCAAGTTATTGCTCTTGAATCTAAGTAATATTAACCAAAACCTAGGAAATACGGCCGTTTTTAACGTTTGATCCATTTCTTAAAAAAAGATTGAAAACGGGAGTTTTTTGGATAATGCAAATTTCTTAAACTAATCAAATTAAGGTCTTTGATTATAAGTAATATTAAGCAAAAACATGCAAAAACGGCTAGTTTTGAGATTCGATCGATTTTTTAAATAAGCTTGAAAAACGTCAGTTTTGGGAAAATAAACCGTTTTTCGAACTTAGCAATTTATTGCTCTCGAATCTAAGTAATATTAACCAAAACCGCGTAAAACGGCCGTTTTTAAGGTTTGATCTATTTCCTAAAAAAGATTCAAGAACGGAAGTTTTTTGGATAATGCAAATATCTTCAAACCTATCAAATTAAGGTCTCGGAGTATAAGTAATATTAAGCAAAACATGCAAAAACGGCCAGATTTGAGATTCGATCGATTTCTTAAAAAAAGCTTTAAAAACGTTAGTTTTGGGAAAATAACCCGTTTTTAAAAAAAGCAAGTTGTTTCTCTCGAATCTAAGTAATATTACCCAAAACCTGGATAAACGGCCGTTTCTAAGGTTTGATCCATTTCTTAAAAAAAGTGCGAAAAACGGGAGTTTTTTGGATGATTCAAATTTCTTTAACTTATCAAATTAAGGTCTTTGTTTATAAGTAATATTAAGTAAAAACATGCAAAAACGGCCAGTTTTGAGATTCGATCGATTTCTTAAAAAAAAGCTTGAAAAACGTCAGTTTTGGGAAAATAAACCGTTTTTTAAACTTAGCAGGTTACTGCTCTCAAATCTAAGTAAAATAAACCAAAATATGGTAAAACGGCCAGTTTTAAGGTTTGATCTATTTCCTAAAAAAAAAATTGAAAAACGGAAGTTTTTTGGATAATGCAAATATCTTCAAACCTATCAAATTAAGGTCTCAGGGTATAAGTAATATTAAGCAAAAACATGCAAAAACGGCCAGTTTTGAGATTCGATCGATTTCTTAAAAAAAGCTTGAAAAACGTCAGTTTGGGGAAAATATACCGTTTTTTAAACTTAGCTCTCGAATCTAAGTAATATAAACCAAAATCTGATAAAACGGCCAGTTTTAAGGTTTGATCTATTTCCTAAAAAAAAATTGAAAAACGGAAGTTTTTTGGATAATGCAAATATCTTCAAACCTATCAAAATAAGTAATATTTAGCAAAAACATGCTGAAACATCCAGTTTTGAGCTTCGATCGATTTCTTAAAAAAAGCTTAAAAAACGTCAGTTTGGGGAAAATAAACCGTTTTTTAAACATAGCAAGTTATTTCTCTCGAATCTAAGTAATATTACCCAAAACCTGGATAAACGGCCGTTTTTAATGTTTGATCCATTTCTTAAAAAAAGATTAAAAAACGGGAGTTTTTTAGATAATGCAAATATCTTCAACTTATCAAATTGAGGTCTCTGATTATAAGTAATATTAAGCAAAAACATGCAAAAACGGCCAGTTTTGAGATTCGATCGATTTCTTAAAAAAAGTTTGAAAAACGTCTGTTTTGGGAAAATAAACCGTTTTTTAAACTTAGCAAGTTATTGCTCTTGAATCTAAGTAATATTAACCAAAACCAGGAAATACGGCCGTTTTTAACGTTTGATCCATTTCTTAAAAAAAGATTGAAAACGGGAGTTTTTTGGATAATGCAAATTTCTTAAACTAATCAAATTAAGGTCTCTGATTATAAGTAATATTAAGCAAAAACATGCAAAAACGGCCAGTTTTAAGATTCGATCGATTTCTTAAAAAAAGCTTGAATAACGTCAGTTTTGGGAAAATAAACCGTTTTTCGAACTTAGCAATTTATTGCTCTCGAATCTAAGTAATATTAACCAAAACCGCGTAAAACGGCCGTTTTTAAGGTTTGATCTATTTCCTAAAAAAGATTCAAAAACGGAAGTTTTTTGGATAATGCAAATATCTTCAAACCTATCAAATTAAGGTCTCGGAGTATAAGTAATATTAAGCAAAAACATGCAAAAACGGCCAGATTTGAGATTCGATCGATTTCTTAAAAAAAGCTTTAAAAACGTTAGTTTTGGGAAAATAACCCGTTTTTTAAAATAGCAAGTTGTTTCTCTCGAATCTAAGTAATATTACCCAAAACCTGGATAAACGGCCGTTTCTAAGGTTTGATCCATTTCTTAAAAAAAGTGCGAAAAACGGGAGTTTTTTGGATGATACAAATTTCTTTAACTTATTAAATTAAGGTCTTTATTTATAAGTAATATTAAGTAAAAACATGCAAAAACGGCCAGGTTTGAGATTCGATCGATTTCTTAAAAAAAGCTTGAAAAACGTCAGTTTTGGGAAAATAAACCGTTTTTTAAACTTAGCAAGTTATTGCTCTCAAATCTAAGTAAAATCAACCAAATTCTGCTAAAACAGCCAGTTTTAAGGTTTGATCTATTTCCTAAAAAAAATTGAAAAACGGAAGTTTTTTGGATAATGCAAATATCTTCAAACCTATCAAATTAAGGTCTCGGAGTATAAGTAATATTAAGCAAAAACATGCAAAAACGGCCAGGTTTGAGATTCGATCGATTTCTTAAAAAAAGCTTGAAAAACGTCAGTTTGGGGAAAATAAACCGTTTTTTAAACTTAGCTCTCGAATCTAAGTAATATAAACCAAAATCTGGTAAAACGGCCAGTTTTAAGGTTTGATCTATTTCCTAAAAAAAAAATTGAAAAACGCAGGTTTTTTGGATAATGCAAATATCTTCAAACCTATCAAAATAAGGTCTCTGAATATAAGTAATATTTAGCAAAAACATGCAAAAACGGCCAGTTTTGAGCTTCGATCGATTTCTTAAAAAAAGCTTGAAAAACGTCAGTTTGGGGAAAATAAACCGTTTTTTAAACATAGCAAGTTATTTCTCTCGAATCTAAGTAATATTACCCAAAACCTGGATAAACGGCCGTTTTTAATGTTTGATCCATTTCTTAAAAAAAGATTGAAAAACGGAAGTTTTTAGGATAATGCAAATATCTTCAAACCTATCAAATTAAGGTCTCGGAGTATAAGTAATATTAAGCAAAAACATGCAAAAACGGCCAGATTTGAGATTCGATCGATTTCTTAAAAAAAGCTTTAAAAACGTTAGTTTTGGGAAAATAACCCGTTTTTAAAACAAGCAAGTTGTTTCTCTCGAATCTAAGTAATATTACCCAAAACCTGGATAAACGGCCGTTTCTAAGGTTTGATCCATTTCTTAAAAAAAGTGCGAAAAACGGGAGTTTTTTGGATGATTCAAATTTCTTTAACTTATCAAATTAAGGTCTTTGTTTATAAGTAATATTAAGTAAAAACATGCAAAAACGGCCAGTTTTGAGATTCGATCGATTTCTTAAAAAAAGCTTGAAAAACGTCAGTTTTGGGAAAATAAACCGTTTTTTAAACTTAGCAAGTTACTGCTCTCAAATCTAAGTAAAATAAACCAAAATCTGGTAAAACGGCCGGTTTTAAGGTTTGATCTATTTCCTAAAAAAAAAATTGAAAAACGGAAGTTTTTTGGATAATGCAAATATCTTCAAACCTATCAAATTAAGGTCTCAGGGTATAAGTAATATTAAGCAAAAACATGCAAAAACGGCCAGTTTTGAGATTCGAGCGATTTCTTAAAAAAAGCTTGAAAAACGTCAGTTTGGGGAAAATATACCGTTTTTTAAACTTAGCTCTCGAATCTAAGTAATATAAACCAAAATCTGGTAAAACGGCCAGTTTTAAGGTTTGATCTATTTCCTAAAAAAAAATTGAAAAACGGAAGTTTTTTGGATAATGCAAATATCTTCAAACCTATCAAAATAAGTAATATTTTGCAAAAACATGCAAAAACATCCAGTTTTGAGCTTCGATCGATTTCTTAAAAAAAGCTTGAAAAACGTCAGTTTGGAAAAAATAAACCGTTTTTTAAACTTAGCAAGTTATTGCTCTTGAATCTAAGTAATATTAACCAAAACCAGGAAATACGGCCGTTTTTAACGTTTGATCCATTTCTTAAAAAAAGATTGAAAACGGGAGTTTTTTGGATAATGCAAATTTCTTAAACTAATCAAATTAAGGTCTCTGATTATAAGTAATATTAAGCAAAAACATGCAAAAACGGCCAGTTTTGAGATTCGATCGATTTCTTAAAAAAAGCTTGAAAAACGTCAGTTTGGGGAAAATAAACCGTTTTTTAAACATAGCAAGTTATTTCTCTCGAATCTAAGTAATATTACCCAAAACCTGGATAAACGGCCGTTTTTAATGTTTGATCCATTTCTTAAAAAAAGATTAAAAAATGGGAGTTTTTTAGATAATGCAAATATCTTCAACTTATCAAATTAAGGTCTCTGATTATAAGTAATATTAAGTAAAAACATGCAAAAACGGCCAGTTTTGAGATTCGATCGATTTCTTAAAAAAAGCTTGAAAAACGTCAGTTTTGGGAAAATAAACCGTTTTTTAAACTTAGCAAGTTATTGCTCTTGAATCTAAGTAATATTAACCAAAATCAGGAAATACGGCCGTTTTTAACGTTTGATCCATTTCTTAAAAAAAGATTGAAAACGGGAGTTTTGTGGATAATGCAAATTTCTTAAACTAATCAAATTAAGGTCTCTGATTATAAGTAATATTAAGCAAAAACATGCAAAAACGGCCAGGTTTGAGATTCGATCGATTTCTTAAAAAAAGCTTGAAAAACGTCAGTTTTGGGAAAATAAACCGTTTTTCGAACTTAGCAATTTATTGCTCTCGAATCTAAGTAATATTAACCAAAACCGCGTAAAACGGCCGTTTTTAAGGTTTGATCTATTTCCTAAAAAAGATTCAAAAACGGAAGTTTTTTGGATAATGCAAATATCTTCAAATCTATCAAATTAAGGTCTCGGAGTATAAGTAATATTAAGCAAAAACATGCAAAAACGGCCAGATTTGAGATGCGATCGATTTCTTAAAAAAAGCTTTAAAAACGTTAGTTTTGGGAAAATAACCCGTTTTTAAAACAAGCAAGTTGTTTCTCTCGAATCTAAGTAATATTACCCAAAACCTGGATAAACGGCCGTTTCTAAGGTTTGATCCATTTCTTAAAAAAAGTGCGAAAAACGGGAGTTTTTTGGATGATTCAAATTTCTTTAACTTATCAAATTAAGGTCTTTGTTTATAAGTAATATTAAGTAAAAACATGCAAAAACGGCCAGTTTTGAGATTCGATCGATTTCTTAAAAAAAGCATGAAAAACGTCTGTTTTGGGAAAATAAACCATTTTTAAACTTAGCAAGTTATTGCTCTTGAATCTAAGTAATATTAACCAAAACCAGGAAATACGGCCGTTTTTAACGTTTGATCTATTTCTTAAAAAAAGATTGAAAACGGGAGTTTTTTGGATAATGCAAATTTCTTAAACTAATCAAATTAAGGTCTCTGATTATAAGTAATATTAAGCAAAAACATGCAAAAACGGCCAGTTTTGAAATTCGATCGATTTCTTAAAAAAAGCTTGAAAAACGTCAGTTTTGGGAAAATAAACCGTTTTTCGAACTTAGCAATTTATTGCTCTCGAATCTAAGTAATATTAACCAAAACCGCGTAAAACGGCCGTTTTTAAGGTTTGATCTATTTCCTAAACAAGATTGAAAAACGGAAGTATTTTGGATAATGCAAATATCTTCAAACCTATCAAAATAAGGTCTCTGATTATAAGTAATATTTAGCAAAAACATGCAAAAACGGCCAGTTTTGAGCTTCGATCGATTTCTTAAAAAAAGCTTGAAAAACGTCTGTTTTGGAAAAATAAACCGTTTTTCAAACTTAGCAAGTTATTGCTCTTGAATCTAAGTAATATTAACCCAAACCAGGAAATACGGCCGTTTTTAACGTTCGATCAAATTCTTAAAAAAAGATTGAAAACGGGAGTTTTTTTGGATAATGCAAATTTCTTAAACTAATCAAATTAAGGTCTCTGATTATAAGTAATATTAAGCAAAAACATGCAAAAACGGCCAGTTTTGAGATTCGATCGATTTCTTAAAAAAAGCTTGAAAAACGTCAGTTTTGGGAAAATAAACCGTTTTTCGAACTTAGCAATTTATTGCTCTCGAATCTAAGTAATATTAACCAAAACCGCGTAAAACGGCCGTTTTTAAGGTTTGATCTTTTCCTAAAAAAGATTCAAAAACGGAAGTTTTTTGGATAATGCAAATATCTTCAAACCTATCAAATTAAGGTCTCGGAGTATAAGTAATATTAAGCAAAAACATGCAAAAACGGCCAGATTTGAGATTCGATCGATTTCTTAAAAAAAGCTTTAAAAACGTTAGTTTTGGGAAAATAACCCGTTTTTAAAAAAAGTAAGTTGTTTCTCTCGAATCTAAGTAATATTACCCAAAACCTGGATAAACGGCCGTTTCTAAGGTTTGATCCTTTTCTTAAAAATTGCGAAAAACGGGAGTTTTTTGGATGATTCAAATTTCTTTAACTTATCAAATTAAGGTCTTTGTTTATAAGTAATATTAAGTAAAAACATGCAAAAACGGCCAGTTTTGAGATTCGATCGATTTCTTAAAAAAAAGCTTGAAAAACGTCAGTTTTGGGAAAATAAACCGTTTTTTAAACTTAGCAAGTTACTGCTCTCAATTCTAAGTAAAATAAAGCAAAATCTGGTAAAACGGCCAGTTTTAAGGTTTGATCTATTTCCTAAAAAAAAAATTGAAAAACGGAAGTTTTTTGGATAATGCAAATATCTTCAAACCTATCAAATTAAGGTCTCAGGGTATAAGTAATATTAAGCAAAAACATGCAAAAACGGCCAGTTTTGAGATTCGATCGATTTCTTAAAAAAAGCTTAAAAAACGTCAGTTTGGGGAAAATATACCGTTTTTTAAACTTAGCTCTCGAATCTAAGTAATATAAACCAAAATCTGGTAAAACGGCCAGTTTTAAGGTTTGATCTATTTCCTAAAAAAGATTGAAAACGGAAGTTTTTTGGATAATGCAAATATCTTCAAACCTATCAAAATAAGGTCTCTGATTATAAGTAATATTTAGCAAAAACATGCAAAAACGGCCGGTTTTGAGATTCGATCGATTTCTTAAAAAAACCTTGAAAAACGTCAGTTTGGGGAAAATAAACCGTTTTTTAAACATAGCAAGTTATTTCTCTCGAATCTAAGTAATATTACCCAAAACCTGGATAAACGGCCGTTTTTAATGTTTGATCCATTTCTTAAAAAAAGATTAAAAAACGGGAGTTTTTTAGATAATGCAAATATCTTCAACTTATAAAATTGAGGTCTCTGATTTTAAGTAATATTAAGCAAAAACATGCAAAAACGTCAGTTTTGAGATTTGATCGATTTCTTAAAAAAAGCTTAAAAAACGGCTGTTTTGGGAAAATAAACCGTTTTTCAAACTTAGCAAGTTATTGCTCTTGAATCTAAGTAATATTAACCAAAACCAGGAAATACGGCCGTTTTTAACGTTTGAGCCATTCCTTTAAAAAAGATTGAAAACGGGAGTTTTTTAGATAATGCAAATATCTTCAACTTATCAAATTGAGGTCTCTGATTATAAGTAATATAAAGCAAAAACATGCAAAAACGGCCAGTTTTGAGATTCGATCGATTTCTTAAAAAAAGCTTGAAAAACGTCTGTTTTGGGAAAATAAACCGTTTTTTAAACTTAGAAAGTTATTGCTCTTGAATCTAAGTAATATTAACCAAAACCAGGAAATACGGCCGTTTTTAACGTTTGATGCATTTCTTAAAAAAAGATTGAAAACGGGAGTTTTTTGGATAATGCAAATTTCTTAAACTAATCAAATTAAGGTCTCTGATTATAAGTAATATTAAGCAAAAACATGCAAAAACGGCCAGTTTTGAGATTCGATCGATTTCTTAAAAAAAGCTTGAAAAACGTCAGTTTTGGGAAAATAAACCGTTTTTCGAACTTAGCAATTTATTGCTCTCGAATCTAAGTAATATTAACCAAAACCGCGTAAAACAACCGTTTTTAAGGTTTGATCTATTTCCTAAAAAAGATTGAAAAACGGAAGTTTTTTGGATAATGCAAATATCTTCAAACCTATCAAAATAAGGTCTCTGATTATAAGTAATATTTAGCAAAAACATGCAAAAACGGCCAGTTTTGAGATTCGATCGATTTCTTAAAAAAAGCTTGAAAAACGTCAGTTTGGGGAAAATAAACCGTTTTTTAAACATAGCAAGTTATTTCTCTCGAATCTAAGTAATATTACCCAAAACCTGGATAAACGGCCGTTTTTAATGTTTGATCCATTTCTTAAAAAAAGATTAAAAAACGGGAGTTTTTTAGATAATGCAAATATCTTCAACTTATTAAATTGAGGTCTCTGATTATAAGTAATATTAAGCAAAAACATGCAAAAACGGCCAGTTTTGAGATTCGATCGATTTCTTAAAAAAAGCTTAAAAAACGGCTGTTTTGGAAAAATAAACCGTTTTTTAAACATAGCAAGTTATTTTTCTCGAATCTAAGTAATATTACCCAAAACCTGGATAAACGGCCGTTTCTAAGGTTTGATCCATTTCTTAAAAAAAGATTAAAAAACGGGAGTTTTTTAGATAATGCAAATATCTTCAACTCTTCAAATTGAGGTCTCTGATTATAAGTAATATTAAGCAAAAACATGCAAAAACGGCCAGTTTTGAGATTCGATCGATTTCTTAAAAAAAGCTTGAAAAACGTCAGTTTTGGGAAAATAAACCGTTTTTCGAACTTAGCAATTTATTGCTCTCGAATCTAAGTAATATACACCAAAACATGGAAAAACGGCCGTTTTTAAGGTTTGATCCATTTTTTAAAAAAGATTGAAAAACGGGAGTTTTTTGGATAATGCAAATATCTTCAACTTATCAAATTAAGGTCTCTAATTATAAGTAATATTAAGCAAAAACATGCAAAAACGGCCAGATTTGAGATTCGATCGATTTCTTAAAAAAAGCTTTAAAAACGTTAGTTTTGGGAAAATAAACCGTTTTTTAAACTTAGCAGGTTACTGCTCTCAAATCTAAGTAAAATAAACCAAAATCTGGTAAAACGGCCAGTTTTAAGGTTTGATCTATTTCCTAAAAAAAAATTGAAAAACGGAAGTTTTTTGGATAATGCAAATATCTTCAAACCTATCAAAATAATGTCTCTGATTATAAGTAATATTTAGCAAAAACATGCAAAAACGGCCAGTTTTGAGCTTCGATCGATTTCTTAAAATAAGCTTGAAAAACGTCAGTTTGGGGAAAATAAACCGTTTTTTAAACATAGCAAGTTATTTTTCTCGAATCTAAGTAATATTACCCAAAACCTTGATAAACGGCCGTTTTTAATGTTTGATCCATTTCTTAAAAAAAGATTAAAAACGGGAGTTTTTTAGATAATGCAAATATCTTCAACTTATCAAATTGAGGTCTCTGATTATAAGTAATATTAAGCAAAAACATGCAAAAACGGCCAGTTTTGAGATTCGATCGATTTCTTAAAAAAAGCTTGAAAAACGTCTGTTTTGGGAAAATAAAGCGTTTTTTAAACTTAGCAAGTTATTGCTCTTGAATCTAAGTAATATTAACCAAAACCAGGAAATATGGCCGTTTTTAACGTTTGATCCATTTCTTAAAAAAAGATTAAAAACGGGAGTTTTTTGGATAATGCAAATTTCTTAAACTAATCAAATTAAGGTCTCTGATTATAAGTAATATTAAGCAAAAACATGCAAAAACGGCCAGTTTTGAGATTCGATCGATTTCTTAAAAAAGCTTGAAAAACGTCAGTTTTGGGAAAATAAACCGTTTTTCGAACTTAGCAATTTATTGCTCTCGAATCTAAGTAATATTAACCAAAACCGCGTAAAACGGCCGTTTTTAAGGTTTGATCTATTTCCTAAAAAAGATTCAAAAACGGAAGTTTTTTGGATAATGCAAATATCTTCAAACCTATCAAATTAAGGTCTCGGAGTATAAGTAATATTAAGCAAAAACATGCAAAAACGGCCAGATTTGAGATTCGATCGATTTCTTAAAAAAAGCTTTAAAAACGTTAGTTTTGGGAAAATAACCCGTTTTTAAAAAAAGCAGGTTGTTTCTCTCGAATCTAAGTAATATTACCCAAAACCTGGATAACGGCCGTTTCTAAGGTTTGATCCATTTCTTAAAAAAAGTGCGAAAAACGGGAGTTTTTTGGATGATTCAAATTTCTTTAACTTATCAAATTAAGGTCTTTGTTTATAAGTAATATTAAGTAAAAACATGCAAAAACGGCCAGTTTTGAGATTCGATCGATTTCTTAAAAAAAGCTTGAAAAACGTCAGTTTTGGGAAAATAAACCATATTTTAAACTTAGCAAGTTATTGCTCTCAAATCTAAGTAAAATAAACCAAAATCTGGTAAAACGGCCAGTTTTAAGGTTTGATCTATTTCCTAAAAAAAATTGAAAAACGGAAGTTTTTTGGATAATGCAAATATCTTTAAACCTATCAAATTAAGGTCTCGGAGTATAAGTAATATTAAGCAAAAACATGCAAAAACGGCCAGTTTTGAGATTCGATCGATTTCTTAAAAAAAGCTTGAAAAACGTCAGTTTGGGGAAAATAAACCGTTTTTTAAACTTAGCTCTCGAATCTAAGTAATATAAACCAAAATCTGGTAAAACGGCCAGTTTTAAGGTTTGATCTATTTCCTAAAAAAAAATTGAACAACGGAAGTTTTTTGGATAATGCAAATATCTTCAAACCTATCAGAATAAGGTCTCTGATTATAAGTAATATTTAGCAAAAACATGCAAAAACGGCCAGTTTTGAGCTTCAATCGATTTCTTAAAAAAAGCTTGAAAAACGTCAGTTTGGGGAAAATAAACCGTTTTTTAAACATAGCAAGTTATTTTTCTCGAATCTAAGTAATATTACCCAAAACCTTGATAAACGGCCGTTTTTAATGTTTGATCCATTTCTTAAAAAAAGATTAAAAAACGGGAGTTTTTTGCAAATATCTTCAACTTATCAAATTGAGGTCTCTGATTTTAAGTAATATTAAGCAAAAACATGCAAAAACGTCAGTTCTGAGATTCGATCGATTTCTTAAAAAAAGCTTAAAAAACGGCTGTTTTGGGAAAATAAACCGTTTTTCAAACTTAGCAAGTTATTGCTCTTAAATCTAAGTAATATTAACCAAAACCAGGAAATACGGCCGTTTTCAACGTTTGAGCCATTCCTTAAAAAAAGATTGAAAACGGGAGTTTTTTAGATAATGCAAATATCTTCAACTTATCAAATTGAGGTCTCTGATTATAAGTAATATAAAGCAAAAACATGCAAAAACGGCCAGTTTTGAGATTCGATCGATTTCTTAAAAAAAGCTTGAAAAACGTCAGTTTTGGGAAAATAAACCGTTTTTCGAACTTAGCAATTTATTGCTCTCGAATCTAAGTAATATTAACCAAAACCGCGTAAAACGGCCGTTTTTAAGGTTTGATCTATTTCCTAAAAAAGATTGAAAAACGGAAGTTTTTAGGATAATGCAAATATCTTCAAACCTATCAAATTAAGGTCTCGGAGTATAAGTAATATTAAGCGAAAACATGCAAAAACGGCCAGATTTGAGATTCGATCGATTTCTTAAAAAAAGCTTTAAAAACGTTAGTTTTGGGAAAATAACCCGTTTTTTAAAATAGCAAGTTGTTTCTCTCGAATCTAAGTAATATTACCCAAAACCTGGATAAACGGCCGTTTCTAAGGTTTGATCCATTTCTTAAAAAAAGTGCAAAAAACGGGAGTTTTTTGGATGAGACAAATTTCTTTAACTTATCAAATTAAGGTCTTTGTTTATAAGTAATATTAAGTAAAAACATGCAAAAACGGCCAGTTTTGAGATTCGATCGATTTCTTAAAAAAAGCTTGAAAAACGTCAGTTTTGGGAAAATAAACCGTTTTTTAAACTTAGCAAGTTATTGCTCTCAAATCTAGGTAAAATAAACCAAAATCTGGTAAAACGGCCAGTTTTAAGGTTTGATCTATTTCCTAAAAAAAATTGAAAAACGGAAGTTTTTTGGATAATGCAAATATCTTTAAACCTATCAAATTAAGGTCTCGGAGTAAAGGGAATATTAAGCAAAAACATGCAAAAACGGCCAGTTTTGAGATTCGATCGATTTCTTAAAAAAAGCTTGAAAAACGTCAGTTTGGGGAAAATAAACCGTTTTTTAAACTTAGCTCTCGAATCTAAGTAATATAAACCAAAATCTGGTAAAACGGCCAGTTTTAAGGTTTGATCTATTTCCTAAAAAAAAATTGAAAAACGGAAGTTTTTTGGATAATGCAAATATCTTCAAACCTATCAAAATAAGGTCTCTGATTATAAGTAATATTTAGCAAAAACATGCAAAAACGGCCAGTTTTGAGCTTCGATCGATTTCTTAAAAAAAGCTTGAAAAACGTCAGTTTGGGGAAAATAAACCGTTTTTTAAACATAGCAAGTTATTTCTCTCGAATCTAAGTAATATTAACCAAAACTTTGATAAACGGCCGTTTTTAATGTTTGATCCATTTCTTAAAAAAAGATTAAAAAACGGGAGTTTTTTAGATAATGCAAATATCTTCAACTTATCAAATTGAGGTCTCTGATTATAAGTATTATTTTGCAAAAACATGCACAAACGGCCAGTTTTGAGATTCGATCGATTTCTTAAAAAAAGCTTGAAAAACGTCTGTTTTGGGAAAATAAATCGTTTTTTAAACTTAGCAAGTTATTGCTCTTGAATCTAAGTAATATTAACCAAAACCAGGAAATACGGCCGTTTTTAACGTTTGATCCATTTCTTAAAAAAAGATTGAAAACGGGAGTTTTTTAGATAATGCAAATATCTTCAACTTATCAAATTGAGGTCTCTGATTATAAGTAATATTAAGCAAAAACATGCAAAAACGGCCAGTTTTGAGATTCGATCGATTTCTTAAAAAGAGCTTGAAAAACGTCAGTTTTGGGAAAATAAACCGTTTTTCGAACTTAGCAATTTATTGCTCTTGAATCTAAGTAATATTAACCAAAACCAGGAAATACGGCCGTTTTTAACGTTTGAGCCATTTCTTAAAAAAAGATTGAAAACGGGAGTTTTTTGGATAATGCAAATTTCTTAAACTAATCAAATTAAGGTCTCTTATTATAAGTAATATTAGGCAAAAACATGCAAAAACGGCAAGTTTTGAGATTCGATCGATTTCTTAAAAAAAGCTTGAAAAACGTCAGTTTTGGGAAAATAAACCGTTTTTCGAACTTAGCAATTTATTGCTCTCGAATCTAAGTAATATTAACCAAAACCGCGTAAAACGGCCGTTTTTAAGGTTTGATCTATTTCCTAAAAAAGGTTCAAAAACGGAAGTTTTTTGGATAATGCAAATATCTTCAAACCTATCAAATTAAGGTCTCGGAGTTTAGGTAATATTAAGCAAAAACATGCAAAAACGGCCAGATTTGAGATTCCATCGATTTCTTAAAAAAAGCTTTAAAAACGTTAGTTTTGGGAAAATAACCCGTTTTTAAAAAAAGCAAGTTGTTTCTCTCGAATCTAAGTAAAATCAACAAAAATCTGGTAAAACGGCCGTTTCTAAGGTTTGATCCATTTCTTAAAAAAAGTGCGAAAAACGGGAGTTTTTTGGATGAGATAAATTTCTTTAACTTATCAAATTAAGGTCTTTGTTTATAAGTAATATTAAGTAAAAACATGCAAAAACGGCCAGTTTTGAGATTCGATCGATTTCTTAAAAAAAGCTTGAAAAACGTCAGTTTTGGGAAAATAAACCGTTTTTTAAACTTAGCAAGTTATTGCTCTCAAATCTAGGTAAAATAAACCAAAATCTGGTAAAACGGCCAGTTTTAAGGTTTGATCTATTTCCTAAAAAAAATTGAAAAACAGAAGTTTTTTGGATAATGCAAATATCTTTAAACCTATCAAATTAAGGTCTCGGAGTAAAGGGAATATTAAGCAAAAACATGCAAAAAAGGCCAGTTTTGAGATTCGATCGATTTCTTAAAAAAAGCTTGAAAAACGTCAGTTTGGGGAAAATAAACCGTTTTTTAAACTTAGCTCTCGAATCTAAGTAATATAAACCAAAATCTGGTAAAACGGCCAGTTTTAAGGTTTGATCTATTTCCTAAAAAAAAATTGAAAAACGGAAGTTTTTTGGATAATGCAAATATCTTCAAACCTATCAAAATAAGGTCTCTGATTATAAGTAATATTCAGCAAAAACATGCAAAAACGGCCAGTTTTGAGATTCGATCGATTTCTTAAAAAAAGCTTAAAAAACGTCTGTTTGGGGAAAATAAACCGTTTTTCAAACTTAGCAAGTTATTGCTCTTGAATCTAAGTAATATTAACCAAAACCAGGAAATACGGCCGTTTTTAATGTTTGATCCATTTCTCTAAAAAAGTGCGAAAAACGGGAGTTTTTTGGAAGATACAAATTTCTTTAACTTATCAAATTAAGGTCTTTGTTTATAAGTAATATTAAGTAAAAACATGCAAAAACGGCCAGTTTTGAGATTCGATCGATTTTTTAAAAAAAGCATGAAAAACGTTAGTTTTAGGAAAATAAACCGATTTTCAATCTTAGCAAGTTGTTTATCTCGAATCTAAGTAATATTAAACAAAATCTGGATAAACGGCCGTTTTTGAGGTTTGATCCATTTCTTAAAAAAAGATTAAAAACCGGGAGATTTTGGATAATGCAAATATCTTCAACTTATCAATTTAAGGTCTCTGATTATAAGTAATATTAAGCAAAAACATGCAAAAACGGCCAGTTTTGAGATTCGATCGATTTCTTAAAAAAAGCTTGAAAAACGTTAGTTTTTGGAAAATAAACCGTTTTTCAAACTTAGCAAGTTGTTTCTCTCGAATCTAAGTAATATTACCCAAAACCTGGATAAACGGCCGTTTTTAAGGTTTGATCCAATTCTTAAAAAAAGTGCGAAAAACGGGAGTTTATTAGATAATGCAAATATCTTCAACTTATCAAATTAAGGTCTCTTATTATAAGTAATATTAAGCAAAAACATGCAAAAACGGCC
Organism: Ceratothoa steindachneri; assembly: GCA_963969495.1. Classification (NCBI taxonomy): domain Eukaryota; kingdom Metazoa; phylum Arthropoda; class Malacostraca; order Isopoda; family Cymothoidae; genus Ceratothoa; species Ceratothoa steindachneri. The sequence goes on from OZ018320.1 coordinate 180,095,701, forward strand.
AGTTTTGAGATTCGATCGATTTCTTAAAAAAAGTTTGAAAAAAGTCTGTTTTGGGAAAATAAACCGTTTTTCAAACTTAGCAAATTATTGCTCTTGAATCTAAGTAATATTAACCAAAACCAGGAAATACGGCCGTTTTTAACGTTTGATTCATTTCTTAAAAAAAGATTGAAAACTGGAGTTTTTTGGATAATGCAAATTTCTTAAACTAATCAAATTAAGGTCTCTGATTATAAGTAATATTAAGCCAAAACATGCAAAAACGGCCAGTTTTGAGATTCGATCGATTTCTTAAAAAAAGCTGGAAAAACGTCAGTTTTGGGAAAATAAACCGTTTTTCGAACTTAGCAATTTATTGCTCTTGAATCTAAGTAATATTAACCAAAATCTGGTAAAACGGCCAGTTTTACTATAACCTATTTCCTAAAAAAAATTGAAAAACGGAAGTTTTTTGGATAATGCAAATATCTTCAAACCTATCAAAATAAGGTCTCAAATTATAAGTAATATTAAGCAAAAACATGCCAAAACGGCAGTTTTGAGATTCGATCGATTTCTTAAAAAAGCTTGAAAAACGTCTGTTTTGGGAAAATAAACCGTTTTTTAAACTTAGCAAGTTATTGCTCTCGAATCTAAGTAATATAAACCAAAATCTGGTAAAACGGCCAGTTTTAAGGTTTGATCTATTTCCTAAAAAAAATTGAAAAACGGAAGTTTTTTGGATAATGCAAATATCTTCAAACCTATCAAAATAAGGTCTCTGATTATTAGTAATATTCAGCAAAAACATGCAAAAACGGCCAGTTTTGAGATTCGATCGATTTCTTAAAAAAAGCTTGAAAAACGTTAGTTTTGGGAAAATAAACCGTTTTTTAAACTTAGCAAGTTGTTTCTCTCGAATCTAAGCCTGGATAAACGGCCGTTTTTTAGGTTTGATCCATTTCTTAAAAAAAGATTGAAAACCGGGAGATTTTGGATGATACAAATATCTTCAACTTATCAAATTAAGGTCTTTGTTTATAAGTAATATTAAGTAAAAACATGCAAAAACGGCCAGTTTTGAGATTCGATCGATTTCTTGAAAAAAGCTTAAAAAACGTCAGTTTTGGGAAAATAAACCGTTTTTTAAACTTAGCAAGTTATTGCTCTCGAATCTAAGTAATATAAACCAACATCTGGTAAAACGGCCAGTTTTAAGGTTTGATCTATTTCCTAAAAAAAATTGAAAAACGGAAGTTTTTTGGATAATGCAAATATCTTCAAACCTATCAAAATAAGGTCTCAAATTATAAGTAATATTAAGCAAAAACATGCAAAAACATGCAAAAACGGCCAGTTTTGAGATTCGATCGATTTCTTTAAAACAGCTTGAAAAACGTCAGTTTTGGGAAAATAAACCGTTTTTCAAACTTAGCAAGTTATTGCTCTTGAATCTAAGTAATATTACCCAAAACCAGGAAATACGGCCGTCTCTAACGTTTGATCCATTTCCTAAAAAAGATTAAAAACAAGAGTTTTTTCGATAATGCAAATATCTTTAACTTATCAATTTAAGGTCTCTGATTATAAGTAATATTAAGCAAAAACATGCAAAAACGGCCAGATTTGAGATTCGATCGATTTCTTAAAAAAAGCTTGAAAAACGTCAGTTTTGGGAAAGTAAACCGTTTTTCAAACTTAGCAAGTTATTGCTCTTGAATCAAAGTAATATTAACCAAACCCAGGAAATACGGCTGTTTTTAACGTTTGATCCATTTCTTAAAAAAAGATTGAAAACTGGAGTTTTTTGGATAATGCAAATTTCTTAAACTAATCAAATTAAGGTCTCTGATTATAAGTAATATTAAGCAAAAACATGCAAAAACGGCCAGTTTTGAGATTCGATCGATTTCTTAAAAAAAGCTTGAAAAACGTCAGTTTTGGGAAAATAAACCGTTTTTCGAACTTAGCAAGTTATTGCTCTCGAATCTAAGTAATATTAACCAAAACCGCGTAAAACGGCCGTTTTTAAGGTTTGATCTATTTCCTAAAAAAGATTGAAAAACGGAAGTTTTTTGGATATTGCAAATATCTTCAAGAAATCAAATTAAGGTCTCGGAATATAAGTAATATTAAGCAAAAACATGCAAAAACGGCCAGATTTGAGATTCGATCGATTTCTTAAAAAAAGCTTGAAAAACGTTAGTTTTTGGAAAATAACCCGTTTTTTAAAATAGCAAGCTGTTTCTCTCGAATCTAAGTAATATTACCCCAAACCTGGATAAACGGCCGTTTTTAATGTTTGATCCATTTCTTAAAAAAAGATTAAAAAACGGGAGTTTATTAGATAATGCAAATATCTTCAACTTATCAAATTAAGGTCTCTTATTATAAGTAATATTAAGCAAAAACATGCAAAAACGGCCAGTTTTGAGATTCGATCGATTTCTTAAAAAAAGTTTGAAAAACGTCTTTTTTGAGAAAATTAACCGTTTTTCAAACTTAGCAAGTTATTTCTCTTGAATCTAAGTAATATTAACCAAAACTAGGAAATACGGCCGTTTTTAACGTTTGATCCATTTCCTAAAAAAGATTGAAAAAGGGGAGTTCTTTCGATAATGCAAATATCTTCAACTTATCAAATTAAGATCTCTGATTATAAGTAATATTTAGCAAAAACATGCAAAAACGGCCAGTTTTGAGATTCGATCGATTTCTTAAAAAAAAGCTTGAAAAACGTCAGTTTTGGAAAAATACACAGTTTTTCAAACTTAGCAAGTTATTGCTCTCGAATCTAAGTAATATGAAACAAAACCTGGTAAAACGGCCAGTTTTAAGGTTTGATCTATTTCCCAAAAAAATTGAAAAACGGAAGTTTTTTGGATAATGCAAATATCTTCAAATCTATCAAATTAAGGTCTCAAATTATAAGTAATATTACGCAAAAACATGCAAAAACGGGCAGTTTTGAGATTTGATCGATTTCTTAAAAAAAGCTTAAAAAACGTCTGTTTGGGGAAAATAAACCGTTTTTCAAACTTAGCAAGTTATTGCTCTTGAATCTAAGTAATATTAACCAAAACCAGGAAATACGGCCGTTTTTAAGGTTTGATCCATTTCTCTAAAAAAGTGCGAAAAACGGGAGTTTTTTGGAAGATACAAATTTCTTTAACTAATCAAATTAAGGTCTTTGTTTATAAGTAATATTAAGTAAAAACATGCAAAAACGGCCAGTTTTGAGATTCGATCGATTTTTTAAAAAAAGCATGAAAAACGTTAGTTTTAGGAAAATAAACCGATTTTCAAACTTAGCAAGTTGTTTATCTCGAATCTAAGTAATATTAAACAAAATCTGGATAAACGGCCGTTTTTGAGGTTTGATCCATTTCTTAAAAAAAGATTAAAAACCGGGAGATTTTGGATAATGCCAATATCTTCAACTTATCAATTTAAGGTCTCTGATTATAAGTAATATTAAGCAAAAACATGCAAAAACGGCCAGTTTTGAGATTCGATCGATTTCTTAAAAAAAGCTTGAAAAACGTTAGTTTTTGGAAAATAAACCGTTTTTCAAACTTAGCAAGTTATTTCTCTCGAATCTAAGTAATATTACTCAAAATCTGGATAAACGGTCGTTTTTGAGGTTTGATCCATTTCTTAAAAAAAGATTGAAAACCGGGAGATTTTGGATAATGCAAATATCTTCAACTTATTAATTTAAGGTCTCTGATTATTTGTAAAATTAAGCAAAAACATGCAAAAACGGCCAGTTTTGAGAATCGATCGATTTCTTAAAAAAAACTTGAAAAACGTCAGTTTTGGGAAAATAAACCGTTTTTCAAACTTAGCAAGTTATTGCTCTTGAATCTAAGTAATATTAGCCAAAACCAGGAAATACGGCCGTTTTTAACGTTTGATCCATTTCCTAAAAAAGATTAAAAACGAGAGTTTTTTCGATAATGCAAATATCTTCAACTTATCAAATTAAGGTCTCTAAATATAAGTAATATTAAGCAAAAACATGCAAAAATGGCCAGTTTTGAGATTCGATCGATTTCTTAAAAAAAGCTTGAAAAACTTTAGTTTTGGGAAGATAAACCATTTTTCAAACTTAGCAAGTTATTGCTCTCGAATTTAAGTAATATTTACCAAAACCTGGTAAAACGGCCGTTTTAAGGTTTGATCTATTTCCTAAAAAAATTGAAAAAGGAAGTTTTGGGGATAATGCAAATATCTTCAAACCTATCAAATTAAGGTCTCGGAGTTTAAGTAATATTATGCAAAAACATGCAAAAACGGCCAGTTTTGAGATTCGATCGATTTCTTAAAAAAAGCTTGAAAAACGTTAGTTTTGGGAAGATAAACCGTTTTTTAAACTTAGCAAGTTATTGCTCTTGAATCTAAGTAATATTACCCAAAACCAGGAAATACGGCCGTTTTTAAGGTTTGATCTATTTCCTAAAAAAGATTGAAAAACGGAAGTTTTTTGGATAATGCAAATATCTTCAAACCTATCAAAATAAGGTCTCAAATTATAAGTAATATTAAGCAAAAACATGCAAAAACGGCCAGTTTTGAGATTCGATCGATTTCTTAAAAAAAAGCTTGAAAAACGTCAGTTTTGGGAAAATAAACCGATTTTCAAACTTAGCAAGTTGTTTATCTCGAATCTAAGTAATATTAAACAAAATCTGGATAAACGGCCGTTTTTGAGGTTTGATCCATTTCTTAAAAAAAGATTGAAAACCGGGAGATTTTGGATAATGCCAATATCTTCAACTTATCAATTTAAGGTCTCTGATTATAAGTAATATTAAGCAAAAACATGCAAAAACGGCCAGTTTTGAGATTCGATCGATTTCTTAAAAAAAGCTTGAAAAACGTTAGTTTTTGGAAAATAAACCGTTTTTCAAACTTAGCAAGTTATTTCTCTCGAATCTAAGTAATATTACTCAAAATCTGGATAAACGGTCGTTTTTGAGGTTTGATCCATTTCTTAAAAAAAGATTGAAAACCGGGAGATTTTGGATAATGCAAATATCTTCAACTTATCAATTTAAGGTCTCTGATTATTTGCAAAAACGGCTAGTTTTGAGATTCGATCGATTTCTTAAAAAAAGCTTGAAAAACGTCAGTTTTGGGAAAATAAACCGTTTTTCAAACTTAGCAAGTTATTGCTCTTGAATCTAAGTAATATTACCGAAAACCAGGAAATACGGCCGTTTTTAACGTTTGATCCATTTCCTAAAAAAGATTAAAAACGAGAGTTTTTTAGATAATGCAAATATCTTCAACTTATCAAATTAAGGTCTCTAAATATAAGTAATATTAAGCAAAAACATGCAAAAATGGCCAGTTTTGAGATTCGATCGATTTCTTAAAAAAAGCTTGAAAAACGTCAGTTTTGGGAAAATAAACCGTTTTTTAAACTTAGCAAGTTATTGCTCTCGAATCTAAGTAATATAAACCAAAATCTGGCAAAACGCCTAGTTTTAAGGTTTGATCTATTTCCTAAAAAAAATTGAAAAACGGAAGTTTTTTGGATAATGCAAATATCTTCAAACCTATCAAAATAAGGTCTCTGATTATAAGTAATATTAAGCAAAAACATGCAAAAACGGCCAGTTTTGAGATTCGATCGATTATCTTTTTAAAAAAGCTTGAAAAACGTTAGTTTTTAGAAAAAATAAACCGTTTTTCAAACTTAGCAAGTTGTTTCTCTCGAATCTAAGTAATATTACCCAAAACCTGGATAAACGGCCGTTTTTAAGGTTTGATCCATTTCTTAAAAAAAGTGCGAAAAACGGGAGTTTATCAGATAATGCAAATATCTTCAACTTATCAAATTAAGGTCTCTTATTATAAGTAATATTAAGCAAAAACATGCAAAAACGGCCAGTTTTGAGATTCGATCGATTTCTTAAAAAAAGTTTGAAAAACGTCTGTTTTGGGAAAATAAACCGTTTTTCAAACTTAGCAAGTTATTGCTCTTGAATCTAAGTAATATTAACCAAAACCAGGAAATACGGCCGTTTTTAACGTTTGATCCATTTCTTAAAAAAAGATTGAAAACTGGAGTTTTTCGGATAATGCAAATTTCTTAAACTAATCAAATTAAGGTCTCTGATTATAAGTAATATTAAGCAAAAACATGCAAAAACGGCCAGTTTTGAGATTCGATCGATTTCTTAAAAAAAGCTTGAAAAACGTCAGTTTTGGGAAAATAAACCGTTTTTCGAACTTAGCAATTTATTGCTCTCGAATCTAAGTAATATAAACCAAAATCTGGTAAAACGGCCAGTTTTAAGGTTTGATCTATTTCCTAAAAAAAATTGATAAACGGAAGTTTTTTGGATGGTGCAAATATCTTCAAAACTATCAAATTAAGGTCTCGGAGTATAAGAAATATTAAGCAAAAACATGCAAAAACGGTTAGTTTTAAGATTCGATCGATTTCTTAAAAAAAGCTTGAAAAACGTTAGTTTTGGAAAAAATAAACCGTTTTTTAAACTTAGCAAGTTGTTTCTCTCGAATCTAAGTAATATTAACCAAAGCCTGGATAAACGGCCGTTTTTAAGGTTTGATCCATTTCCTAAAAAAAGATTGAAAACCGGGAGATTTTGGATGATACAAATATCTTCAACTTATCAAATTAAGGTCTTTGTTTATAAGTAATATTAAGTAAAAACATGCAAAAACGGCCAGTTTTGAGATTCGATCGATTTCTTAAAAAAAGCTTGAAAAACGTCAGTTTTGGGAAAATAAACCGTTTTTCGAACTTAGCAATTTATTGCTCTTGAATCTAAGTAATATTAACCAAAATCGGGTAAAACGGCCAGTTTTAAATATGATCTATTTCCTAAAAAAAATTGAAAAACGGAAGTTTTCTGGATAATGCAAATATCTTCAAACCTATCAAAATAAGGTCTCAAATTATAAGTAATATTAAGCAAAAACATGCAAAAACGGCCAGTTTTGAGATTCGATCGATTTCTTAAAAAAGCTTGAAAAACGTCAGTTTGGGGAAAATAAACCGTTTTTTAAACTTAGCAAGTTATTGCTCTCGAATCTAAGTAATATAAACCAAAATCTGGTAAAACGGCCAGTTTTAAGGTTTGATCTATTTCCTAAAAAAAAATTAAAAAACGGAAGTTTTTTGGATAATGCAAATATCTTCAAACCTATCAAAATAAGGTCCCTGATTATAAGTAATATTTAGCAAAAACATGCAAAAACGGCCAGTTTTGAGATTCGATCGATTTCTTAAAAAAAGTTTGAAAAACGTCAGTTTTGGGAAAATAAACCGTTTTTCAAACTTAGCAAGTTATTGCTCTTGAATCTAAGTAATATTACCCAAAACCAGGAAATACGGCCGTTTTTAAGGTTTGATCTATTTCCTAAAAAAGATTGAAAAACGGAAGTTTTTTGATAGTGCAAATATCTTCAAAACTATCAAATTAAGGTCTCGGAGTATAAGAAATATTAAGCAAAAACATGCAAAAACGGCCAGTTTTGAGATTCGATCGATTTCTTAAAAAAAGCTTGAAAAACGTTAGTTTTGGAAAAAATAAACCGTTTTTTAAACTTAGCAAGTTGTTTCTCATGAATCTAAGTAATATTAACCAAAGCCTGGATAAACGGCCGTTTTTGAGGTTTGATCCATTTCTTAAAAAAAGATTGAAAACCGGGATATTTTGGATGATACAAATATCTTCAACTTATCAAATTAAGGTCTTTGTTTATAAGTAATATTAAGTAAAAACATGCAAAAACGGCCAGTTTTGAGATTCGATCGATTTCTTGAAAAAAGCTTAAAAAACGTCAGTTTTGGGAAAATAAACCGTTTTTTAAACTTAGCAAGTTATTGCTCTCGAATCTAAGTAATATTAACCAAAACCAGGAAATACGGCCGTTTTGAACGTTTGATCCATTTCCTAAAAAAGATGAAAAACGGGAATTTTTTCGATAATGCAAATATCTTCAACTTATCAAATTAAGGTCTCTGATTATAAGTAATATTAAGTTAAAACATGCAAAAACGGCCAGTTTTGAGATTCAATCTATTTTTTAAAAAAAGCTTGAAAAACGTCTGTTTTGGGAAAATAATCCGTTTTTCAAACTTAGCAAGTTATTGCTCTTGAATCTAAGTAATATTAACCAAAACCAGGAAATACGGCCGTTTTTAACGTTTGATCCTTTTCCTAAAAAAGATTGAAAAAGGGGAGTTTTTTTCGATAATGCAAATATCTTCAACTTATCAAATTAAGGTCTCTGATTATAAGTAATATTTAGCAAAAACATGCAAAAACAGCCAGTTTTGAGATTCGATCGATTTCTTAAAAAAAGCTTGAAAAACGTCAGTTTTGGGAAAATAAACCGTATTTTAAACATAGCAAGTTATTTCTCTCGAATCTAGGGAATATTACCCCAAACCTGGATAAACATCCGTTTTTAATGTTTGATCCATTTCTTAAAAAAAGATTAAAAAACGGGAGTTTATTAGATAATGCAAATATCTTCAACTTATCAAATTAAGGTCTCTTATTATAGGTAATATTAAGCCAAAACATGCAAAAACGGCCAGTTTTGAGATTCGATCGATTTCTTAAAAAAAGTTTGAAAAACGTCTGTTTTGGGAAAATAAACCGTTTTTCAAACTTAGCCGGTTATTGCTCTCTAATCTGAGTAATATTAACCAAAACCAGGAAATACGGCCGTTTTTAACGTTTGATCCATTTCATAAAAAAAGATTGAAAACGGGAGTTTTTTGGATAATGCAAATTTCTTAAACTAATCAAAATAAGGTCTCTGATTATAAGTAATATTAAGCAAACACATGCAAAAACGGCCAGTTTTGAGATTCGATCGATTTCTTAAAAAAAGATTGAAAAACGTCAGTTTTTGGAAAATAAACCGTTTTTCGAACTTAGCAAGTTATTGCTCTCGAATCTAAGTAATATTAACCAAAACCGCGTAAAACGGCCGTTTTTAAGGTTTGATCTATTTCCTAAAAAAGATTGAAAAACGGAAGTTTTTTTGGATAATGCAAATATCTTCAAACCTATCAAATTAAGGTCTCGGAGAATAAGTAATATTAAGCAAAAACATGCAAAAACTGCCAGATTTGAGATTCGATCGATTTCAAAAAAAAGCTTGACAAACGGTAGTTTTGGGAAAATAACCCGTTTTTTAAAAAAACAAGTTGTTTCTCTCGAATCTAAGTAATATTACCCAAAACCTGGATAAACGGCCGTTTTTAAGGTTTGATCCATTTCTTAAAAAAAGTGCGAAAAACGGGTGTTTTTTGGATGATACAAATTTCTTTAACTTATCAAATTAACGTCTTTGTTTATAAGTAATATTAAGTAAAAACATGCAAAACCGGCCAGTTTTGAGATTCGATCGATTTCTTAAAAAAAGCTTGAAAAACGTAAGTTTTGGAAAAATAAACCGTTTTTTAAACATAGCAAGTTATTTCTCTCGAATCTAAGTAGTATTACCCAAAACCTGGATAAACGGCCGTTTTTGAGGTTTAATCCATTTCTTAAAAAAAGATTGAAAACCGGGAGATTTTGGATAATGCCAATATCTTCAACTTATCAATTTAAGGTCTCTGATTATAAGTAATATTAAGCAAAAACATGCAAAAACGGCCGGTTTTGAGATTCGATCGATTTCTTAAAAAAAGTTTGAAAAACGTCAGTTTTGGGAAAATAAACCGTTTTTCAAACTTAGCAAGTTATTGCTCTCGAATCTAAGTAAAACGGCCGTTTTTAAGGTTTGATCTATTTCCTAAAAAAGATTGAAAAACGGAAGTTTTTTGGATAATGCAAATATCTTCAACTTATCAAATTAAGGTCTCTGATTTCTTAAAAAAAGCTTGAAAAACGTCAGTTTTGGGAAAATAAACCGTTTTTCAAACTTAGCAAGTTATTGCTCTCGAATCTAAGTAATATTAACCAAAACCTGGTAAAACGGCCGTTTTTAAGGTTTGATCTATTTCCTTAAAAAGATTGAAAAACGGAAGTTTTTTGGATAATGCAAATATCTTCAAACCTGTCAAATTAAGGTCTCGGAGTATAAGTAATATTAAGCAAAAACATGCAAAAACGGCCAGTTTTGAGATTCGACGAATTCTTAAAAAAAGCTTAAAAAACGTCTGTTTTGGGAAAATAAACCGTTTTTCAAACTTAGCAAGTTATTGCTCTTGAATCTAAGTAATATTAACCAAAACCAGGAAATACGGCCGTTTTGAACGTTTGATCCATTTCCTAAAAAAGATGAAAAACGGGAATTTTTTCGATAATGCAAATATCTTCAACTTATCAAATTAAGGTCTCTGATTATAAGTTATATTAAGCAAAAACATGCAAAAAGGGCCAGTTTTGAGATTCTATCGATTTCTTAAAAAAAGCTTGAAAAACGCTAGTTTTAGGAAAAATAAACCGTTTTTCAAACTTAGCAAGTTGTTTCTCTCGAATCTAAGTAATATAAAGCAAAATCTGGATAAACGGCCGTTTTTGAGGTTTGATCCATTTCTTAAAAAATGATTGAAAACCGGGAGATTTTGGATAATGCAAATATCTTCAACTTATCAATTTAAGGTCTCTGATTATAAGTAATATTAAGTTAAAACATGCAAAAACGGCCAGTTTTGAGATTCAATCTATTTTTTAAAAAAAGCTTGAAAAACGTCTGTTTTGGGAAAATAATCCGTTTTTCAAACTTAGCAAGTTATTGCTCTTGAATCTAAGTAATATTAACCAAAACCAGGAAATACGGCCGTTTTTAACGTTTGATCTATTTCCTAAAAAAGATTGAAAACTGGAGTTTTTTTCGATAATGCAAATATCTTCAACTAATCAAATTAAGGTCTCTGATTATAAGTAATATTAAGCAAAAACATGCAAAAACGGCCAGTTTTGAGATTCGATCGATTTCTTCAAAAAAGCTTGAAAAACGTCAGTTTTGGGAAAATAAACCGTTTTTCAAACTTAGCAAGTTATTGCTCTCGAATCTAAGTAATATAAACCAAAATCCTGTAAAACGGCCAGTTTTAAGGTTTGATCTATTTCCTAAAAAAATTGAAAAACGGAAGTTTTTGGGATAATGCAAATATCTTCAAACCTATCAAAATAAGGTCTCAAATTATAAGTAATATTAAGCAAAAACATGCAAAAACGGCCAGTTTTGAGATTCGATCGATTTCTTAAAAAAAGCTTGAAAAACGTCAGTTTTGGGAAAGTAAACCGTTTTTCAAACTTAGCAAGTTATTGCTCTTGAATCTAAGTAATATTAACCAAAACCAGGAAATACGGCCGTTTTTAAGTTTTGATCCATTTCTCTAAAAAAGTGCGAAAAACGGGGGTTTTTTGGAAGATACAAATTTCTTTAACTTATCAAATTAAGGTCTTTGTTTATAAGTAATATTAAGTAAAAACATGCAAAAACGGCCAGTTTTGAGATTCGATCGATTTTTTAAAAAAAGCATGAAAAACGTTAGTTTTAGGAAAATAAACCGATTTTCAAACTTAGCAAGTTGTTTATCTCGAATCTAAGTAATATTAAACAAAATCTGGATAAACGGCCGTTTTTGAGGTTTGATCCATTTCTTAAAAAAAGATTGAAAACCGGGAGATTTTGGATAATGCTAATATCTTCAACTTATCAATTTAAGGTCTCTGATTATAAGTAATATTAAGCAAAAACATGCAAAAACGGCCAGTTTTGAGATTCGATCGATTTCTTAAAAAAAGCTTGAAAAACGTTAGTTTTTGGAAAATAAACCGTTTTTCAAACTTAGCAAGTTATTTCTCTCGAATCTAAGTAATATTACTCAAAATCTGGATAAACGGTCGTTTTTGAGGTTTGATCCATTTCTTAAAAAAAGATTGAAAACTGGGAGATTTTGGATAATGCAAATATCTTCAACTTATCAATTTAAGGTCTCTGATTATTTGCAAAAACGGCTAGTTTTGAGATTCGATCGATTTCTTAAAAAAAGCTTGAAAAACGTGTGTTTTAGGAAAATAAGCCGTTTTTCAAACTGCGCAAGTTATTGCTCTCGAATCTAAGTAATATTAACCAAAACCTGTATAAACGGCCAGTTTTAAGGTTTGATCTATTTCCTAAAAAAAATTGAAAAACGGAAGTTTTTTGGATAATGCAAATATCTTCAAACCTATTAAAATAAGGTCTCAAATTATAAGTAATATTAAGCAAAAACATGCAAAAACGGCCAGTTTTGAGATTCGATCGATTTTTTAAAAAAAGCTTGAAAAACGTCAGTTTTGGGAAAATAAACCGTTTTTTAAACTTAGCAAGTTATTGCTCTCGAATCTAAGTAATATAAACCAAAATCTGGTAAAACGGCCAGTTTTAAGGTTTGATCTATTTCCTAAAAAAAATTGAAAAACGGAAGTTTTTTGGATAATGCAAATATCTTCAAACCTATCAAAATAAGGTCTCTGATTATAAGTAATATTAAGCAAAAACATGCAAAAACGGCCAGTTTTGAGATTCGATCGATTTCTTTAAAAAAGCTTGAAAAACGTTAGTTTTTGGAAAATAAACCGTTTTTCAAACTTAGCAAGTTGTTTCTCTCGAATCTAAGTAAGATTACCCAAAACCTGGATAAACGGCCGTTTTTAAGGTTTGATCCATTTCTTAAAAAAAGTGCGAAAAACGGGACTTTATTAGATAATGCAAATATATTCAACTCATCAAATTAAGGTTTCTTATTATAAGTAATATTAAGCAAAAACATGCAAAAACGGCCAGTTTTGAGATTCGATCGATTTCTTAAAAAAAGTTTGAAACACGTCTGTTTTGGGAAAATAAACCGTTTTTCAAACTTAGCAAATTATTGCTCTTGAATCTAAGTAATATTAACCAAAACCAGGAAATACGGCCGTTTTTAACGTTTGATACATTTCTTAAAAAAAGATTGAAAACTGGAGTTTTTCGGATAATGCAAATTTCTTAAACTAATCAAATTAAGGTCTCTGATTATAAGTAATATTAAGCAAAAACATGCAAAAACGGCCAGTTTTGAGATTCGATCGATTTCTTAAAAAAAGCTTGAAAAACGTCAGTTTTAGGAAAATAAACCGTTTTTCGAACTTAGCAATTTATTGCTCTCGAATCTAAGTAATATAAACCAAAATCTGGTAAAACGGCCAGTTTTAAGGTTTGATCTATTTCCTAAAAAAAATTGAAAATCGGAAGTTTTTTGGATGGTGCAAATATCTTCAAAACTATCAAATTAAGGTCTCGGAGTATAAGAAATATTAAGCAAAAACATGCAAAAACGGCCAGTTTTGAGATTCGATCGATTTCTTAAAAAAAGCTTGAAAAACGTTAGTTTTGGAAAAAATAAACCGTTTTTTAAACTTAGCAAGTTGTTTCTCTCGAATCTAAGTAATATTAACCAAAGCCTGGATAAACGGCCGTTTTTGAGGTTTGATCCATTTCTTAAAAAAAGATTGAAAACCGGGAGATTTTGGATGATACAAATATCTTCAACTTATCAAATTAAGGTCTTTGTTTATAAGTAATATTAAGTAAAAACATGCAAAAACGGCCAGTTTTGAGATTCGATCGATTTCTTAAAAAAAGCTTGAAAAACGTTAGTTTTGGGAAAATAAACCGTTTTTCGAACTTAGCAATTTATTGCTCTTGAATCTAAGTAATATTAACCAAAATCTGGTAAAACGGCCAGTTTTAAATATGATCTATTTCCTAAAAAAAATTGAAAAACGGAAGTTTTTTGGATAATGCAAATATCTTCAAACCTATCAAAATAAGGTCTCAAATTATAAGTAATATTAAGCAAAAACATGCAAAAACGGCCAGTTTGAGATTCGATCGATTTCTTAAAAAAGCTTGAAAAACGTCAGTTTTGGGAAAATAAACCGTTTTTTAAACTTAGCAAGTTATTGCTCTCGAATCTAAGTAATATAAACCAAAATCTGGTAAAACGGCCAGTTTTAAGGTTTGATCTATTTCCTAAAAAAAAATTGAAAAACGGAAGTTTTTTGGATAATGCAAATATCTTCAAACCTATCAAAATAAGGTCTCTGATTATAAGTAATATTTAGCAAAAACATGCAAAAACGGCCAGTTTTGAGATTCGATCGATTTCTTAAAAAAAGCTTGAAAAACGTCAGTTTTGGGAAAATAAACCGTTTTTCAAACTTAGGAAGTTATTGCTCTTGAATCTAAGTAATATTACCCAAAACCAGGAAATACGGCCGTTTTTAACGTTTGATCTATTTCCTAAAAAAGATTGAAAAACGGAAGTTTTTTGATAGTGCAAATATCTTCAAAACTATCAAATTAAGGTCTCGGAGTATAAGAAATATTAAGCAAAAACATGCAAAAACGGCCAGTTTTGAGATTCGATCGATTTCTTAAAAAAAGCTTGAAAAACGTTAGTTTGGGAAAAAATAAACCGTTTTTTAAACTTAGCAAGTTGTTTCTCTCGAATCTAAGTAATATTAACCAAAGCCTGGATAAACGGCCGTTTTTAAGGTTTGATCCATTTCTTAAAAAAAGATTGAAAACCGGGAGATTTTGGATGATACAAATATCTTCAACTTATCAAATTAAGGTCTTTGTTTATAAGTAATATTAAGTAAAAACATGCAAAAACGGCCAGTTTTGAGATTCGATCGATTTCTTGAAAAAAGCTTAAAAAACGTCAGTTTTGGGAAAATAAACCGTTTTTTAAACTTAGCAAGTTATTGCTCTCGAATCTAAGTAATATTAACCAAAACCAGGAAATACGGCCGTTTTGAACGTTTGATCCATTTCCTAAAAAAGATGAAAAACGGGAATTTTTTCGATAATGCAAATATCTTCAACTTATCAAATTAAGGTCCCTGATTATAAGTAATATTAAGTTAAAACATGCAAAAACGGCCAGTTTTGAGATTCAATCTATTTTTTAAAAAAAGCTTGAAAAACGTCTGTTTTGGGAAAATAATCCGTTTTTCAAACTTAGCAAGTTATTGCTCTTAAATCTAATTAATATTAACCAAAACCAGGAAATACGGCCGTTTTTAACGTTTGATCCATTTCCTAAAAAAGATTGAAAAAGGGGAGTTTTTTTCGATAATGCAAATATCTTCAACTTATCAAATTAAGGTCTCTGATTATAAGTAATATTTAGCAAAAACATGCAAAAACAGCCAGTTTTGAGATTCGATCGATTTCTTAAAAAAAGCTTGAAAAACGTCAGTTTTGGGAAAATAAACCGTTTATTAAACATAGCAAGTTATTTCTCTCGAATCTAGGGAATATTACCCCAAACCTGGATAAACGGCCGTTTTTAATGTTTGATCCATTTCTTAAAAAAAAATTAAAAAACGGGAGTTTATTAGATAATGCAAATATCTTCAACTTATCAAATTAAGGTCTCTTATTATAGGTAATATTAAGCAAAAACATGCAAAAACGGCCAGTTTTGAGATTCGATCGATTTCTTAAAAAAAGTTTGAAAAACGTCTGTTTTGGGAAAATAAACCGTTTTTCAAACTTAGCCGGTTATTGCTCTCTAATCTGAGTAATATTAACCAAAACCAGGAAATACGGCCGTTTTTAACGTTTGATCCATTTCATAAAAAAAGATTGTAAACGGGAGTTTTTTGGATAATTCAAATTTCTTAAACTAATCAAATTAAGGTCTCTGATTATAAGTAATATTAAGCAAACACATGCAAAAACGGCCAGTTTTGAGATTCGATCGATTTCTTAAAAAAAGATTGAAAAACGTCAGTTTTTGGAAAATAAACCGTTTTTCGAACTTAGCAAGTTATTGCTCTCGAATCTAAGTAATATTAACCAAAACCGCGTAAAACGGCCGTTTTTAAGGTTTGATCTATTTCCTAAAAAAGATTGAAAAACGGAAGTTTTTTTGGATAATGCAAATATCTTCAAACCTATCAAATTAAGGTCTCGGAGAATAAGTTATATTAGGCAAAAACATGCAAAAACTGCCAGATTTGAGATTCGATCGATTTCAAAAAAAAGCTTGACAAACGGTAGTTTTGGGAAAATAACCCGTTTTTTAAAATAGCAAGTTGTTTCTCTCGAATCTAAGTAATATTACCCAAAACCTGGATAAACGGCCGTTTTTAAGGTTTGATCCATTTCTTAAAAAAAGTGCGAAAAACGGGTGTTTTTTGGATGATACAAATTTCTTTAACTTATCAAATTAACGTCTTTGTTTATAAGTAATATTAAGTAAAAACATGCAAAACCGGCCAGTTTTGAGATTCGATCGATTTCTTAAAAAAAGCTTGAAAAACGTAAGTTTTGGAAAAATAAACCGTTTTTTAAACATAGCAAGTTATTTCTCTCGAATCTAAGTAGTATTAACCAAAACCAGGAAATACGGCCGTTTTGAACGTTTGATCCATTTCCTAAAAAAGATTGAAAAAGGGGAGTTTTTTCGATAATGCAAATATCTTCAACTTATCAAATTAAGGTCTACGATTATATGTAATATTTAGCAAAAACATGCAAAAACGGCCAGTTTTGAGATTCGATAGATTTCTTAAAAAAAAGCTTGAAAAACGTTAGTTTTGGAAAAATACACAGTTTTTCAAACTTAGCAAGTTATTGCTCTCGAATCTAAGTAAAACGGCCGTTTTTAAGGTTTGATCTATTTCCTAAAAAAGATTGAAAAACGGAAGTTTTTGGGATAATGCAAATATCTTCAACTTATCAAATTAAGGTCTCTGATTTCTTAAAAAAAGCTTGAAAAACGTCAGTTTTGGGAAAATAAACCGTTTTTCAAACTTAGCAAGTTATTGCTCTCGAATCTAAGTAATATTAACCCAAACCTGGTAAAACGGCCGTTTTTAAGGTTTGATCTATTTCCTTAAAAAGATTGAAAAACGGAAGTTTTTTGGATAATGCAAATATCTTCAAACCTGTCAAATTAAGGTCTCGGAGTATAAGTAGTATTAAGCAAAAACATGCAAAAACGGCCAGTTTTGAGATTCGACGATTTCTTAAAAAAAGCTTAAAAAACGTCTGTTTTGGGAAAATAAACCGTTTTTCAAACTTAGCAAGTTATTGCTCTTGAATCTAAGTAATATTAACCCAAACCAGGAAATACGGCCGTTTTGAACGTTTGATCCATTTCCTAAAAAAGATGAAAAACGGGAATTTTTTCGATAATGCAAATATCTTCAACTTATCAAATTAAGGTCTCTGATTATAAGTTATATTAAGCAAAAACATGCAAAAAGGGCCAGTTTTGGGATTCTATCGATTTCTTAAAAAAAGCTTGAAAACGCTAGTTTTAGGAAAAATAAACCGTTTTTCAAACTTAGCAAGTTGTTTCTCTCGAATCTAAGTAATATTACCCAAAATCTGGATAAACGGCCGTTTTTGAGGTTTGATCCATTTCTTAAAAAATGATTGAAAACCGGGAGATTTTGGATAATGCAAATATCTTCAACTTATCAATTTAAGGTCTCTGATTATAAGTAATATTAAGTTAAAACATGCAAAAACGGCCAGTTTTGAGATTCAATCTATTTTTTAAAAAAAGCTTGAAAAACGTCTGTTTTGGGAAAATAATCCGTTTTTCAAACTTAGCAAGTTATTGCTCTTGAATCTAAGTAATATTAACCAAAACCAGGAAATACTCCCGTTTTCAACGTTTGATCTATTTCCTAAAAAAGATTGAAAACTGGAGTTTTTTTCGATAATGCAAATATCTTCAACTAATCAAATTAAGGTCTCTGATTATAAGTAATATTAAGCAAAAACATGCAAAAACGGCCAGTTTAGAGATTCGATCGATTTCTTCAAAAAAGCTTGAAAAACGTCAGTTTTGGCAAAATAAACCGTTTTTCAAACTTAGCAAGTTATTGCTCTCGAATCTAAGTAATATAAACCAAAATCCTGTAAAACGGCCAGTTTTAAGGTTTGATCTATTTCCTAAAAAAAATTGAAAAACGGAAGTTTTGGGGATAATGCAAATATCTTCAAACCTATCAAAATAAGGTCTCAAATTATAAGTAATATTAAGCAAAAACATGCAAAAACGGCCAGTTTTGAGATTCGATCGATTTCTTAAAAAAAGCTTGAAAAACGTCAGTTTTGGGAAAGTAAACCGTTTTTCAAACTTAGCAAGTTATTGCTCTTGAATCTAAGTAATATTAACCAAAACCAGGAAATACGGCCGTTTTGAACGTTTGATCCATTTCCTAAAAAAGATTGAAAAAGGGGAGTTTTTTCGATAATGCAAATATCTTCAACTTATCAAATTAAGGTCTCTGATTATATGTAATATTTAGCAAAAACATGCAAAAACGGCCAGTTTTGAGATTCGATAGATTTCTTAAAAAAAAGCTTGAAAAACGTTAGTTTTGGAAAAATACACAGTTTTTCAAACTTAGCAAGTTATTGCTCTCGAATCTAAGTAATATGAACCAAAACCTGGTAAAACGGCCAGTTTTAAGGTTTGATCTATTTCCTAAAAAAATTAAAAAACGGAAGTTTTTTGGATAATGCAAATATCTTCAAACCTATCAAATTAAGGTCTCAAATTATAAGTAATATTACGCAAAAACATGCAAAAACGGGCAGTTTTGAGATTTGATCGATTTCATAAAAAAAGTTTAAAAAACGTCTGTTTTGGGAAAATAAACCGTTTTTCAAACTTAGCAAGTTATTGCTCTTGAATCTAAGTAATATTAACCAAAACCAGGAAATACGGCCGTTTTTAAGTTTTGATCCATTTCTCTAAAAAAGTGCGAAAAACGGGGGTTTTTTGGAAGATACAAATTTCTTTAACTTATCAAATTAAGGTCTTTATTATAAGTAATATTAAGTAAAAACATGCAAAAACGGCCAGTTTTGAGATTCGATCGATTTTTTAAAAAAAGCATGAAAAACGTTAGTTTTAGGAAAATAAACCGATTTTCAAACTTAGCAAGTTGTTTATCTCGAATCTAAGTAATATTAAACAAAACCTGGAAAAACGGCCGTTTATAAAGTTTGGTCCATTTCTTAAAAACGATTGAAAAACGGGAGTTTTTTGGATAATGCAAATATCTTCAACTTATCAAATTAAGGTCTCCGATTATAGGTAATATTATCAAAAACATGCAAAAACGGCCAGTTTTGAGTTTTAAACGATTTTTTTAAAAATGCTTGAAAAACGTCAGTTTTGGTAAAATAAACCGTTTCTCAAACGGTTTTTAAGTTTTGATTCATTGCCCAAAAAAGATTAAAAAACGGTAGTTTTTCGGATAATGCAAATATCTTGAAACCTATCAAATTAGGGTCTCCGAGTATAAGTAATATTAAGCAAAAAGATACAAAAGCGGCCAGTTTTGAGATTCGATCGATTTCTTAAAAAAAGCTTGAAAAACGTTAGTTTGGGGAAAATGTAAACCGTTTTTCAAACTTAGCAAGTTATTTCTCTCGAATTTAAGTAATAGTAACCAAAACCTGGAAAATTGGTTAGTTTTTAAAGTTTGATCCAATCCCTAAAAAAGATTTAAAAACGAGGGTTTGTTGGATAATGCAAAATAATCTTCAAACTTATCAAATTAAGGTCTCCGATTATAAGTAATATTACGCAAAAACATGCAAAAGCAGCCGGTTTTGAGTTCGATCGATTTCTTACAAAAAGCTTGAAAAACGTTTGATTTGGGAAAATAAACCGTTTTTCAAACTAAACAAGCTTTTACTTTCGAATCTATGTAATATTAAACAAAACCTGGAAAAACGGCCGTTTATAAGGTTTGGTCCATTTCTTAAAAACGATTGAAAAACGGGAGTTTTTTGGATAATGCAAATATCTTCAACTTATCAAATTAAGGTCTCTGATTATAAGTAATATTAAGGAAAAACATGCAAAAACGGCCAGTTTTAAGATTCGATCGATTTCTTTAAAAAAGCTTGAAAAAAGCCAGTTTTGGAAAAGAAACTTTCTCAAACTTAGCAAGTTATTGGTCTCGAATATAAGTAATATTAACCAAAACCTGGAAAAACGGCCGTTTATACGGGTTGGTCCATTTCTTAAAAAAGATTGAAAAATGGGAGTTTTTTGGATAATGCAAATATCTTCAACTTTTCAAATTAAGGTCTCCGATTATAGGTAATATTATTAAAAACATGCAAAAACGGCCAGTTTTGAGTTTTAAACGATTTTTTTAAAAATTCTTGAAAAACGTCAGTTTTGGTAAAATAAACCGTTTCTCAAACGGTTTTTAAGATTTGATCCATTGCCTAAAAAAGTTTGAAAAACGGTAGTTTTTCGGATAATGCAAATATCTTTAAACCTATCAAATTAAGGTCTCCGAGTATAAGTAATATTAAGCAAAAAGATACAAAAGCGGCCAGTTTTAAGATTCGATCGATTTTTTAAAAAAGCTTGAAAAACGTTAGTTTTGGGAAAATAAACCGTTTTTCAAACTTAGCAAGTTATTTCTCTCGAATCTAAGTAATAGTAACCAAAACCTGGAAAAACGGCCGTTTTTTAAGGTTTGATCCATTTCCTAAAAAAGATTGAAAAACGGGAGTTTGTTGGATAATGCAAAATAATCTTCAAACTTATCAAATTGAGGTCTCCGATTATAAGTAATATTAAGCCAAAACATGCAAAAACGGCGAGTTTTGAGATTCGATCGATTTCCTAAAAAAAAGCTTGAAAAACGGTTATTTTGGGAAAATAAACCGTTTGTCAAACTTAGCAAGTTATTGGTCTCGAATCTAAGTAATAATAAACCAAAACCTGGAAAAACGGCCGTTTTTAAGGTTTGATCCATTTCCTGAAAAAGATTAAAAAACGGGAGTTTCTTGTATAATGCAAAATAATCTTCAAACCTATCAAATTGAGGTCTCCGATTATAAGTAATATTATTCAAAAACATACAAAAACGGCCAGTTTTGAGATTCGATCGATTTCCTAAAAAAAGCTTGAAAAACTTCAATTTTGGGAAAATAAACCGTTTTCCAAACTTAGCAATTTATTGCTTAATATTACTTATACTCGGAGACCTTAATTTGATAGGTTTAAAGATATTTGCATTATCCAAAAAACTCCCGTTTTTCAATCTTTTTTCAAGAAATGGATCAGACATAAAAACAGCTGTTTTTCCAGGTTTTGGTTAATAATATTTAGATTCGAGAGCAATAACTTGCTAAGTTTGAAAAACGGTTTATTTTCCCATATCGACGTTTTTCAAGCTTTTTTTAAGAAATCGATCGAAACTCAAAACTGGCCGATTTTGCATGTTTGTCCCTAATATTACTTATAATTAGAGACCTTAATTTGATAAGTTGAAGATATTTGCATTATCCAAAAAACTCCCGTTTTTCAATCTTTTTTAAGAAATGGATCAAACCTTAAAAACGGCCGTTTTTCCATGTTTTGGTGTATATTACTTAGATTCGATAGCAATAACTTGCTAAGTTTGAAAAACGGTTTATTTTGCCAAAACTGACGTTTTTCATGCTTTTTTTAACAAATCGATCGAATCTCAAAACTCACTGTTTTTGCATGTTTTTGCTTAATATTACCTATAATCGGAGACCTTAATTTGATAAGTTTGAAGTTTTTTGTATCATCTAAAAAACTCCCGTTTTTAATCTTTTTTAGGAAATGGATCAAACCTTAAATACGGCGGTTTATTTAGGTTTTGGTTAATATCACTTATATTTGAGAGAAACAACTTGATAAGTTTTAAAAACGGTTTATTTTCCCCAAACTAACGTTTTTCATTTTTTTTTTAGGAAATGGATCAAACATTAAAAAACAGCCGTTTTTGCAGGTTTTGGTTACTATTACTTAGATTCGAGAGAAATAACTTGCTCAGTTTGAAAAACGGTTTATTTTCCCAAAACTAACGTTTTTCAAGCTTTTTTTAAAAAAATCGATCGAATCTTAAAACTGGCCGCTTTTGTATCTTTTTGCTTAGTATTACTTATACTCGGAGACCTTAATTTGATAGGTTTAAAGATATTTGCATTATCCGTAAAACAACCGTTTTTCAATCTTTTTTAGGTAATGGATCAAACCTTAAAAACTGTTTGAGAAACGGTTTATTTTACCAAAACTGACGTTTTTTAAGCTTTTTTAAAAAAATCGTTTGAATCTCAAAACTGGCCGTTTTTGCATGTTTTTGCTTAATATTACCTATAATTGGAGACCTTAATTTGATAAGTTGAAGATATTTGCATTATCTAAAAACCCCCCGTTTTTTAATCTTTTTAAGAAATGGACCAAACCTTATAAACGGCCGTTTTACCAGGTTTTGGTTAATATTACTTATATTCGAGAGCAATAACTTGCTAAGTTTGAACAACATTTTTTTTTCCTAAAACTGGCTTTTTTCAACCTTTTTTTAAGAAATCGATCGAATCTCCAAACTGGCCGTTTTTGCATGTTTTTGCTTAATACTACTTATAATCAGAGACCTTAATTTGATAAGTTGAAGATATTTGCATTATCCAAAAAACTCTTGTTTTTACATCTTTTTTAAGAAATGGATGAAATCCTTAAAACGGATGTTTATCCAGGTTTTGTTTAATATTACTTAGATTCGAAAGTAATAGCTTGCTTAGTATGAAAAACGGTTTATTTTCCCAAATCTAACGTTTTTCAAGCTTTTTTTAAGAAATCGATCGAATCTCAAAACCGGCCGCTTCTGCATGTTTTTGCGTAATATTACTTATAATCGGAGATCTTAAATTGATAAGTTAGAAGATATTTGTATCATCCAAAAAACTCCCGTTTATCAATCTTTTTTAGAAAATGTATTAAACCTTAAAAACGGCGTGTATTTCCAGGTTTTGGTGTATATTACTTAGATTCAAGAGCAATAACTTGCTAAGTTTCAGAAACGGTTTATTTTCACAAAACTGACGTTTTTCAAGCTTTTTTTAAGAAATCGATCGAATCTTAAAACTGGCCGTTTTTGCATGTTTTTGCTTAATATTACTTATACTCGGAAACCTTAATTTGATATGTTTGAAGATTATTTTGCATTATACAAAAAACTTCTGTTTTTCAATCTTTTTTAGGAAATGGATCAAACCTTAAAAACGGCCTTTTTTTCAGGTTTTGGTTAATATTACTTAGATTCGAGAGCAATAACTTGCTAAGTTTGAAAAACGGTTTATTTTCCCAAATCTGACGTTTTTCAAGCTTTTTTTAAGAAATCAATCGAAACTCAAAACTGGCCGTTTTTGCATGTTTTTACTTAATATTACTTATAATTAGAGACCTTAATTTGATAAGTTGAAGATATTTGCATTATCCAAAAAACTCCAGTTTTTAAATCTTTTTTAGAAAATGTATAAAACCTTAAAAAAGGCCGTTTTTCCAGGTTTTGGTGTATATTACTTAGATTAAAGAGCAATAACTTGCTAAGTTTGAAAAACGGTTTATTTTCCCAAAACTGACGTTTTTCGAACTTTTTTTAAGAAATCGATCGAATCTCAAAACTGGCCGTTTTTGCATTTTTTTGCTTAATATTACTTATACTCGGAAACCTTAATTTGATAAGTTTGAAGATAATTTTGCATTATCCAAAAACTTCCGTTTTTCAATCTTTTTTAGGAAATGGATCAAACCTTAAAAACAGCCGTTTTTTCAGGTTTTGGTTAATATTACTTAGATTCGAAAGCTATAACTTGCTAAGTTTGAAAAACGGTTTATTTTTCCAAATCTGACGTTTTTCAAGCTTTTTTTAAGAAATTAATCGAAACTCAAAACTGGGCGTTTTTGCATGTTTTTGCTTAATATTACTTATACTCGGAGACCTTAATTTGATAGGTTTAAAGATATTTGCATTATCCAAAAAACTCCCGTTTTTCAATCTTTTTTCAAGAAATGGATCAGACATAAAAACAGCTGTTTTTCCAGGTTTTGGTTAATAATATTTAGATTCGAGAGCAATAACTTGCTAAGTTTGAAATACGGTTTATTTTCCCATATCGACGTTTTTCAAGCTTTTTTTAAGAAATCGTTTGAAACTCAAAACTGGCCGATTTTGCATGTTTGTCCCTAATATTACTTATAATTAGAGACCTTAATTTGATAAGTTGAAGATATTTGCATTATCCAAAAAACTCCCGTTTTTCAATCTTTTTTAAGAAATGGATCAAACATTAAAAACGGCCGTTTTTCCATGTTTTGGTGTATATTACTTAGATTCGATAGCAATAACTTGCTAAGTTTCAGAAACGGTTTATTTTCACAAAACTGACGTTTTTCAAGCTTTTTTTAGGAAATCGATCGAATCTCAAAACTCGCCGTTTTTACATGTTTTTGCTTAATATAACCTATAATCGGAGACCTCAATTTGATAAGTTTGAAAATTATTTTGCATTATCCAACAAACTCCCGTTTTTCAATCTTTTTTAGGAAATGGATCAAACTTAAAAAACGGCCGTTTTTGCAGGTTTTGGTTACAATTACTTAGATTCGAGAGAAATAACTTGCTCAGTTTGAAAAACGGTTTATTTTCCCAAAACTAACGTTTTTCAAGCTTTTTTTAAAAAAATCGATCGAATCTTAAAACTGGCCGCTTTTGTATCTTTTTGCTTAGTATTACTTATACTCGGAGACCTTAATTTGATAGGTTTAAAGATATTTGCATTATCCGTAAAACAACCGTTTTTCAATCTTTTTTAGGTAATGGATCAAACCTTAAATCTGTTTGAGAAACGGTTTATTTTACCAAAACTGACGTTTTTTAAGCATTTTTAAAAAAATCGTTTGAATCTCAAAACTGGCCGTTTTTGCATGTTTTTGCTTAATATTACCTATAATTGGAGACCTTAATTTGATAAGTTGAAGATATTTGCATTATCTAAAAAACCCCCGTTTTTTAATCTTTTTAAGAAATGGACCAAACCCTATAAACCTCCGTTTTACCAGGTTTTGGTTAATATTACTTATATTCGAGAGCAATAACTTGCTAAGTTTGAGAAACAGTTTTTTTTCCTAAAACTGGCTTTTTTCAACCTTTTTTTAAGAAATCGATCGAATCTCCAAACTGGCCGTTTTTGCATGTTTTTGCTTAATACTACTTATAATCAGAGACCTTAATTTGATAAGTTGAAGATATTTGCATTATCCAAAAAACTCTTGTTTTTACATCTTTTTTAAGAAATGGATGAAATCCTTAAAACGGATGTTTATCCAGGTTTTGTTTAATATTACTTAGATTCGAAAGTAATAGCTTGCTTAGTATGAAAAACGGTTTATTTTCCCAAATCTAACGTTTTTCAAGCTTTTTTTAAGAAATCGATCGAATCTCAAAACCGGCCGCTTCTGCATGTTTTTGCGTAATATTACTTATAATCGGAGATCTTAAATTGATAAGTTAGAAGATATTTGTATCATCCAAAAAACTCCCGTTTATCAATCTTTTTTAGAAAATGTATTAAACCTTAAAAACGGCGTGTATTTCCAGGTTTTGGTGTATATTACTTAGATTCGAGAGCAATAACTTGCTAAGTTTCAAAAACGGTTTATTATCCCAAATCGACGTTTTTCAAGCTTTTTTTTTGAAATCGATCGAAACTCAAAACTGGCCGTTTTTGCATGTTTTTCCTTAATATTACTTATAATTAGAGACCTTAATTTGATAAGTTGAAGATATATGCATTATCCAAAAAACTCCTGTTTTTCAATCTTTTTTAAGAAATGGATCAAACCTTAAAAACGGCCGTTTTAACATGTTTTGGTGTATATTATTTAGATTCGATAGCAATAACTTGCTAAGTTTGACAAACGGTTTATTTTCCCAAAATGGACGTTTTTCAAGCGTTTTTTAACAAATCGATCGAATCTCAAAACTCACTGTTTTTGCTTAATATTACCTATAATCGGAGACCTTAATTTGATAAGTTTGAAGATATTTGTATCATCTAAAAAACTCCCGTTTTTTAATCTTTTTAAGAAATGGACCAACCCTTATAAACGGCCGTTTTTCCAGGTTTTGGTTAATATTACTTATATTCGAGACCAATAACCTGCTAAGTTTGAGAAAGTTTCTTTTCCAGAACTGGCTTTTTTCAAGCTTTTTTAAAGAAATCGATCGAATCTTAAAACTGGCCGTTTTTGCATGTTCTTGCTTAATATTACTTATAATCAGAGACCTTAATTTGATAAGTTGAAGATATTTGCATTATCCAAAAAACTCCCGTTTTTCAATCGTTTTTAGGAAATGGACCAAACCTTATAAACGGCCGTTTTTCCAGGTTTTGTTTAATATTACATAGATTCGAAAGTAAAAGCTTGTTTAGTTTGAAAAACGGTTTATTTTCCCAAATCAAACGTTTTTCAAGCTTTTTTTAAGAAATCGATCGAACTCAAAACCGGCTGCTTTTGCATGTTTTTGCGTAATATTACTTATAATCGGAGACCTCAATTTGATAAGTTTGAAGATTATTTTACATTATCCAACAAACCCTCGTTTTTAAATCTTTTTTAGGGATTGGATCAAACCTTAAAAACTAACCAATTTTCCAGGTTTTGGTTACTATTACTTAAATTCGAGAGAAATAACTTGCTAAGTTTGAAAAACGGTTTACTTTTTCCCCAAACTAACGTTTTTCAAGCTTTTTTTAAGAAATCGATCGAATCTCAAAACTGGCCGCTTTTGTATCTTTTTGCTTAATATTACTTATACTCGGAGACCCTAATTTGATAGGTTTAAAGATATTTGCATAATCCGAAAAACTACCGTTTTTCAATCTTTTTTGGGCAATGAATCAAAACTTAAAAACCGTTTGAGAAACGGTTTATTTTACCAAAACTGACGTTTTCAAGCATTTTTAAAAAAATCGTTTAAAACTCAAAACTGGCCGTTTTTGCATGTTTTTGATAATATTACGTATAATCGGAGACCTTGATTTGATAAGTTGAAGATATTTGCATTATCCAAAAAACTCCCATTTTTCATTCTTTTTTAAGAAATGGACCAACCCTTATAAACGGCCGTTTTTCCAGGTTTTGGTTAATATTACTTATATTCGAGACCAATAACTTGCTAAGTTTGAGAAAGTTTCTTTTCCAAAACTGGCTTTTTTCAAGCTTTTTTAAAGAAATCGATCGAATCTTAAAACTGGCCGTTTTTGCATGTTCTTGCTTAATATTACTTATAATCAGAGACCTTAATTTGATAAGTTGAAGATATTTGCATTATCCAAAAAACTCCCGTTTTTCAATCGTTTTTAAGAAATGGACCAAACCTTATAAACGGCCGTTTTTCAATCGTTTTTAAGAAATGGACCAAACCTTATAAACGGCCGTTTTTCCAGGTTTTGTTTAATATTACATAGATTCGAAAGTAAAAGCTTGTTTAGTTTGAAAAACGGTTTATTTTCCCAAATCAAACATTTTCAAGCTTTTTTTAAGAAATCGATCGAACTCAAAACCGGCTGCTTTTGCATGTTTTTGCGTAATATTACTTATAATCGGAGACCTCAATTTGATAAGTTTAAAAATTATTTTGCATTATCCAACAAACCCTCGTTTTTAAATCTTTTTTAGGGATTGGATCAAACCTTAAAAACTAACCAATTTTCCAGGTTTTGGTTACTATTACTTAGATTCGAGAGCAATAACTTGCTAAGTTTAAAAAACGGTTTATTTTTCCAAATCTGACGTTTTTCAAGCTTTTTTTAAGAAATCAATCGAAACTCAAAACTGGGCGTTTTTGCATGTTTTTGCTTAATATTACTTATACTCGGAGACCCTAATTTGATAGGTTTAAAGATATTTGCATTATCCGAAAAACTACCGTTTTTCAATCTTTTTTGGGCAATGAATCAAAACTTAAAAACCGTTTGAGAAACGGTTTATTTTACCAAAACTGACGTTTTTCAAGCATTTTTAAAAAAATCGTTTAAAACTCAAAACTGGCCGTTTTTGCATGTTTCTGATAATATTACCTATAATCGGAGACCTTAATTTGATAAGTTGAAGATATTTGCATTATCCAAAAAACTCCCATTTTTCAATCTTTTTTAAGAAATGGACCAACCCTTATAAACGGCTGTTTTTCCAGGTTTTGGTTAATATTACTTATATTCGAGACCAATAACTTGCTAAGTTTGAGAAAGTTTCTTTTCCAAAACTGGCTTTTTTCAAGCTTTTTTAAAGAAATCGATCGAATCTTAAAACTGGCCGTTTTTGCATGTTTTTGCTTAATATTACTTATAATCAGAGACCTTAATTTGATAAGTTGAAGATATTTGCATTATCCAAAAAACTCCCGTTTTTCAATCGTTTTTCAGAAATGGACCAAACCTTATAAACGGCCGTTTTTCCAGGTTTTGGTTAATATTACTTATATTCGAGAGCAATAACTTGCTATGTTTAAGAAACGGTTTATTTTCCCAAAGCTAACGTTTTTCAAGCTTTTTTTAAGAAATCGATCGAATCTCAAAACTGGCCGCTTTTGCATGTTTTTGTGTAATATTACTTATAATCGGAGACATTAATTTGATAAGTTTGAAGATATTTGTATCATCCAAAAAACTCCAGTTTTTAAATCTTTTTTAGAAAATGTATAAAACCTTAAAAAAGGCCGTTTTTCCAGGTTTTGGTGTATATTACTTAGATTAAAGAGCAATAAGTTGCTAAGTTTGAAAAACGGTTTATTTTCCCAAAACTGACGTTTTTCGAACTTTTTTTAAGAAATCGATCGAATCTCAAAACTGGCCGTTTTTGCATTTTTTTGCTTAATATGACTTATACTCGGAAACCTTAATTTGATAAGTTTGAAGATTATTTTGCATTATACAAAAAACTTCTGTTTTTCAATCTTTTTTAGGAAATGGATCAAACCTTAAAAACGGCCTTTTTTTCAGGTTTTGGTTAATATTACTTAGATTCGAGAGCAATAACTTGCTAAGTTTGAAAAACGGTTTATTTTCCCAAATCTGACGTTTTTCAAGCTTTTTTTAAGAAATCAATCGAAACTCAAAACTGGGCGTTTTTGCATGTTTTTACTTAATATTACTTATAATTAGAGACCTTAATTTGATAAGTTGAAGATATTTGCATTATCCAAAAAACTCCCGTTTTTCAATCTTTTTTCAAGAAATGGATCAGACCTTAAAAACGGCTGTTTTTCCACGTTTTGGTTAATATTACTTAGATTCGAGAGCAATAACTTGCTAAGTTTCAAAAACGGTTTATTATCCCAAATCGACGTTTTTCAAGCTTTTTTTTGGAAATCGATCGAAACTCAAAACTGGCCGTTTTTGCATGTTTTTCCTTAATATTACTTATAATTAGAGACCTTAATTTGATAAGTTGAAGATATATGCATTATCCAAAAAACTCCTGTTTTTCAATCTTTTTTAAGAAATGGATCAAACCTTAAAAACGGCCGTTTTTCCATGTTTTGGTGTATATTATTTAGATTCGATAGCAATAACTTGCTAAGTTTGACAAACGGTTTATTTTCCCAAAATGGACGTTTTTCAAACGTTTTTTAACAAATCGATCGAATCTCAAAACTCACTGTTTTTGCATGCTTTTTGCTTAATATTACCTATAATCGGAGACCTTTATTTGATAAGTTTGAAGATATTTGTATCATCTAAAAAACTCCCGTTTTTTAATCTTTTTTAGGAAATGGATCAAACCTTAAATACGGCGGTTTATTTAGGTTTTGGTTAATATCACTTATATTTGAGAGAAACAACTTGATAAGTTTTAAAAACGGTTTATTTTCCCCAAACTAACGTTTTTCAACTTTTTTTAGGAAATCGATCGAATCTCAAAACTCGCCGTTTTTACATGTTTTTGCTTAATATAACCTATAATCGGAGACCTCAATTTGATAAGTTTGAAAATTATTTTGCATTATCCAACAAACTCCCGTTTTTCAATCTTTTTTAGGAAATGGATCAAACATTAAAAAACGGCCTTTTTTTCAGGTTTTGGTTAATATTACTTAGATTCGAGAGCAATAACTTGCTAAGTTTCAAAAACGGTTTATTATCCCAAATCGACGTTTTTCAAGCTTTTTTTTGGAAATCGATCGAAACTCAAAACTGGCCGTTTTTGCATGTTTTTCCTTAATATTACTTATAATTAGAGACCTTAATTTGATAAGTTGAAGATATATGCATTATCCAAAAAACTCCTGTTTTTCAATCTTTTTTAAGAAATGGATCAAACCTTAAAAACGGCCGTTTCTCCATGTTTTGGTGTATATTACTTAGATTCGAGAGCAATAACTTGCTAAGTTTGACAAACGGTTTATTTTCCCAAAATGGACGTTTTTCAAGCGTTTTTTAACAAATCGATCCAATCTCAAAACTGGCTGTTTTTGCATGTTTTTGTTTAATATTACCTATAA
This sequence comes from Ceratothoa steindachneri, assembly GCA_963969495.1. NCBI lineage: Eukaryota > Metazoa > Arthropoda > Malacostraca > Isopoda > Cymothoidae > Ceratothoa > Ceratothoa steindachneri. Next base: position 180,126,039 of record OZ018320.1, read on the forward strand.
TCGGAGACCTTAATTTGATAAGTTTGAAGTTTTTTGTATCATCTAAAAAACTCCTGTTTTTTAATCTTTTTTAGGAAATGGATCAAACCTTAAATACGGCGGTTTATTTAGGTTTTGGTTAATATCACTTATATTTGAGAGAAACAACTTGATAAGTTTTAAAAACGGTTTATTTTCCCCAAACTAACGTTTGTTGAGCTTTTTTTAAGAAATCGATCGAATCTCAAAACTGGCCGTTTTTACATGTTTTTGCTCAATATTACTTATACTCGGAAACCTTAATTTGATAAGTTTGAAGATATTTGCATTATCCAAAAAACTTCCGTTTTTCAATCTTTTTTAGAAAATGGATCAAACCTTAAAAACGGCCATATTTCCGGGTTTACGTTAATATTACTTAGTTTCGAGAGCAATAAGCTGCTACTTTGAAAAACGGTTTATTTTCCCAAATAGGACGTTTTTCAAGCTTTTTTTGAGAAATCGATTGAATCTCAAAACTGGCCGTTTTTGTATGTTTTCGCTTAATATTACTTATAATCGAAGCCCTCAATTTGATAAGTTTAAAGATATTTGTATCATCCAAAAAACTCCCGTTTTTCATTATTTTTAGAAAATGTATCAAACCTTAAAAACGGCCGTTTTTGTAGGTTTTGGTGTATATTACTTAGATTCGAGAGTAATAACTTGCTAAGTTTGACAAATGGTTTATTTTCCCAAAATGGACGTTTTTCAAGCTTTTTTTAGGAAATCGATCGAATCTCAAAACTCGCCGTTTTTGCATGTTTTTGCTTAATATTACCTATAATCGGAGACCTCAATTTGAAAAGTTTGAAGATTATTTTGCATTATACAAAAAACTCCAGTTTTTCAATCCTTTTTAGGAAATGGATCAAACCTTAAAAAAGGCCGTTTTTCCAGGTTTTGGTTACTATTACTTAGATTCGAGACCAATAACTTGCTAAGTTTGACAAACGGTTTATTTTCCCAAAATGGACGTTTTCAAGCTTTTTTTAGGAAATCGATCGAATCTCAAAACTCACTGTTTTGGCATGTTTTTGCTTAATATTACTTATAATCGGAGACCTCAATTTTATAAGTTTGAAGATTATTTTGCATTATCCAACAAACTTCCGTTTGGGAAAATAAACCGGTTTTCAAACTAAGCAAGCTATTACTCTCGAATCTAAGTAATATTAAACAAAACCTGGATAAACGGCCGTTTTTTAAGGTTTCATCCATTTCTTAAAAAAGATGTAAAAACAAGAGTTTCTTTGATAATGCGAATATCTTTAACTTATCAAATTAAGGTCTCTGATTATAAGTAATATTAAGCAAAAACATGCAAAAACGGCCAGTTTGGAGATTCGATCGATTTCTTAAAAAAAGCTTAAAAAAAGCCAGTTTTAAGAAAACAAACTGTTTCTTAAACTTAGCAAGTTATTGCTCTCGAATATAAGTAATATTAACCCAAACCTGGAAGAACGGCCATTTATAAGGTTTGGTCCATTTCTTAAAAAAGATTGAAAAACGGGAGTTTTTTGGATAATGCAAATATCTTCAACTTAACAAATTAAGGTCTTCGATTATAGGTAATATTAAGCAAAAACATGCAAAAACGGCCAGTTTTGAAATTCAAACGATTTTATATTAAAAGCTTGAAAAACGTCAGTTTTGGTAAAATAAACCGTTTCTCAAACGGTTTTTAAGGTTTGATCCATTGCCTAAAAAAGATTGAAAAACGGTAGTTTTTCGGATAATGCAAATATCTTTAAACCTATTGAATCAAGGTCTCCGAGTATAAGTAATATTGAAGCAAAAAGATACAAAGCGGCCAGTTTTGAGATTCGATCGATTTCTTAAAAAAAGGTTGAAAAACGTTAGTTTGGGAAAAAAAACCCGTTTTTCAAACTTAGCAAGTTATTGCTCTCGAATCTAAGTAATATTAACCAAAACCTGGAAAAACGGCTGTTTTTAAGGTTTGAATCATTTCCTAAAACAGATTGAAAAACGGGAGTTTTTTGGATAATGCAAATATCTTTAAACTTATCAAATTAAGGTCTCCGATTATGGGTAATATTAAGCAAAAAAAAGCAAAAGCGGCCAAGTTTTAAGATTAACTCCATTACTTAAAAAATTGCTTAAAAAACGTCAGTTCTGGGAAAATAAACCGTTTTTCAAACTTAGAAAGTTATTGTTTTAGAATCTAGGTAATATTATCCAGAACCTAGGAAAAACATCAGTTTTTAAGGTTTGATTCATTTCCTCAAAAAGATTAAAAACGGGAATTTTTTGGATAATGCATATATCTTTAAACTTATCAAATTATGGTCTCCTATTATAAGTAATATTAAGCAAAAACATGCTAAAACGGCCAGTTTTGAGATTCGATCGATTTCTTAAAAAAAGCTTATAAAACGTCAGTTTGGGGAAAATAAACCGTTTCTCAAACTTAGCAAGTTATTGCTCTCGAATCTAAGTAATATTAACCAAAACCTGGAAAAACGGCTGTTTTTAAGGTTTGAAACATTTCCTAAAACAGATTGAAAAACGGAAGTTTTTTGGATAATGCAAATATCTTTAAACTTATCAAATTAAGGTCTCCGATTATGGGTAATATTAAGCAAAAAAAAGCAAAAGCGGCAAGTTTTAAGATTAACTCCATTACTTAAAAAAAGCTTAAAAACGTCAGTTCTGGGAAAATAAACCGTTTTTCAAACTTAGAAAGTTATTGTTTTAGAATCTAGGTAATATTAACCAGAACCTAGGAAAAATTGCGGTTTTTAAGGTTTGATCCATAACCTAAAAAAGATCGAAAAACGGGAGTTTTTTGGATAATGCAAATATCTTTAACCTTATCAAATTAAGGTCTCTAATTTTAAATAATATTAAGCAAAAACATGCAAAAACGGCCAGTTTTGAGATTCGATCGATTTCTGAAAAAAACTTAAAAAACGTCGGTTTGGGGAAAATTAAAATAAACCGTTTCTCAAACGGTTTTTAAGGTTTGATCCATTGCCTAAATAAGATTGAAAAACGGTAGTTTTTCGGATAATGCAAATATCTTTAAACCTATTAAATCAAGGTCTCCGAGTATAAGTAATATTGAAGCAAAAAGATACAAAGCGGCCAGCTTTGAGATTCAATCGATTTCTTAAAAAAAGGTTGAAAAACGTTAGTTTGGGAAAAAAAAACCGTTTTTCAAACTTAGCAAGTTATTGCTCTCGAATCTAAGTAATATAAACCAAAACCTGGAAAAACGGCCGTTTTTAAGGTTTGATTCATTTCCTAAAAACGATTGAAAAACGGGAGTTTTTTTAGATAATGCAAATATCTTCAACCTTTTAAATTAAGGTCTCGGATTATAAGTAATATTAGGCAAAAACATGCAAAAACCGAAAGTTTGAAGATTCCGTCGATCACTTAAAAATAGCTTAAAAAAAGTCAGTTTTGGGAAAATAAACCGTTTTTTAAACTTAGCGAGGTTTTGCTCTTGAATCTAAATAATATTAATCGAAACCTGGAAAAAAGGCCGTTTTTAAGGTTTGATTCATTTCCTCAAAAAGATTGAAAAACAGGAGTTTTTTGTATAATGCAAACATGTTCAAACTTTTTTAATTAAGGTCTCCGATTATAAGTAATATTAAGCAAAAACATGTAAATACGGCCAGTTTTAAGATTAACTCCATTACTTAAAAAAAGCTTAAAAAACGTCAGTTCTGGGAAAATAAACCGTTTTTCAAACTTAGAAAGTTATTGTTTTAGAATCTAGGTAATATTAACCAAATCCTAGGACAAACGGCCGTTTTTTAGGTTTGATCCATTTTCTAAAAAAGATTGAAAAACGGGAGTTTTTTGGATAATGCAGATATGTTCAAACTTATATAATTAAGGTCTCCGATTATAAGAAATATTAAGCAAAAACATGCAAAAACGGCCAGTTTTGAGATTCGATCGATTTCTTTAAAAAAGCTTAAAAAACGTCAATTTTAGGAAAATAAACCGTTTCTTAAACTCAGCAGGTTATTGCTCTCGAATCTATGTAATATTAACCAAAACCTGGAAAAACAGCCGTTTTCAGTATGATCCATTTCCTAAAAAAGTTCGAAAAACGGTAGTTTTTTGGATAATGCAGATATCCTCAAACTTATGTAATTAAGGTCTCCGATTATAAGTTATATTAAGCAAAAACATGCAAAAACGGCCAGTTTTAAGATTTGATCGATTTCTTGAAAAAAGCTTGAAAAAGGTAAATTTGGGGAAAATAAACCGTTTTTCAAACTCAGCAAGTTATTGCTCTTGAATCTAAGTAATATTAACAAATACCTGGAAAAACAGCCGATTTTAAGGTTTGATCCATTTCCTAAAAAAGTTCGAAAAACAGGAGTATTTAAATAATGCAAATTTCTTCAAACTTATCCAATTAAGGTCTCCGATTATAAGTAATATTAAGCAAAAACATGCAAATATGGCCAGTTTTGAGATTCAATCGATTTCTTAAAAAAAGCTTGAAAAACGTCAATTTTAGGAAAATAAACCTTTTTTCAAACTTAGTAAGTTATTGCTCTCGAATCTAAGTAATATTAACCAAAACCTGGAAAAACGGCCGTTTTAAGGTTTGATCCATTTCCTAAAAAAGATTGAAAAACGGGAGTTTTTTGGATAATGCAAATATCTTTAAAATTATCAAATAAGCTCTCCGATTATAAGTAATATTAAGCAAAAACATAGAAAAACCGCCAGTTTTGAGATTCGATCGACTTCTTAAAAAATGCTTGAAAAACGTCAGTTTGGCGAAAATACACCGTTTTTCAAACTTAGCAAGTTATTAATCTCGAATCTAAGTAATATAAATCAAAACCTGGAAAAACAGCCGTTTTTGAGGTTTGATTTATTTTCACAAAAAGATTGAAAAACGGGAGTTTTGGGGATAATGCAAATATCTTCAAACTTATCAAATTAAGGTCTCCGATTATTAGTTAAAAAGGCTAAAACATGCAAAAACAGCTAGTTTTGAGATTCAATCCATTTCTTAAAAAAAGCTTGAAAAACGCCAGTTTTGGGAAAATAAACCGTTTTTCAAACTTAGAAAGTTATTGTTCTCGAATCTAAGTAGTATTAACCAAAACCTATGGTAAACGGCCGTTTTTAAGGTTTGATCCATATCGTAAAAAAAGATTGAAAAACGGGAGTTTTTTGGATAATGCAGATATCCTCAAACTTATGTAATTAAGGTCTCCGATTATAAGTTATATTAAGCAAAAACATGCAAAAACGGCCGGTTTTAAGATTTGATCGATTTCTTGAAAAAAGCTTGAAAAACGTCAATTTTTGGAAAATAAACCGTTTTTACAACTCAGCAAGTTATTGCTCTCGAATCTAAGTAATATTAACAAAAACGTGAAAAACAGCCTTTTTAAAGGTTTGATCCATTTCCTAAAAAGTTCGAAAAACAGGAGTATTTGAATAATGCAAATATCTTCAAACTTATCCAATTAAGGTCTTCGATTATAAGTAATATTAAGCATAAACATGCAAATATGGCCAGTTTTTGAGATTCAAACGATTTCTTAAAAAAAGCTTGAAAAAAGTCAATTCTGGGAAAATAAACTGTTTTTCAAACTCAGCAAGTTATTGCTCTCGAATCTAAGTAATATTAACCAAAATCTGGAAAAAAGATTGAAAAACGGGAGTTTTTTGGATTATGCAGATATCCTCAAACTTATGTAATTAAGGTCTCCGATTATAAGTTATATTAAGCAAAAACATGCAAAAACGGCCAGTTTTAAGATTCGATCGATTTCTTGAAAAAAGCTTGAAAAAGGTAAATTTGGGGAAAATAAACCGTTTTTCAAACTCAGCAAGTTATTGCTCTCGAATCTAAGTAATATTAACAAATACCTGGAAAAACAGCCTATTTTAAGGTTTGATCCATTTCCTTAAAAGTTCGAAAAACACGAGTATTTGATTAATGCAAATGTCTTCAAACTTATCCAATTAAGGTCTCCGATTATAAGTAATATTAAGCAAAAACATGCAAATATGGCCAGTTTTGAGATTCGATCGATTTCTTAAAAAAAGCTTGAAAAAAGTCAATTCTGGGAAAATAAACTGTTTTTCAAACTCAGCAAGTTATTGCTCTCGAATCTAAGTAATATTAACAGCAACCTGGAAAAACAGCCTATTTTAAGGTTTGATCCATTTCCTAAAAAAGTTCGAAAAACAGGAGTATTTGAATAATGCAAATATCTTCAAACTTATCCAATTAAGGTCTCCGATTATAAGTAATATTAAGCAAAAACATGCAAATATGGCCAGTTTTGAGATTCGATCGATTTCTTAAGAAAAGCTTGAAAAAAGTCAATTCTGGGAAAATAAACTGTTTTTCAAACTCAGCAAGTTATTGCTCTCGAATCTAAGTAATATTAACAGCAACCTGGAAAAACAGCCTTTTTCAAGGTTTGATCCATTTCCTAAAAAAGTTCGAAAAACAGGAGTATTTGAATAATGCAAATATCTTCAAACTTATCCGATTAAGGTCTCCGATTATAAGTAATATTAAGCAAAAACATGCAAATATGGCCAGTTTTGAGATTCGATCGATTTCTTAAAAAAAGCTTGAAAACGTCAATTTTAGGAAAATAAACCTTTTTTCAAACTTAGTAAGTTATTGCTCTCGAATCTAAGTAATATTAACCAAAACCTGGAAAAACGGCCGTTTTAAGGTTTGATCCATTTCCTAAAAAAGATTGAAAAACCTAGTGTTTTGGATAATGCAAAGAACTTTAAAATTATCAAATTAAGCTCTCCGATTATAGGTAATATTAAGCAAAAACATAGAAAAACCGCCAGTTTTGAGATTCGATCGATTTCTTAAAAAAAGCTTGAAAAACGTCAGTTTGCCGAAAATACACCGTTTTTCAAACTTGGCAAGTTATTAATCTCGAATCTAAGTAATATAAATCAAAACCTGGAAAAACAGCCGTTTTTGAGGGTTGATTTATTTTCTCAAAAAGATTGAAATACGGGAGTTTTGGGGATAATGCAAATATCTTGAAACTTATCAAATTAAAGTCTCCCATTATAAGTTAAAAAGGCAAAAACATGCAAAAACAGCTAGTTTTGAGATTCAATCCATTTCTTAAAAAAAGCTTAAAAAACGCCAGTTTTGGGAAAATAAACCGTTTTTCAAACTTAGAAAGTTATTGTTCTCGAATCTAAGTAGTATTAACCAAAACCTAGGGTAAACGGCCGTTTTTAAGGTTTGATCCATTTTCTAAAAAAAGATTGAAAAACGGGAGTTTTTTGGATAATGCAGATATCTTCATACTTATCTAATTAAGGTCTCCGATTATAAGTTATATTAAGCAAAAACATGCAAAAACGGCCAGTTTTAAGATTCGATCGATTTCTTGAAAAAAGCTTGAAAAGGTAAATTTTGGGAAAATAAACCGTTTTTCAAACTCAGCAAGTTATTGCTCTCGAATCTAAGTAATATTAACGAATACCTGGAAAAACAGCCTTTTTAAAGGTTTGATCCATTTCCTAAAAAGGTTCGAAAATCAGGAGTATTTGAATAATGCAAATATCTTCAAACTTATCCAATTAAAGTCTCCGATTATAAGTAATATTAAGCAAAAACATGCAAATATTGCCAGTTTTGAGATTCAATCGATTTCTTAAAAAAAAGCTTGAAAAACGTCAATTTTAGGAAAATAAACCTTTTTTCAAACTTAGTAAGTTATTGCTCTCGAATCTAAGTGATATTAACCAAAACCTGGAAAAACGGCCGTTTTAAGGTTTGATCCATTTCCTAAAAAAGATTGAAAAACGGGAGTTTTTTGGATAATGCAAATATCTTTAAAATTATCAAATCAAGCTCTCCGATTATAAGTAATATTAAGCAAAAACATAGAAAAACCGCCAGTTTTGAGATTCGATCGATTTCTTAAAAAAAGCTTTGAAAACGTCAGTTTGGCGAAAATACACCGTTTTTCAAACTTAGCAAGTTATTAATCTCGAATCTAAGTAATATAAATCAAAACCTGGAAAAACAGCCGGTTTTGAAGGGTGGATTTATTTTCTCACAAAGATTGAAAAACGGGAGTTTTGGGGATAATGCAAATATCTTCAAACTTATCAAATTAAGGTCTCCGATTATAAGTTAAAAAGGCAAAAACATGCAAATACGGCTAGTTTTGAGATTTAATCCATTTCTTGAAAAAAGCTTGAAAAACGCCAGTTTTGGGAAAATAAACCGTTTTTCAAACTTATAAAGTTATTGTTCTCGAATCTAAGTAGTATTAACCAAAACCTAGGGTAAACGGCCGTTTTTAAGGTTTGATCCATTTCCTAAAAAAAGATGGAAAACGGGAGTTTTTTGGATAATGCAGATATCCTTAAACTTATGTAATTAAGGTCTCCGATTATAAGTTATATTAAGCAAAAACATGCAAAAACGGCCGGTTTTAAGATTTGATCGATTTCTTGAAAAAAGCTTGAAAAACGTCAATTTTTGGAAAATAAACCGTTTTTACAACTCAGCAAGTTATTGCTCTCGAATCTAAGTAATATTAACAAAAACCTTGAAAAACAGCCTTTTTAAAGGTTTGATCCATTTCCTAAAAAAGTTCGAAAAACAGGAGTAATTGGATAATGCAAATATCTTCAAACTTATCCAATTAAGGTCTTCGATTATAAGTAATATTAAGCATAAACATGCAAATATGGCCAGTTTTGAGATTCAAACGATTTCTTAAAAAAAGCTTAAAAAAGGTAAATTCTGGGAAAATAAACCGTTTTTCAAACTCAGCAAGTTAGTGCTCTCGAATCTAAGTAATATTTACCAAAACCTGGAAAAAAGATTGAAAAACGGGAGTTTGTGGGTAATGCAAATATCTTTAAACTTATCAAATTATCCTCTCTGATTAGAAGTAATATTAAGCAAAAACATAGAAAAACGGCCAGTTTTGAGATTCGATCGATTTCTTGAAAAAATCTTGAAAAACGTCAAATTTAGGAAAATAAACCGTTTTTCAAACTCAGCAGGTTATTGCTCTCGAATCTATGTAATATTAACCAAAACCTGGAAAAACAGCCGTTTTTAAGTATGATCCATTTCCTAAAAAAGTTCGAAAAACGGGAGTTTTTTGGATAATGCAGATATCTTCATACTTATCTAATTAAGGTCTCCGATTATAAGTTATATTAAGCAAAAACATGCAAAAACGGCCAGTTTTAAGATTCGATTGATTTCTTGAAAAAAGCTTGAAAAAGGTAAATTTGGGGAAACTAAACCGTTTTTCAAACTCAGCAAGTTATTGCTCTCGTCTCTAAGTAATATTAACAAATACCTGGAAAAACAGCCTTTTTAAAGGTTTGATCCATTTCCTAAAAAAGTTCGAAAAACAGGAGTATTTGAATAATGCAAATATCTTCAAACTTATCCAATTAAAGTCTCCGATTATAAGTAATATTAAGCAAAAACATGCAAATATTGCCAGTTTTGAGATTCAATCGATTTCTTAAAAAAAAGCTTGAAAAACGTCAATTTTAGGAAAATAAACCTTTTTTCAAACTTAGTAAGTTATTGCTCTCGAATCTAAGTAATATTAACCCAAACCTGGAAAAACGGCCGTTTTAAGGTTTGATCCATTTCCTAAAAAAGATTGAAAAACGGGAGTTTTTTGGATAATGCAAATATCTTTAAAATTATCAAATCAAGCTCTCCGATTATAAGTAATATTAAGCAAAAACATAGAAAAACCGCCAGTTTTGAGATTCGATCGATTTCTTAAAAAAAGCTTGAAAAACGTCAGTTTAGGGAAAATACACCGTTTTTCAAACTTAGCAAGTTATTAATCTCGAATCTAAGTAATACAAATCAAAACCTGGAAAAACAGCCGGTTTTGAAGGTTGGATTTATTTTCTCACAAAGATTGAAAAACGGGAGTTTTGGGGATAATGCAAATATCTTCAAACTTATCAAATTAAGGTCTCCGATTATAAGTTAAAAAGGCAAAAACATGCAAATACGGCTAGTTTTGAGATTTAATCCATTTCTTAAAAAAAGCTTAAAAAACGCCAGTTTTGGGAAAATAAACCGTTTTTCAAACTTAGAAAGTTATTGTTCTCGAATCTTAGTAGTATTAACCAAAACCTAGGGTAAACGGCCGTTTTTAAGGTTTGATCCATTTCCTAAAAAAAGATTGAAAAACGGGAGTTTTTTGGATAATGCAGATATCCTCAAACTTATGTAATTAAGGTCTCCGATTATAAGTTATATTAAGCAAAAACATGCAAAAACGGCCGGTTTTAAGATTTGATCGATTTCTTGAAAAAAGCTTGAAAAACGTCAATTTTTGGAAAATAAACCGTTTTTACAACTCAGCAAGTTATTGCTCTCGAATCTAAGTAATATTAACAAAAACCTTGAAAAACAGCCTTTTTAAAGGTTTGATCCATTTCCTAAAAAAGTTCGAAAAACAGGAGTAATTGGATAATGCAAATATCTTCAAACTTATCCAATTAAGGTCTTCGATTATAAGTAATATTAAGCATAAACATGCAAATATGGCCAGTTTTGAGATTCAAACGATTTCTTAAAAAAAGCTTAAAAAAGGTAAATTCTGGGAAAATAAACCGTTTTTCAAACTCAGCAAGTTAGTGCTCTCGAATCTAAGTAATATTTACCAAAACCTGGAAAAAAGATTGAAAAACGGGAGTTTGTGGGTAATGCAAATATCTTTAAACTTATCAAATTATCCTTTCTGATTAGAAGTAATATTAAGCAAAAACATAGAAAAACGGCCAGTTTTGAGATTCGATCGATTTCTTGAAAAAATCTTGAAAAACGTCAAATTTAGGAAAATAAACCGTTTTTCAAACTCAGCAGGTTATTGCTCTCGAATCTATGTAATATTAACCAAAACCTGGAAAAACAGCCGTTTTTAAGTATGATCCATTCCCTAAAAAAGTTCGAAAAACGGTAGTTTTTTGGATAATGCAGATATCTTCATACTTATCTAATTAAGGTCTCCGATTATAAGTAATATTAAGCAAAAACATGCAAATATTGCCAGTTTTGAGATTCAATCGATTTCTTAAAAAAAAGCTTGAAAAACGTCAATTCTTGGAAAATAAACCGTTTTACAACTCAGCAAGTTATTGCTCTCGAATCTAAGTAATATTAACAAATACCTGGAAAAACAGCCTTTTTAAAGGTTTGATCCATTTCCTAAAAAAGTTCGAAAAACAGGAGTATTTGAATAATGCAAATATCTTCAAACTTATCCAATTAAAGTCTCCGATTATAAGTAATATTAAGCAAAAACATGCAAATATTGCCAGTTTTGAGATTCAATCGATTTCTTAAAAAAATGCTTGAAAAACGTCAATTTTAGGAAAATAAACCTTTTTTCAAACTTAGTAAGTTATTGCTCTCGAATCTAAGTAATATTAACCAAAACCTGGAAAAACGGCCGTTTTAAGGTTTGATCCATTTCCTAAAAAAGATTGAAAAACGGGAGTTTTTTGGATAATGCAAATATCTTTAAAATTATCAAATCAAGCTCTCCGATTATAAGTAATATTTAGCAAAAACATAGAAAAACCGCCAGTTTTGAGATTCGATCGATTTCTTAAAAAAAGCTTGAAAAACGTCAGTTTGGCGAAAATACACCGTTTTTCAAACTTAGCAAGTTATTAATCTCGAATCTAAGTAATATAAATCAAAACCTGGAAAAACAGCCGGTTTTGAAGGGTGGATTTATTTTCTCACAAAGATTGAAAAACGGGAGTTTTGGGGATAATGCAAATATCTTCAAACTTATCAAATTAAGGTCTCCGATTATAAGTTAAAAAGGCAAAAACATGCAAATACGGCTAGTTTTGAGATTTAATCCATTTCTTAAAAAAAGCTTGAAAAACGCCAGTTTTGGGAAAATAAACCGTTTTTCAAACTTAGAAAGTTATTGTTCTCGAATCTAAGTAGTATTAATCAAAACCTAGGGTAAACGGCCGTTTTTAAGGTTTGATCCATTTCCTAAAAAAAGATTGAAAAACGGGAGTTTTTTGGATAATGCAGATATCCTCAAACTTATGTAATTAAGGTCTCCGATTATAAGTTATATTAAGCAAAAACATGCAAAAACGGCCGGTTTTAAGATTTGATCGATTTCTTGAAAAAAGCTTGAAAAACGTCAATTTTTGGAAAATAAACCGTTTTTACAACTCAGCAAGTTATTGCTCTCGAATCTAAGTAATATTAACAAAAACCTTGAAAAACAGCCTTTTTAAAGGTTTGATCCATTTCCTAAAAAAGTTCGAAAAACGAGTAATTGGATAATGCAAATATCTTCAAACTTATCCAATTAAGGTCTTCGATTATAAGTAATATTAAGCATAAACATGCAAATATGGCCAGTTTTGAGATTCAAACGATTTCTTAAAAAAAGCTTAAAAAAGGTAAATTCTGGGAAAATAAACCGTTTTTCAAACTCAGCAAGTTAGTGCTCTCGAATCTAAGTAATATTTACCAAAACCTGGAAAAAAGATTGAAAAACGGGAGTTTGTGGGTAATGCAAATATCTTTAAACTTATCAAATTATCCTCTCTGATTAGAAGTAATATTAAGCAAAAACATAGAAAAACGGCCAGTTTTGAGATTCGATCGATTTCTTGAAAAAATCTTGAAAAACGTCAAATTTAGGAAAATAAACCGTTTTTCAAACTCAGCAGGTTATTGCTCTCGAATCTATGTAATATTAACCAAAACCTGGAAAAACAGCCGTTTTTAAGTATGATCCATTTCCTAAAAAAGTTCGAAAAACGGGAGTTTTTTGGATAATGCAGATATCTTCATACTTATCTAATTAAGGTCTCCGATTATAAGTATTATTAAGCAAAAACATGCAAATATTGCCAGTTTTGAGATTCAATCGATTTCTTAAAAAAAGCTTGAAAAACGTCAATTTTAGGAAAATAAACCTTTTTTCAAACTTAGTAAGTTATTGTTCTCGAATCTAAGTAATATTAACCAAAACCTGGAAAAACGGCCGTTTTAAGGTTTGATACATTTCCTAAAAAAGATTGAAAAACAGGAGTATTTGAATAATGCAAATATCTTCAAACTTATCCAATTAAAGTCTCCGATTATAAGTAATATTAAGCAAAAACATGCAAATATTGCCAGTTTTGAGATTCAATCGATTTCTTAAAAAAAAGCTTGAAAAACGTCAATTTTAGGAAAATAAACCTTTTTTCAAACTTAGTAAGTTATTGCTCTCGAATCTAAGTAATATTAACCAAAACCTGGAAAAACGGCCGTTTTAAGGTTTGATCCATTTCCTAAAAAAGATTGAAAAACGGGAGTTTTTTGGATAATGCAAATATCTTTAAAATTATCAAATCAAGCTCTCCGATTATAAGTAATATTAAGCAAAAACATAGAAAAACGGCCAGTTTTGAGATTCGATCGATTTCTTGAAAAAATCTTGAAAAACGTCAAATTTAGGAAAATAAACCGTTTTCCAAACTCAGCAGGTTATTGCTCTCGAATCTATGTAATATTAACCAAAACCTGGAAAAACAGCCGTTTTTAAGTATGATCCATTTCCTAAAAAAGTTCGAAAAACGGGAGTTTTTTGGATAATGCAGATATCTTCATACTTATCTAATTAAGGTCTCCGATTATAAGTAATATTAAGCAAAAACATGCAAATATTGCCAGTTTTGAGATTCAATCGATTTCTTAAAAAAAGCTTGAAAAACGTCAATTTTAGGAAAATAAACCTTTTTTCAAACTTAGTAAGTTATTGTTCTCGAATCTACGTAATATTAACCAAAACCTGGAAAAACGGCCGTTTTAAGGTTTGATACATTTCCTAAAAAAGATTGAAAAACGGGAGTTTTTTAGATAATGCAAATATCTTTAAAATTATCAAATCAAGCTCTCCGATTATAAGTAATATTAAGCAAAAACATAGAAAAACGGCCAGTTTTAAGATTCGATCGATTTCTTGAAAAAATCTTGAAAAACGTCAAATTTAGGAAAATAAACCGTTTTTCAAACTCAGCAGGTTATTGCTCTCGAATCTATGTAATATTAACCAAAACCTGGAAAAACAGCCGTTTTTAAGTATGATCCATTTCCTAAAAAAGTTCGAAAAACGGGATTTTTTATATAATGCAGATATCTTCATACTTATCTAATTAAGGTCTCCGATTATAAGTTATATTAAGCAAAAACATGCAAAAACGGCCAGTTTTAAGATTCGATCGATTTCTTGAAAAAAGCTTGAAAAAGGTAAATTTTGGGAAAATAAACCGTTTTTCAAACTCAGCAAGTTATTGCTCTCGAATCTAAGTAATATTAACAAATACCTGGAAACACAGCCTTTTTAAAGGTTTGATCCATTTCCTAAAAAAGTTCGAAAAACAGGAGTATTTGAATAATGCAAATATCTTCAAACCTATCCAATTAAAGTCTCCGATTATAAGTAATATTAAGCAAAAACATGCAAATATTGCCAGTTTTGAGATTCAATCGATTTCTTAAAAAAAAGCTTGAAAAACGTCAATTTTAGGAAAATAAACCTTTTTTCAAACTTAGTAAGTTATTGCTCTCGAATCTATGTAATATTAACCAAAACCTGGAAAAACGGCCGTTTTAAGGTTTGATCCATTTCCTAAAAAAGATTGAAAAACGGGAGTTTTTTGGATAATGCAAATATCTTTAAAATTATCAAATCAAGCTCTCCGATTATAAGTAATATTAAGCAAAAACATAGAAAAACCGCCAGTTTTGAGATTCGATCGATTTCTTAAAAAAAGCTTGAAAAACGTCAGTTTGGCGAAAATACACCGTTTTTCAAACTTAGCAAGTTATTAATCTCGAATCTAAGTAATATAAATCAAAACCTGGAAAAACAGCCGGTTTTGAAGGGTGGATTTATTTTCTCACAAAGATTGAAAAACGGGAGTTTTGGGGATAATGCAAATATCTTCAAACTTATCAAATTAAGGTCTCCGATTATAAGTTAAAAAGGCAAAAACATGCAAATACGGCTAGTTTTGAGATTTAATCCATTTCTTAAAAAAAGCTTGAAAAACGCCAGTTTTGGGAAAATAAACCGTTTTTCAAACTTAGAAAGTTATTGTTCTCGAATCTAAGTAGTATTAACCAAAACCTAGGGTAAACGGCCGTTTTTAAGGTTTGATCCATTTCCTAAAAAAAGATTGAAAAACGGGAGTTTTTTGGATAATGCAGATATCCTCAAACTTATGTAATTAAGGTCTCCGATTATAAGTTATATTAAGCAAAAACATGCAAAAACGGCCGGTTTTAAGATTTGATCGATTTCTTGAAAAAAGCTTGAAAAACGTCAATTTTTGGAAAATAAACCTTTTTTACAACTCAGCAAGTTATTGCTCTCGAATCTAAGTAATATTAACAAAAACCTTGAAAAACAGCCTTTTTAAAGGTTTGGTCCATTTCCTAAAAAAGTTCGAAAAACAGGAGTAATTGGATAATGCAAATATCTTCAAACTTATCCAATTAAGGTCTTCGATTATAAGTAATATTAAGCATAAACATGCAAATATGGCCAGTTTTGAGATTCAAACGATTTCTTAAAAAAAGCTTAAAAAAGGTAAATTCTGGGAAAATAAACCGTTTTTCAAACTCAGCAAGTTAGTGCTCTCGAATCTAAGTAATATTTACCAAAACCTGGAAAAAAGATTGAAAAACGGGAGTATGTGGGTAATGCAAATATCTTTAAACTTATCAAATTATCCTCTCTGATTAGAAGTAATATTAAGCAAAAACATAGAAAAACGGCCAGTTTTGAGATTCGATCGATTTCTTGAAAAAATCTTGAAAAACGTCAAATTTAGGAAAATAAACCGTTTTTCAAACTCAGCAGGTTATTGCTCTCGAATCTATGTAATATTAACCAAAACCTGGAAAAACAGCCGTTTTTAAGTATGATCCATTTCCTAAAAAAGTTCGATAAACGGGATTTTTTTATATAATGCAGATATCTTCATACTTATCTAATTAAGGTCTCCGATTATAAGTTATATTAAGCAAAAACATGCAAAAACGGCCAGTTTTAAGATTCGATCGATTTCTTGAAAAAAGCTTGAAAAAGGTAAATTTTGGGAAAATAAACCGTTTTTTAAACTCAGCAAGTTATTGCTCTCGAATCTAAGTAATATTAACAAATACCTGGAAAAACAGCCTTTTTAAAGGTTTGATCCATTTCCTAAAAAAGTTCGAAAAACAGGAGTATTTGAATAATGCAAATATCTTCAAACTTATCCAATTAAAGTCTCCGATTATAAGTAATATTAAGCAAAAACATGCAAATATTGCCAGTTTTGAGATTCAATCGATTTCTTAAAAAAAAGCTTGAAAAACGTCAATTTTAGGAAAATAAACCTTTTTTCAAACTTAGTAAGTTATTGCTCTCGAATCTAAGTAATATTAACCAAAACCTGGAAAAACGGCCGTTTTAAGGTTTGATCCATTTCCTAAAAAAGATTGAAAAACGGGAGTTTTTTGGATAATGCAAATATCTTTAAAATTATCAAATCAAGCTCTCCGATTATAAGTAATATTAAGCAAAAACATAGAAAAACCGCCAGTTTTGAGATTCGATCGATTTCTTAAAAAAAGCTTGAAAAACGTCAGTTTGGCGAAAATACACCGTTTTTCAAACTTAGCAAGTTATTAATCTCGAATCTAAGTAATATAAATCAAAACCTGGAAAAACAGCCGGTTTTAAGGGTGGATTTATTTTCTCACAAAGATTGAAAAACGGGAGTTTTGGGGATAATGCAAATATCTTCAAACTTATCAAATTAAGGTCTCCGATTATAAGTTAAAAAGGCAAAAACATGCAAATACGGCTAGTTTTGAGATTTAATCCATTTCTTAAAAAAAGCTTGAAAAACGCCAGTTTTGGGAAAATAAACCGTTTTTCAAACTTAGAAAGTTATTGTTCTCGAATCTAAGTAGTATTAACCAAAACCTAGGGTAAACGGCCGTTTTTAAGGTTTGATCCATTTCCTAAAAAAAGATTGAAAAACGGGAGTTTTTTGGATAATGCAGATATCCTCAAACTTATGTAATTAAGGTCTCCGATTATAAGTTATATTAAGCAAAAACATGCAAAAACGGCCGGTTTTAAGATTTGATCGATTTCTTGAAAAAAGCTTGAAAAACGTCAATTTTTGGAAAATAAACCGTTTTTACAACTCAGCAAGTTATTGCTCTCGAATCTAAGTAATATTAACAAAAACCTTGAAAAACAGCCTTTTTAAAGGTTTGATCCATTTCCTAAAAAAGTTCGAAAAACAGGAGTAATTGGATAATGCAAATATCTTCAAACTTATCCAATTAAGGTCTTCGATTATAAGTAATATTAAGCATAAACATGCAAATATGGCCAGTTTTGAGATTCAAACGATTTCTTAAAAAAAGCTTAAAAAAGGTAAATTCTGGGAAAATAAACCGTTTTTCAAACTCAGCAAGTTAGTGCTCTCGAATCTAAGTAATATTTACCAAAACCTGGAAAAAAGATTGAAAAACGGGAGTTTGTGGGTAATGCAAATAGATTTAAACTTATCAAATTATCCTCTCTGAATAGAAGTAATATTAAGCAAAAACATAGAAAAACGGCCAGTTTTGAGATTCGATCGATTTCTTGAAAAAATCTTGAAAAACGTCAAATTTAGGAAAATAAACCGTTTTTTAAACTCAGCAGGTTATTGCTCTCGAATCTATGTAATATTAACCAAAACCTGGAAAAACAGCCGTTTTTAAGTATGATCCATTTCCTAAAAAAGTTCGAAAAACGGGATTTTTTTATATAATGCAGATATCTTCATACTTATCTAATTAAGGTCTCCGATTATAAGTTATATTAAGCAAAAACATGCAAAAATGGCCAGTTTTAAGATTCGATCGATTTCTTGAAAAAAGCTTGAAAAAGGTAAATTTTGGGAAAATAAACCGTTTTTTAAACTCAGCAAGTTATTGCTCTCGAATCTAAGTAATATTAACAAATACCTGGAAAAACAGCCTTTTTAAAGGTTTGATCCATTTCCTAAAAAAGTTCGAAAAACAGGAGTATTTGAATAATGCAAATATCTTCAAACTTATCCAATTAAAGTCTCCGATTATAAGTAATATTAAGCAAAAACATGCAAATATTGCCAGTTTTGAGATTCAATCGATTTCTTAAAAAAAAGCTTGAAAAACGTCAATTTTAGGAAAATAAACCTTTTTTCAAACTTAGTAAGTTATTGCTCTCGAATCTAAGTAATATTAACCAAAACCTGGAAAAACGGCCGTTTTAAGGTTTGATCCATTTCCTAAAAAAGATTGAAAAACGGGAGTTTTTTGGATAATGCAAATATCTTTAAAATTATCAAATCAAGCTCTCCGATTATAAGTAATATTAAGCAAAAACATAGAAAAACCGCCAGTTTTGAGATTCGATCGATTTCTTAAAAAAAGCTTGAAAAACGTCAGTTTGGCGAAAATACACCGTTTTTCAAACTTAGCAAGTTATTAATCTCGAATCTAAGTAATATAAATCAAAACCTGGAAAAACAGCCGGTTTTAAGGGTGGATTTATTTTCTCACAAAGATTGAAAAACGGGAGTTTTGGGGATAATGCAAATATCTTCAAACTTATCAAATTAAGGTCTCCGATTATAAGTTAAAAAGGCAAAAACATGCAAATACGGCTAGTTTTGAGATTTAATCCATTTCTTAAAAAAAGCTTGAAAAACGCCAGTTTTGGGAAAATAAACCGTTTTTCAAACTTAGAAAGTTATTGTTCTCGAATCTAAGTAGTATTAACCAAAACCTAGGGTAAACGGCCGTTTTTAAGGTTTGATCCATTTCCTAAAAAAAGATTGAAAAACGGGAGTTTTTTGGATAATGCAGATATCCTCAAACTTATGTAATTAAGGTCTCCGATTATAAGTTATATTAAGCAAAAACATGCAAAAACGGCCGGTTTTAAGATTTGATCGATTTCTTGAAAAAAGCTTGAAAAACGTCAATTTTTGGAAAATAAACCGTTTTTACAACTCAGCAAGTTATTGCTCTCGAATCTAAGTAATATTAACAAAAACCTTGAAAAACAGCCTTTTTAAAGGTTTGATCCATTTCCTAAAAAAGTTCGAAAAACAGGAGTAATTGGATAATGCAAATATCTTCAAACTTATCCAATTAAGGTCTTCGATTATAAGTAATATTAAGCATAAACATGCAAATATGGCCAGTTTTGAGATTCAAACGATTTCTTAAAAAAAGCTTAAAAAAGGTAAATTCTGGGAAAATAAACCGTTTTTCAAACTCAGCAAGTTAGTGCTCTCGAATCTAAGTAATATTTACCAAAACCTGGAAAAAAGATTGAAAAACGGGAGTTTGTGGGTAATGCAAATAGATTTAAACTTATCAAATTATCCTCTCTGAATAGAAGTAATATTAAGCAAAAACATAGAAAAACGGCCAGTTTTGAGATTCGATCGATTTCTTGAAAAAATCTTGAAAAACGTCAAATTTAGGAAAATAAACCGTTTTTTAAACTCAGCAGGTTATTGCTCTCGAATCTATGTAATATTAACCAAAACCTGGAAAAACAGCCGTTTTTAAGTATGATCCATTTCCTAAAAAAGTTCGAAAAACGGGATTTTTTTATATAATGCAGATATCTTCATACTTATCTAATTAAGGTCTCCGATTATAAGTTATATTAAGCAAAAACATGCAAAAATGGCCAGTTTTAAGATTCGATCGATTTCTTGAAAAAAGCTTGAAAAAGGTAAATTTTGGGAAAATAAACCGTTTTTTAAACTCAGCAAGTTATTGCTCTCGAATCTAAGTAATATTAACAAATACCTGGAAAAACAGCCTTTTTAAAGGTTTGATCCATTTCCTAAAAAAGTTCGAAAAACAGGAGTATTTGAATAATGCAAATATCTTCAAACTTATCCAATTAAAGTCTCCGATTATAAGTAATATTAAGCAAAAACATGCAAATATTGCCAGTTTTGAGATTCAATCGATTTCTTAAAAAAAAGCTTGAAAAACGTCAATTTTAGGAAAATAAACCTTTTTTCAAACTTAGTAAGTTATTGCTCTCAAATCTAAGTAATATTAACCAAAACCTGGAAAAACGGCCGTTTTAAGGTTTGATCCATTTCCTAAAAAAGATTGAAAAACGGGAGTTTTTTGGATAATGCAAATATCTTTAAAATTATCAAATCAAGCTCTCCGATTATAAGTAATATTAAGCAAAAACATAGAAAAACCGCCAGTTTTGAGATTCGATCGATTTCTTAAAAAAAGCTTGAAAAACGTCAGTTTGGCGAAAATACACCGTTTTTCAAACTTAGCAAGTTATTAATCTCGAATCTAAGTAATATAAATCAAAACCTGGAAAAACAGCCGGTTTTGAAGGGTGGATTTATTTTCTCACAAAGATTGAAAAACGGGAGTTTTGGGGATAATGCAAATATCTTCAAACTTATCAAATTAAGGTCTCCGATTATAAGTTAAAAAGGCAAAAACATGCAAATACGGCTAGTTTTGAGATTTAATCCATTTCTTAAAAAAAGCTTGAAAAACGCCAGTTTTGGGAAAATAAACCGTTTTTCAAACTTAGAAAGTTATTGTTCTCGAATCTAAGTAGTATTAACCAAAACCTAGGGTAAACGGCCGTTTTTAAGGTTTGATCCATTTCCTAAAAAAAGATTGAAAAACGGGAGTTTTTTGGATAATGCAGATATCCTCAAACTTATGTAATTAAGGTCTCCGATTATAAGTTATATTAAGCAAAAACATGCAAAAACGGCCGGTTTTAAGATTTGATCGATTTCTTGAAAAAAGCTTGAAAAACGTCAATTTTTGGAAAATAAACCTTTTTTACAACTCAGCAAGTTATTGCTCTCGAATCTAAGTAATATTAACAAAAACCTTGAAAAACAGCCTTTTTAAAGGTTTGGTCCATTTCCTAAAAAAGTTCGAAAAACAGGAGTAATTGGATAATGCAAATATCTTCAAACTTATCCAATTAAGGTCTTCGATTATAAGTAATATTAAGCATAAACATGCAAATATGGCCAGTTTTGAGATTCAAACGATTTCTTAAAAAAAGCTTAAAAAAGGTAAATTCTGGGAAAATAAACCGTTTTTCAAACTCAGCAAGTTAGTGCTCTCGAATCTAAGTAATATTTACCAAAACCTGGAAAAAAGATTGAAAAACGGGAGTATGTGGGTAATGCAAATATCTTTAAACTTATCAAATTATCCTCTCTGATTAGAAGTAATATTAAGCAAAAACATAGAAAAACGGCCAGTTTTGAGATTCGATCGATTTCTTGAAAAAATCTTGAAAAACGTCAAATTTAGGAAAATAAACCGTTTTTCAAACTCAGCAGGTTATTGCTCTCGAATCTATGTAATATTAACCAAAACCTGGAAAAACAGCCGTTTTTAAGTATGATCCATTTCCTAAAAAAGTTCGAAAAACGGGAGTTTTTTGGATAATGCAGATATCTTCATACTTATCTAATTACGGTCTCCGATTATAAGTAATATTAAGCAAAAACATGCAAATATTGCCAGTTTTGAGATTTAATCGATTTCTTAAAAAAAGCTTGAAAAACGTCAATTTTAGGAAAATAAACCTTTTTTCAAACTTAGTAAGTTATTGCTCTCGAATCTAAGTAATGTTAACCAAAACCTGGAAAAAAGATTGAAAAACGGGAGTTTGTGGGTAATGCAAATATCTTTAAACTTATCAAATTATCCTTTCTGATTAGAAGTAATATTAAGCAAAAACATAGAAAAACGGCCAGTTTTGAGATTCGATCGATTTCTTGAAAAAATCTTGAAAAACGTCAAATTTAGGAAAATAAACCGTTTTTCAAACTCAGCAGGTTATTGCTCTCGAATCTATGTAATATTAACCAAAACCTGGAAAAACAGCCGTTTTTAAGTATGATCCATTTCCTAAAAAAGTTCGATAAACGGGATTTTTTTATATAATGCAGATATCTTCATACTTATCTAATTAAGGTCTCCGATTATAAGTTATATTAAGCAAAAACATGCAAAAACGGCCAGTTTTAAGATTCGATCGATTTCTTGAAAAAAGCTTGAAAAAGGTAAATTTTGGGAAAATAAACCGTTTTTTAAACTCAGCAAGTTATTGCTCTCGAATCTAAGTAATATTAACAAATACCTGGAAAAACAGCCTTTTTAAAGGTTTGATCCATTTCCTAAAAAAGTTCGAAAAACAGGAGTATTTGAATAATGCAAATATCTTCAAACTTATCCAATTAAAGTCTCCGATTATAAGTAATATTAAGCAAAAACATGTAAATATTGCCAGTTTTGAGATTCAATCGATTTCTTAAAAAAAAGCTTGAAAAACGTCAATTTTAGGAAAATAAACCTTTTTTCAAACTTAGTAAGTTATTGCTCTCGAATCTAAGTAATATTAACCAAAACCTGGAAAAACGGCCGTTTTAAGGTTTGATCCATTTCCTAAAAAAGATTGAAAAACGGGAGTTTTTTGGATAATGCAAATATCTTTAAAATTATCAAATCAATCTCGTCGATTATAAGTAATATTAAGCAAAAACATAGAAAAACCGCCAGTTTTGAGATTCGATCGATTTCTTAAAAAAAGCTTGAAAAACGTCAGTTTGGCGAAAATACACCGTTTTTCAAACTTAGCAAGTTATTAATCTCGAATCTAAGTAATATAAATCAAAACCTGGAAAAACAGCCGGTTTTGAAGGGTGGATTTATTTTCTCACAAAGATTGAAAAACGGGAGTTTTGGGGATAATGCAAATATCTTCAAACTTATCAAATTAAGGTCTCCGATTATAAGTTAAAAAGGCAAAAACATGCAAACACGGCTAGTTTTGAGATTTAATCCATTTCTTAAAAAAAGCTTGAAAAACGCCAGTTTTGGGAAAATAAACCGTTTTTCAAACTTAGAAAGTTATTGTTCTCGAATCTAAGTAGTATTAACCAAAACCTAGGGTAAACGGCCGTTTTTAAGGTTTGATCCATTTCCTAAAAAAAGATTGAAAAACGGGAGTTTTTTGGATAATGCAGATATCCTCAAACTTATGTAATTAAGGTCTCCGATTATAAGTTATATTAAGCAAAAACATGCAAAAACGGCCGGTTTTAAGATTTGATCGATTTCTTGAAAAAAGCTTGAAAAACGTCAATTTTTGGAAAATAAACCGTTTTTACAACTCAGCAAGTTATTGCTCTCGAATCTAAGTAATATTAACAAAAACCTTGAAAAACAGCCTTTTTAAAGGTTTGATCCATTTCCTAAAAAAGTTCGAAAAACAGGAGTAATTGGATAATGCAAATATCTTCAAACTTATCCAATTAAGGTCTTCGATTATAAGTAATATTAAGCATAAACATGCAAATATGGCCAGTTTTGAGATTCAAACGATTTCTTAAAAAAAGCTTAAAAAGGTAAATTCTGGGAAAATAAACCGTTTTTCAAACTCAGCAAGTTAGTGCTCTCGAATCTAAGTAATATTTACCAAAACCTGGAAAAAAGATTGAAAAACGGGAGTTTGTGGGTAATGCAAATATCTTTAAACTTATCAAATTATCCTCTCTGAATAGAAGTAATATTAAGCAAAAATATAGAAAAACGGCCAGTTTTGAGATTCGATCGATTTCTTGAAAAAATCTTGAAAAACGTCAAATTTAGGAAAATAAACCGTTTTTTAAACTCAGCAGGTTATTGCTCTCGAATCTATGTAATATTAACCAAAACCTGGAAAAACAGCCGTTTTTAAGTATGATCCATTTCCTAAAAAAGTTCGAAAAACGGGATTTTTTTATATAATGCAGATATCTTCATACTTATCTAATTAAGGTCTCCGATTATAAGTTATATTAAGCAAAAACATGCAAAAACGGCCAGTTTTAAGATTCGATCGATTTCTTGAAAAAAGCTTGAAAAAGGTAAATTTTGGGAAAATAAACCGTTTTTTAAACTCAGCAAGTTATTGCTCTCGAATCTAAGTAATATTAACAAATACCTGGAAAAACAGCCTTTTTAAAGGTTTGATCCATTTCCTAAAAAAGTTCGAAAAACAGGAGTATTTGAATAATGCAAATATCTTCAAACTTATCCAATTAAAGTCTCCGATTATAAGTAATATTAAGCAAAAACATGCAAATATTGCCAGTTTTGAGATTCAATCGATTTCTTAAAAAAAAGCTTGAAAAACGTCAATTTTAGGAAAATAAACCTTTTTTCAAACTTAGTAAGTTATTGCTCTCGAATCTAAGTAATATTAACCAAAACCTGTAAAAACGGCCGTTTTAAGGTTTGATCCATTTCCTAAAAAAGATTGAAAAACGGGAGTTTTTTGGATAATGCAAATATCTTTAAAATTATCAAATCAAGCTCTCCGATTATAAGTAATATTAAGCAAAAACATAGAAAAACCGCCAGTTTTGAGATTCGATCGATTTCTTAAAAAAAGCTTGAAAAACGTCAATTTTAGGAAAATAAACCTTTTTTCAAACTTAGCAAGTTATTAATCTCGAATCTAAGTAATATAAATCAAAACCTGGAAAAACAGCCGGTTTTGAGGGTTGATTTATTTTCTCACAAAGATTGAAAAACGGGAGTTTTGGGGATAATGCAAATATCTTCAAACTTATCAAATTAAGGTCTCCGATTATAAGTTAAAAAGGCAAAAACATGCAAACACGGCTAGTTTTGAGATTTAATCCATTTCTTAAAAAAAGCTTGAAAAACGCCAGTTTTGGGAAAATAAACCGTTTTTCAAACTTAGAAAGTTATTGTTCTCGAATCTAAGTAGTATTAACCAAAACCTAGGGTAAACGGCCGTTTTTAAGGTTTGATCCATTTCCTAAAAAAAGATTGAAAAACGGGAGTTTTTTGGATAATGCAGATATCCTCAAACTTATGTAATTAAGGTCTCCGATTATAAGTTATATTAAGCAAAAACATGCAAAAACGGCCGGTTTTAAGATTTGATCGATTTCTTGAAAAAAGCTTGAAAAACGTCAATTTTTGGAAAATAAACCGTTTTTACAACTCAGCAAGTTATTGCTCTCGAATCTAAGTAATATTAACAAAAACCTTGAAAAACAGCCTTTTTAAAGGTTTGATCCATTTCCTAAAAAAGTTCGAAAAACAGGAGTAATTGGATAATGCAAATATCTTCAAACTTATCCAATTAAGGTCTTCGATTATAAGTAATATTAAGCATAAACATGCAAATATGGCCAGTTTTGAGATTCAAACGATTTCTTAAAAAAAGCTTAAAAAAGGTAAATTCTGGGAAAATAAACCGTTTTTCAAACTCAGCAAGTTAGTGCTCTCGAATCTAAGTAATATTTACCAAAACCTGGAAAAAAGATTGAAAAACGGGAGTTTGTGGGTAATGCAAATATCTTTAAACTTATCAAATTATCCTCTCTGAATAGAAGTAATATTAAGCAAAAATATAGAAAAACGGCCAGTTTTGAGATTCGATCGATTTCTTGAAAAAATCTTGAAAAACGTCAAATTTAGGAAAATAAACCGTTTTTTAAACTCAGCAGGTTATTGCTCTCGAATCTATGTAATATTAACCAAAACCTGGAAAAACAGCCGTTTTTAAGTATGATCCATTTCCTAAAAAAGTTCGAAAAACGGGATTTTTTTATATAATGCAGATATCTTCATACTTATCTAATTAAGGTCTCCGATTATAAGTTATATTAAGCAAAAACATGCAAAAACGGCCAGTTTTAAGATTCGATCGATTTCTTGAAAAAAGCTTGAAAAAGGTAAATTTTGGGAAAATAAACCGTTTTTTAAACTCAGCAAGTTATTGCTCTCGAATCTAAGTAATATTAACAAATACCTGGAAAAACAGCCTTTTTAAAGGTTTGATCCATTTCCTAAAAAAAGTTCGAAAAACAGGAGTATTTGAATAATGCAAATATCTTCAAACTTATCCAATTAAAGTCTCCGATTATAAGTAATATTAAGCAAAAACATGCAAATATTGCCAGTTTTGAGATTCAATCGATTTCTTAAAAAAAAGCTTGAAAAACGTCAATTTTAGGAAAATAAACCTTTTTTCAAACTTAGTAAGTTATTGCTCTCGAATCTAAGTAATATTAACCAAAACCTGTAAAAACGGCCGTTTTAAGGTTTGATCCATTTCCTAAAAAAGATTGAAAAACGGGAGTTTTTTGGATAATGCAAATATCTTTAAAATTATCAAATCAAGCTCTCCGATTATAAGTAATATTAAGCAAAAAACATAGAAAAACCGCCAGTTTTGAGATTCGATCGATTTCTTAAAAAAAGCTTGAAAAACGTCAATTTTAGGAAAATAAACCTTTTTTCAAACTTAGCAAGTTATTAATCTCGAATCTAAGTAATATAAATCAAAACCTGGAAAAACAGCCGGTTTTGAGGGTTGATTTATTTTCTCACAAAGATTGAAAAACGGGAGTTTTGGGGATAATGCAAATATCTTCAAACTTATCAAATTAAGGTCTCCGATTATAAGTTAAAAAGGCAAAAACATGCAAATACGGCTAGTTTTGAGATTTAATCCATTTCTTAAAAAAAGCTTGAAAAACGCCAGTTTTGGGAAAATAAACCGTTTTTCAAACTTAGAAAGTTATTGTTCTCGAATCTAAGTAGTATTAACCAAAACCTAGGGTAAACGGCCGTTTTTAAGGTTTGATCCATTTCCTAAAAAAAGATTGAAAAACGGGAGTTTTTTGGATAATGCAGATATCCTCAAACTTATGTAATTAAGGTCTCCGATTATAAGTTATATTAAGCAAAAACATGCAAAAACGGCCGGTTTTAAGATTTGATCGATTTCTTGAAAAAAAGCTTGAAAAACGTCAATTTTTGGAAAATAAACCGTTTTTACAACTCAGCAAGTTATTGCTCTCGAATCTAAGTAATATTAACAAAAACCTTGAAAAACAGCCTTTTTAAAGGTTTGATCCATTTCCTAAAAAAGTTCGAAAAACAGGAGTAATTGGATAATGCAAATATCTTCAAACTTATCCAATTAAGGTCTTCGATTATAAGTAATATTAAGCATAAACATGCAAATATGGCCAGTTTTGAGATTCAAACGATTTCTTAAAAAAAGCTTAAAAAAGGTAAATTCTGGGAAAATAAACCGTTTTTCAAACTCAGCAAGTTAGTGCTCTCGAATCTAAGTAATATTTACCAAAACCTGGAAAAATGATTGAAAAACGGGAGTTTGTGGGTAATGCAAATATCTTTAAACTTATCAAATTATCCTCTCTGATTAGAAGTAATATTAAGCAAAAATATAGAAAAACGGCCAGTTTTGAGATTCGATCGATTTCTTGAAAAAATCTTGAAAAACGTCAAATTTAGGAAAATAAACCGTTTTTTTAAACTCAGCAGGTTATTGCTCTCGAATCTATGTAATATTAACCAAAACCTGGAAAAACAGCCGTTTTTAAGTATGATCCATTTCCTAAAAAAGTTCGAAAAACGGGATTTTTTTATATAATGCAGATATCTTCATACTTATCTAATTAAGGTCTCCGATTATAAGTTATATTAAGCAAAAACATGCAAAAACGGCCAGTTTTAAGATTCGATCGATTTCTTGAAAAAAGCTTGAAAAAGGTAAATTTTGGGAAAATAAACCGTTTTTTAAACTCAGCAAGTTATTGCTCTCGAATCTAAGTAATATTAACAAATACCTGGAAAAACAGCCTTTTTAAAGGTTTGATCCATTTCCTAAAAAAGTTCGAAAAACAGGAGTATTTGAATAATGCAAATATCTTCAAACTTATCCAATAAAAGTCTCCGATTATAAGTAATATTAAGCAAAAACATGCAAATATTGCCAGTTTTGAGATTCAATCGATTTCTTAAAAAAAAGCTTGAAAAACGTCAATTTTAGGAAAATAAACCTTTTTTCAAACTTAGTAAGTTATTGCTCTCGAATCTAAGTAATATTAACCAAAACCTGGAAAAACGGCCGTTTTAAGGTTTGATCCATTTCCTAAAAAAGATTGAAAAACGGGAGTTTTTTGGATAATGCAAATATCTTTAAAATTATCAAATCAAGCTCTCCGATTATAAGTAATATTAAGCAAAAACATAGAAAAACCGCCAGTTTTGAGATTCGATCGATTTCTTAAAAAAAGCTTGAAAAACGTCAGTTTGGCGAAAATACACCGTTTTTCAAACTTAGCAAGTTATTAATCTCGAATCTAAGTAATATAAATCAAAACCTGGAAAAACAGCCGGTTTTGAAGGGTGGATTTATTTTCTCACAAAGATTGAAAAACGGGAGTTTTGGGGATAATGCAAATATCTTCAAACTTATCAAATTAAGGTTTCCGATTATAAGTTAAAAAGGCAAAAACATGCAAATACGGCTAGTTTTGAGATTTAATCCATTTCTTAAAAAAAGCTTGAAAAACGCCAGTTTTGGGAAAATAAACCGTTTTTCAAACTTAGAAAGTTATTGTTCTCGAATCTAAGTAGTATTAACCAAAACCTAGGGTAAACGGCCGTTTTTAAGGTTTGATCCATTTCCTAAAAAAAGATTGAAAAACGGGAGTTTTTTGGATAATGCAGATATCCTCAAACTTATGTAATTAAGGTCTCCGATTATAAGTTATATTAAGCAAAAACATGCAAAAACGGCCGGTTTTAAGATTTGATCGATTTCTTGAAAAAAGCTTGAAAAACGTCAATTTTTGGAAAATAAACCTTTTTTACAACTCAGCAAGTTATTGCTCTCGAATCTAAGTAATATTAACAAAAACCTTGAAAAACAGCCTTTTTAAAGGTTTGATCCATTTCCTAAAAAAGTTCGAAAAACAGGAGTAATTGGATAATGCAAATATCTTCAAACTTATCCAATTAAGGTCTTCGATTATAAGTAATATTAAGCATAAACATGCAAATATGGCCAGTTTTGAGATTCAAACGATTTCTTAAAAAAAGCTTAAAAAAGGTAAATTCTGGGAAAATAAACCGTTTTTCAAACTCAGCAAGTTAGTGCTCTCGAATCTAAGTAATATTTACCAAAACCTGGAAAAAAGATTGAAAAACGGGAGTTTGTGGGTAATGCAAATATCTTTAAACTTATCAAATTATCCTCTCTGATTAGAAGTAATATTAAGCAAAAACATAGAAAAACGGCCAGTTTTGAGATTCGATCGATTTCTTGAAAAAATCTTGAAAAACGTCAAATTTTGGAAAATAAACGGTTTTTCAAACTCAGCAGGTTATTGCTCTCAAATCTATGTAATATTAACCAAAACCTGGAAAAACAGCCGTTTTTAAGTACTGATCCATTTCCTAAAAAAGTTCGAAAAACGGGAGTTTTT
The DNA here is from genome assembly GCA_963969495.1 of Ceratothoa steindachneri. Taxonomy (NCBI): domain Eukaryota; kingdom Metazoa; phylum Arthropoda; class Malacostraca; order Isopoda; family Cymothoidae; genus Ceratothoa; species Ceratothoa steindachneri. The sequence goes on from OZ018320.1 coordinate 180,155,484, forward strand.
TGGATAATGCAGATATCTTCATACTTATCTAATTACGGTCTCCGATTATAAGTAATATTAAGCAAAAACATGCAAATATTGCCAGTTTTGAGATTCAATCGATTTCTTAAAAAAACCTTGAAAAACGTCAATTTTAGGAAAATAAACCTTTTTTCAAACTTAGTAAGTTATTGCTCTCGAATCTAAGTAATATTAACCAAAACCTGGAAAAAAGATTGAAAAAGGGGAGTTTGTGGGTAATGCAAATATCTTTAAACTTATCAAATTATCCTTTCTGATTAGAAGTAATATTAAGCAAAAACATAGAAAAACGGCCAGTTTTGAGATTCGATCGATTTCTTGAAAAAATCTTGAAAAACGTCAAATTTAGGAAAATAAACCGTTTTTCAAACTCAGCAGGTTATTGCTCTCGAATCTATGTAATATTAACCAAAACCTGGAAAAACAGCCGTTTTTAATATGATCCATTTCCTAAAAAAGTTCGAAAAATGGGAGTTTTTTGGATAATGCAGATATCTTCATACTTATCTAATTAAGGTCTCCGATTATAAGTAATATTAAGCAAAAACATGCAAATATTGCCATTTTTGAGATTCAATCGATTTCTTAAAAAAAGCTTGAAAAACGTCAATTTTAGGAAAATAAACCTTTTTTCAAACTTAGTAAGTTATTGTTCTCGAATCTAAGTAATATTAACCAAAACCTGGAAAAACGGCCGTTTTAAGGTTTGATCCATTTCCTAAAAAAGATTGAAAAACGGGAGTTTTTTAGATAATGCAAATATCTTTAAAATTATCAAATCAAGCTCTCCGATTATAAGTAATATTAAGCAAAAACATAGAAAAACGGCCAGTTTTGAGATTCGATCGATTTTTTGAAAAAATCTTGAAAAACGTCAAATTTAGGAAAATAAACCGTTTTAAACTCAGCAGGTTATTGCTCTCGAATCTATGTAATATTAACCAAAACCTGGAAAAACAGCCGTTTTTAAGTATGATCCATTTCCTAAAAAAGTTCGATAAACGGGATTTCTTTATATAATGCAGATATCTTCATACTTATCTAATTAAGGTCTCCGATTATAAGTTATATTAAGCAAAAACATGCAAAAATGGCCAGTTTTAAGATTCGATCGATTTCTTGAAAAAAGCTTGAAAAAGGTAAATTTTGGGAAAATAAACCGTTTTTTAAACTCAGCAAGTTATTGCTCTCGAATCTAAGTAATATTAACAAATACCTGGAAAAAACAGCCTTTTTAAAGGTTTGATCCATTTCCTAAAAAAGTTCGAAAAACAGGAGTATTTGAATAATGCAAATATCTTCAAACTTATCCAATTAAAGTCTCCGATTATAAGTAATATTAAGCAAAAACATGCAAATATTGCCAGTTTTGAGATTCAATCGATTTCTTAAAAAAAAGCTTGAAATACGTCAATTTTAGGAAAATAAACCTTTTTTCAAACTTAGTAAGTTATTGCTCTCAAATCTAAGTAATATTAACCAAAACCTGGAAAAACGGCCGTTTTAAGGTTTGATCCATTTCCTAAAAAAGATTGAAAAACGGGAGTTTTTTGGATAATGCAAATATCTTTAAAATTATCAAATCAAGCTCTCCGATTATAAGTAATATTAAGCAAAAACATAGAAAAACCGCCAGTTTTGAGATTCGATCGATTTCTTAAAAAAGCTTGAAAAACGTCAGTTTGGCGAAAATACACCGTTTTTCAAACTTAGCAAGTTATTAATCTCGAATCTAAGTAATATAAATCAAAACCTGGAAAAACAGCCGGTTTTGAAGTGTGGATTTATTTTCTCACAAAGATTGAAAAACGGCAGTTTTGGGGATAATGCAAATATTTTCAAACTTATCAAATTAAGGTCTCCGATTATAAGTTAAAAAGGCAAAAACATGCAAATACGGCTAGTTTTGAGATTTAATCCATTTCTTAAAAAAAGCTTGAAAAACGCCAGTTTTGGGAAAATAAACCGTTTTTCAAACTTAGAAAGTTATTGTTCTCGAATCTAAGTAGTATTAACCAAAACCTAGGGTAAACGGCCGTTTTTAAGGTTTGATCCATTTCCTAAAAAAAGATTGAAAAACGGGAGTTTTTTGGATAATGCAGATATCCTCAAACTTATGTAATTAAGGTCTCCGATTATAAGTTATATTAAGCAAAAACATGCAAAAACGGCCGGTTTTAAGATTTGATCGATTTCTTGAAAAAAGCTTGAAAAACGTCAATTTTTGGAAAATAAACCTTTTTTACAACTCAGCAAGTTATTGCTCTCGAATCTAAGTAATATTAAAAAAAACCTTGAAAAACAGCCTTTTTAAAGGTTTGATCCATTTCCTAAAAAAGTTCGAAAAACAGGAATAATTGGATAATGCAAATATCTTCAAACTTATCCAATTAAGGTCTTCGATTATAAGTAATATTAAGCATAAACATGCAAATATGGCCAGTTTTGAGATTCAAACGATTTCTTAAAAAAAGCTTAAAAAAGGTAAATTCTGGGAAAATAAACCGTTTTTCAAACTCAGCAAGTTAGTGCTCTCGAATCTAAGTAATATTTACCAAAACCTGGAAAAAAGATTGAAAAACGGGAGTTTGTGGGTAATGCAAATATCTTTAAACTTATCAAATTATCCTCTCTGATTAGAAGTAATATTAGGCAAAAACATAGAAAAACGGCCAGTTTTGAGATTCGATCGATTTCTTGAAAAAATCTTGAAAAACGTCAAATTTAGGAAAATAAACCGTTTTTCAAACTCAGCAGGTTATTGCTCTCGAATCTATGTAATATTAACCAAAACCTGGAAAAACAGCCGTTTTTAAGTATGATCCATTTCCTAAAAAAGTTCGAAAAACGGGAGTTTTTTGGATAATGCAGATATCTTCATACTTATCTAATTACGGTCTCCGATTATAAGTAATATTAAGCAAAAACATGCAAATATTGCCAGTTTTGAGATTCAATCGATTTCTTAAAAAAAGCTTGAAAAACGTCAATTTTAGGAAAATAAACCTTTTTTCAAACTTAGTAAGTTATTGCTCTCGAATCTAAGTAATATTAACCAAAACCTGGAAAAAAGATTGAAAAACGGGAGTTTGTGGGTAATGCAAATATCTTTAAACTTATCAAATTATCCTTTCTGATTAGAAGTAATATTAAGCAAAAACATAGAAAAACGGCCAGTTTTGAGATTAGATCGATTTCTTTAAAAAATCTTGAAAAACGTCAAATTTAGGAAAATAAACCGTTTTTCAAACTCAGCAGGTTATTGCTCTCGAATCTATGTAATATTAACCAAAACCTGGAAAAACAGCCGTTTTTAAGTATGATCCATTTCCTAAAAAAGTTCGAAAAACGGGAGTTTTTTGGATAATGCAGATATCTTCATACTTATCTAATTACGGTCTCCGATTATAAGTAATATTAAGCAAAAACATGCAAATATTGCCAGTTTTGAGATTCAATCGATTTCTTAAAAAAAGCTTGAAAAACGTCAATTTTAGGAAAATAAACCTTTTTTCAAACTTAGTAAGTTATTGCTCTCGAATCTAAGTAATATTAACCAAAACCTGGAAAAAAGATTGAAAAACGGGAGTTTGTGGGTAATGCAAATATCTTTAAACTTATCAAATTATCCTTTCTGATTAGAAGTAATATTAAGCAAAAACATAGAAAAACGGCCAGTTTTGAGATTAGATCGATTTCTTGAAAAAATCTTGAAAAACGTCAAATTTAGGAAAATAAACCGTTTTTCAAACTCAGCAGGTTATTGCTCTCGAATCTATGTAATATTAACCAAAACCTGGAAAAACAGCCGTTTTTAATATGATCCATTTCCTAAAAAAGTTCGAAAAACGGGAGTTTTTTGGATAATGCAGATATCTTCATACTTATCTAATTAAGGTCTCCGATTATAAGTAATATTAAGCAAAAACATGCAAATATTGCCATTTTTGAGATTCAATCGATTTCTTAAAAAAAGCTTGAAAAACGTCAATTTTAGGAAAATAAACCTTTTTTCAAACTTAGTAAGTTATTGTTCTCGAATCTAAGTAATATTAACCAAAACCTGGAAAAACGGCCGTTTTAAGGTTTGATCCATTTCCTAAAAAAGATTGAAAAACGGGAGTTTTTTAGATAATGCAAATATCTTTAAAATTATCAAATCAAGCTCTCCGATTATAAGTAATATTAAGCAAAAACATAGAAAAACGGCCAGTTTTGAGATTCGATCGATTTCTTGAAAAAATCTTGAAAAACGTCAAATTTAGGAAAATAAACCGTTTTTCAAACTCAGCAGGTTATTGCTCTCGAATCTATGTAATATTAACCAAAACCTGGAAAAACAGCCGTTTTTAAGTATGATCCATTTCCTAAAAAAGTTCGATAAACGGGATTTTTTTATATAATGCAGATATCTTCATACTTATCTAATTAAGGTCTCCGATTATAAGTTATATTAAGCAAAAACATGCAAAAACGGCCAGTTTTAAGATTCGATCGATTTCTTGAAAAAAGCTTGAAAAAGGTAAATTTTGGGAAAATAAACCGTTTTTTAAACTCAGCAAGTTATTGCTCTCGAATCTAAGTAATATTAACAAATACCTGGAAAAACAGCCTTTTTAAAGGTTTGATCCATTTCCTAAAAAAGTTCGAAAAACAGGACTATTTGAATAATGCAAATATCTTCAAACTTATCCAATTAAAGTCTCCGATTATAAGTAATATTAAGCAAAAACATGCAAATATTGCCAGTTTTGAGATTCAATCGATTTCTTAAAAAAAAGCTTGAAAAACGTCAATTTTAGGAAAATAAACCTTTTTTCAAACTTAGTAAGTTATTGCTCTCGAATCTAAGTAATATTAACCAAAACCTGGAAAAACGGCCGTTTTAAGGTTTGATCCATTTCCTAAAAAAGATTGAAAAACGGGAGTTTTTTGGATAATGCAAATATCTTTAAAATTATCAAATCAAGCTCTCCGATTATAAGTAATATTAAGCAAAAACATAGAAAAACCGCCAGTTTTGAGATTCGATCGATTTCTTAAAAAAAGCTTGAAAAACGTCAGTTTGGCGAAAATACACCGTTTTTCAAACTTAGCAAGTTATTAATCTCGAATCTAAGTAATATAAATCAAAACCTGGAAAAACAGCCGGTTTTGAAGGGTGGATTTATTTTCTCACAAAGATTGAAAAACGGGAGTTTTGGGGATAATGCAAATATCTTCAAACTTATCAAATTAAGGTCTCCGATTATAAGTTAAAAAGGCAAAAACATGCAAATACGGCTAGTTTTGAGATTTAATCCATTTCTTAAAAAAAGCTTGAAAAACGCCAGTTTTGGGAAAATAAACCGTTTTTCAAACTTAGAAAGTTATTGTTCTCGAATCTAAGTAGTATTAACCAAAACCTAGGGTAAACGGCCGTTTTTAAGGTTTGATCCATTTCCTAAAAAAAGATTGAAAAACGGGAGTTTTTTGGATAATGCAGATATCCTCAAACTTATGTAATTAAGGTCTCCGATTATAAGTTATATTAAGCAAAAACATGCAAAAACGGCCGGTTTTAAGATTTGATCGATTTCTTGAAAAAAGCTTGAAAAACGTCAATTTTTGGAAAATAAACCGTTTTTACAACTCAGCAAGTTATTGCTCTCGAATCTAAGTAATATTAACAAAAAACTTGAAAAACAGCCTTTTTAAAGGTTTGATCCATTTCCTAAAAAAGTTCGAAAAACAGGAGTAATTGGATAATGCAAATATCTTCAAACTTATCCAATTAAGGTCTTCGATTATAAGTAATATTAAGCATAAACATGCAAATATGGCCAGTTTTGAGATTCAAACGATTTCTTAAAAAAAGCTTAAAAAAGGTAAATTCTGGGAAAATAAACCGTTTTTCAAACTCAGCAAGATAGTGCTCTCGAATCTAAGTAATATTTACCAAAACCTGGAAAAAAGATTGAAAAACGGGAGTTTGTGGGTAATGCAAATATCTTTAAACTTATCAAATTATCCTCTCTGATTAGAAGTAATATTAAGCAAAAACATAGAAAAACGGCCAGTTTTGAGATTCGATCGATTTCTTGAAAAAATCTTGAAAAACGTCAAATTTAGGAAAATAAACCGTTTTTCAAACTCAGCAGGTTATTGCTCTCGAATCTATGTAATATTAACCAAAACCTGGAAAAACAGCCGTTTTTAAGTATGATCCATTTCCTAAAAAAGTTCGAAAAACGGGAGTTTTTTGGATAATGCAGATATCTTCATACTTATCTAATTAAGGTCTCCGATTATAAGTTATATTAAGCAAAAACATGCAAAAACGGCCAGTTTTAAGATTCGATCGATTTCTTGAAAAAAGCTTGAAAAAGGTAAATTTTGGGAAAATAAACCGTTTTTCAAACTCAGCAATTTATTGCTCTCGAATCTAAGTAATATTAACAAATACCTGGAAAAACAGCCTTTTTAAAGGTTTGATCCATTTCCTAAAAAAGTTCGAAAAACAAGAGTATTTGAATAATGCAAATATCTTCAAACTTATCCAATTAAAGTCTCCGATTATAAGTAATATTAAGCAAAAACATGCAAATATTGCCAGTTTTGAGATTCAATCGATTTCTTAAAAAAAAGCTTGAAAAACGTCACTTTTAGGAAAATAAACCTTTTTTCAAACTTAGTAAGTTATTGCTCTCGAATCTAAGTAATATTAACCAAAACCTGGAAAAACGGCCGTTTTAAGGTTTGATCCATTTCCTAAAAAAGATTGAAAAACGGGAGTTTTTTGGATAATGCAAATATCTTTAAAATTATCAAATCAAGCTCTCCGATTATAAGTAATATTAAGCAAAAACATAGAAAAACCGCCAGTTTTGAGATTCGATCGATTTCTTAAAAAAAGCTTGAAAAACGTCAGTTTGGCGAAAATACACCGTTTTTCAAACTTAGCAAGTTATTAATCTCGAATCTAAGTAATATAAATCAAAACCTGGAAAAACAGCCGGTTTTGAAGGGTGGATTTATTTTCTCACAAAGATTGAAAAACGGGAGTTTTGGGGATAATGCAAATATCTTCAAACTTATCAAATTAAGGTCTCCGATTATAAGTTAAAAAGGCAAAAACATGCAAATACGGCTAGTTTTGAGATTTAATCCATTTCTTAAAAAAAGCTTGAAAAACGCCAGTTTTGGGAAAATAAACCGTTTTTCAAACTTAGAAAGTTATTGTTCTCGAATCTAAGTAGTATTAACCAAAACCTAGGGTAAACGGCCGTTTTTAAGGTTTGATCCATTTCCTAAAAAAAGATTGAAAAACGGGAGTTTTTTGGATAATGCAGATATCCTCAAACTTATGTAATTAAGGTCTCCGATTATAAGTTATATTAAGCAAAAACATGCAAAAACGGCCGGTTTTAAGATTTGATCGATTTCTTGAAAAAAGCTTGAAAAACGTCAATTTTTGGAAAATAAACCGTTTTTACAACTCAGCAAGTTATTGCTCTCGAATCTAAGTAATATTAACAAAAACCTTGAAAAACAGCCTTTTTAAAGGTTTGATCCATTTCCTAAAAAAGTTCGAAAAACAGGAGTAATTGGATAATGCAAATATCTTCAAACTTATCCAATTAAGGTCTTCGATTATAAGTAATATTAAGCATAAACATGCAAATATGGCCAGTTTTGAGATTCAAACGATTTCTTAAAAAAAGCTTAAAAAAGGTAAATTCTGGGAAAATAAACCGTTTTTCAAACTCAGCAAGTTAGTGCTCTCGAATCTAAGTAATATTTACCAAAACCTGGAAAAAAGATTGAAAAACGGGAGTTTGTGGGTAATGCAAATAGATTTAAACTTATCAAATTATCCTCTCTGAATAGAAGTAATATTAAGCAAAAACATAGAAAAACGGCCAGTTTTGAGATTCGATCGATTTCTTGAAAAAATCTTGAAAAACGTCAAATTTAGGAAAATAAACCGTTTTTTAAACTCAGCAGGTTATTGCTCTCGAATCTATGTAATATTAACCAAAACCTGGAAAAACAGCCGTTTTTAAGTATGATCCATTTCCTAAAAAAGTTCGAAAAACGGGATTTTTTTATATAATGCAGATATCTTCATACTTATCTAATTAAGGTCTCCGATTATAAGTTATATTAAGCAAAAACATGCAAAAACGGCCAGTTTTAAGATTCGATCGATTTCTTGAAAAAAGCTTGAAAAAGGTAAATTTTGGGAAAATAAACCGTTTTTTAAACTCAGCAAGTTATTGCTCTCGAATCTAAGTAATATTAACAAATACCTGGAAAAACAGCCTTTTTAAAGGTTTGATCCATTTCCTAAAAAAGTTCGAAAAACAGGAGTATTTGAATAATGCAAATATCTTCAAACTTATCCAATTAAAGTCTCCGATTATAAGTAATATTAAGCAAAAACATGCAAATATTGCCAGTTTTGAGATTCAATCGATTTCTTAAAAAAAAGCTTGAAAAACGTCAATTTTAGGAAAATAAACCTTTTTTCAAACTTAGTAAGTTATTGCTCTCGAATCTAAGTAATATTAACCAAAACCTGGAAAAACGGCCGTTTTAAGGTTTGATCCATTTCCTAAAAAAGATTGAAAAACGGGAGTTTTTTGGATAATGCAAATATCTTTAAAATTATCAAATCAAGCTCTCCGATTATAAGTAATATTAAGCAAAAACATAGAAAAACCGCCAGTTTTGAGATTCGATCGATTTCTTAAAAAAAGCTTGAAAAACGTCAGTTTGGCGAAAATACACCGTTTTTCAAACTTAGCAAGTTATTAATCTCGAATCTAAGTAATATAAATCAAAACCTGGAAAAACAGCCGGTTTTGAGGGTTGATTTATTTTCTCACAAAGATTGAAAAACGGGAGTTTTGGGGATAATGCAAATATCTTCAAACTTATCAAATTAAGGTCTCCGATTATAAGTTAAAAAGGCAAAAACATGCAAATACGGCTAGTTTTGAGATTTAATCCATTTCTTAAAAAAAGCTTGAAAAACGCCAGTTTTGGGAAAATAAACCGTTTTTCAAACTTAGAAAGTTATTGTTCTCGAATCTAAGTAGTATTAACCAAAACCTAGGGTAAACGGCCGTTTTTAAGGTTTGATCCATTTCCTAAAAAAAGATTGAAAAACGGGAGTTTTTTGGATAATGCAGATATCCTCAAACTTATGTAATTAAGGTCTCCGATTATAAGATATATTAAGCAAAAACATGCAAAAACGGCCGGTTTTAAGATTTGATCGATTTCTTGAAAAAAGCTTGAAAAACGTCAATTTTTGGAAAATAAACCTTTTTTACAACTCAGCAAGTTATTGCTCTCGAATCTAAGTAATATTAACAAAAACCTTGAAAAACAGCCTTTTTAAAGGTTTGATCCATTTCCTAAAAAAGTTCGAAAAACAGGAGTAATTGGATAATGCAAATATCTTCAAACTTATCCAATTAAGGTCTTCGATTATAAGTAATATTAAGCATAAACATGCAAATATGGCCAGTTTTGAGATTCAAACGATTTCTTAAAAAAAGCTTAAAAAAGGTAAATTCTGGGAAAATAAACCGTTTTTCAAACTCAGCAAGTTAGTGCTCTCGAATCTAAGTAATATTTACCAAAACCTGGAAAAAAGATTGAAAAACGGGAGTTTGTGGGTAATGCAAATATCTTTAAACTTATCAAATTATCCTCTCTGATTAGAAGTAATATTAAGCAAAAACATAGAAAAACGGCCAGTTTTGAGATTCGATCGATTTCTTGAAAAAATCTTGAAAAACGTCAAATTTAGGAAAATAAACCGTTTTTCAAACTCAGCAGGTTATTGCTCTCGAATCTATGTAATATTAACCAAAACCTGGAAAAACAGCCGTTTTTAAGTATGATCCATTTCCTAAAAAAGTTCGATAAACGGGATTTTTTTATATAATGCAGATATCTTCATACTTATCTAATTAAGGTCTCCGATTATAAGTTATATTAAGCAAAAACATGCAAAAACGGCCAGTTTTAAGATTCGATCGATTTCTTGAAAAAAGCTTGAAAAAGGTAAATTTTGGGAAAATAAACCGTTTTTTAAACTCAGCAAGTTATTGCTCTCGAATCTAAGTAATATTAACAAATACCTGGAAAAACAGCCTTTTTAAAGGTTTGATCCATTTCCTAAAAAAGTTCGAAAAACAGGAGTATTTGAATAATGCAAATATCTTCAAACTTATCCAATTAAAGTCTCCGATTATAAGTAATATTAAGCAAAAACATGTAAATATTGCCAGTTTTGAGATTCAATCGATTTCTTAAAAAAAAGCTTGAAAAACGTCAATTTTAGGAAAATAAACCTTTTTTCAAACTTAGTAAGTTATTGCTCTCGAATCTAAGTAATATTAACCAAAACCTGGAAAAACGGCCGTTTTAAGGTTTGATCCATTTCCTAAAAAAGATTGAAAAACGGGAGTTTTTTGGATAATGCAAATATCTTTAAAATTATCAAATCAATCTCGTCGATTATAAGTAATTTTAAGCAAAAACATAGAAAAACCGCCAGTTTTGAGATTCGATCGATTTCTTAAAAAAAGCTTGAAAAACGTCAGTTTGGCGAAAATACACCGTTTTTCAAACTTAGCAAGTTATTAATCTCGAATCTAAGTAATATAAATCAAAACCTGGAAAAACAGCCGGTTTTGAAGGGTGGATTTATTTTCTCACAAAGATTGAAAAACGGGAGTTTTGGGGATAATGCAAATATCTTCAAACTTATCAAATTAAGGTCTCCGATTATAAGTTAAAAAGGCAAAAACATGCAAATACGGCTAGTTTTGAGATTTAATCCATTTCTTAAAAAAAGCTTGAAAAACGCCAGTTTTGGGAAAATAAACCGTTTTTCAAACTTAGAAAGTTATTGTTCTCGAATCTAAGTAGTATTAACCAAAACCTAGGGTAAACGGCCGTTTTTAAGGTTTGATCCATTTCCTAAAAAAAGATTGAAAAACGGGAGTTTTTTGGATAATGCAGATATCCTCAAACTTATGTAATTAAGGTCTCCGATTATAAGTTATATTAAGCAAAAACATGCAAAAACGGCCGGTTTTAAGATTTGATCGATTTCTTGAAAAAAGCTTGAAAAACGTCAATTTTTGGAAAATAAACCGTTTTTACAACTCAGCAAGTTATTGCTCTCGAATCTAAGTAATATTAACAAAAACCTTGAAAAACAGCCTTTTTAAAGGTTTGATCCATTTCCTAAAAAAGTTCGAAAAACAGGAGTAATTGGATAATGCAAATATCTTCAAACTTATCCAATTAAGGTCTTCGATTATAAGTAATATTAAGCATAAACATGCAAATATGGCCAGTTTTGAGATTCAAACGATTTCTTAAAAAAAGCTTAAAAAAGGTAAATTCTGGGAAAATAAACCGTTTTTCAAACTCAGCAAGTTAGTGCTCTCGAATCTAAGTAATATTTACCAAAACCTGGAAAAAAGATTGAAAAACGGGAGTTTGTGGGTAATGCAAATAGATTTAAACTTATCAAATTATCCTCTCTGAATAGAAGTAATATTAAGCAAAAATATAGAAAAACGGCCAGTTTTGAGATTCGATCGATTTCTTGAAAAAATCTTGAAAAACGTCAAATTTAGGAAAATAAACCGTTTTTTAAACTCAGCAGGTTATTGCTCTCGAATCTATGTAATATTAACCAAAACCTGGAAAAACAGCCGTTTTTAAGTATGATCCATTTCCTAAAAAAGTTCGAAAAACGGGATTTTTTTATATAATGCAGATATCTTCATACTTATCTAATTAAGGTCTCCGATTATAAGTTATATTAAGCAAAAACATGCAAAAACGGCCAGTTTTAAGATTCGATCGATTTCTTGAAAAAAGCTTGAAAAAGGTAAATTTTGGGAAAATAAACCGTTTTTTAAACTCAGCAAGTTATTGCTCTCGAATCTAAGTAATATTAACAAATACCTGGAAAAACAGCCTTTTTAAAGGTTTGATCCATTTCCTAAAAAAGTTCGAAAAACAGGAGTATTTGAATAATGCAAATATCTTCAAACTTATCCAATTAAAGTCTCCGATTATAAGTAATATTAAGCAAAAACATGCAAATATTGCCAGTTTTGAGATTCAATCTATTTCTTAAAAAAAAGCTTGAAAAACGTCAATTTTAGGAAAATAAACCTTTTTTCAAACTTAGTAAGTTATTGCTCTCGAATCTAAGTAATATTAACCAAAACCTGGAAAAACGGCCGTTTTAAGGTTTGATCCATTTCCTAAAAAAGATTGAAAAACGGGAGTTTTTTGGATAATGCAAATATCTTTAAAATTATCAAATCAAGCTCTCCGATTATAAGTAATATTAAGCAAAAACATAGAAAAACCGCCAGTTTTGAGATTCGATCGATTTCTTAAAAAAAGCTTGAAAAACGTCAGTTTGGCGAAAATACACCGTTTTTCAAACTTAGCAAGTTATTAATCTCGAATCTAAGTAATATAAATCAAAACCTGGAAAAACAGCCGGTTTTGAGGGTTGATTTATTTTCTCACAAAGATTGAAAAACGGGAGTTTTGGGGATAATGCAAATATCTTCAAACTTATCAAATTAAGGTCTCCGATTATAAGTTAAAAAGGCAAAAACATGCAAATACGGCTAGTTTTGAGATTTAATCCATTTCTTAAAAAAAGCTTGAAAAACGCCAGTTTTGGGAAAATAAACCGTTTTTCAAACTTAGAAAGTTATTGTTCTCGAATCTAAGTAGTATTAACCAAAACCTAGGGTAAACGGCCGTTTTTAAGGTTTGATCCATTTCCTAAAAAAAGATTGAAAAACGGGAGTTTTTTGGATAATGCAGATATCCTCAAACTTATGTAATTAAGGTCTCCGATTATAAGTTATATTAAGCAAAAACATGCAAAAACGGCCGGTTTTAAGATTTGATCGATTTCTTGAAAAAAGCTTGAAAAACGTCAATTTTTGGAAAATAAACCTTTTTTACAACTCAGCAAGTTATTGCTCTCGAATCTAAGTAATATTAACAAAAACCTTGAAAAACAGCCTTTTTAAAGGTTTGATCCATTTCCTAAAAAAGTTCGAAAAACAGGAGTAATTGGATAATGCAAATATCTTCAAACTTATCCAATTAAGGTCTTCGATTATAAGTAATATTAAGCATAAACATGCAAATATGGCCAGTTTTGAGATTCAAACGATTTCTTAAAAAAAGCTTAAAAAAGGTAAATTCTGGGAAAATAAACCGTTTTTCAAACTCAGCAAGTTAGTGCTCTCGAATCTAAGTAATATTTACCAAAACCTGGAAAAAAGATTGAAAAACGGGAGTTTGTGGGTAATGCAAATATCTTTAAACTTATCAAATTATCCTCTCTGATTAGAAGTAATATTAAGCAAAAACATAGAAAAACGGCCAGTTTTGAGATTCGATCGATTTCTTGAAAAAATCTTGAAAAACGTCAAATTTAGGAAAATAAACGGTTTTTCAAACTCAGCAGGTTATTGCTCTCGAATCTATGTAATATTAACCAAAACCTGGAAAAACAGCCGTTTTTAAGTATGATCCATTTCCTAAAAAAGTTCGAAAAACGGGAGTTTTTTGGATAATGCAGATATCTTCATACTTATTTAATTACGGTCTCCGATTATAAGTAATATTAAGCAAAAACATGCAAATATTGCCAGTTTTGAGATTCAATCGATTTCTTAAAAAAAGCTTGAAAAACGTCAATTTTAGGAAAATAAACCTTTTTTCAAACTTAGTAAGTTATTGCTCTCGAATCTAAGTAATATTAACCAAAACCTGGAAAAAAGATTGAAAAACGGGAGTTTGTGGGTAATGCAAATATCTTTAAACTTATCAAATTATCCTTTCTGATTAGAAGTAATATTAAGCAAAAACATAGAAAAACGGCCAGTTTTGAGATTCGATCGATTTCTTGAAAAAATCTTGAAAAACGTCAAATTTAGGAAAATAAACCGTTTTTCAAACTCAGCAGGTTATTGCTCTCGAATCTATGTAATATTAACCAAAACCTGGAAAAACAGCCGTTTTTAATATGATCCATTTCCTAAAAAAGTTCGAAAAATGGGAGTTTTTTGGATAATGCAGATATCTTCATACTTATCTAATTAAGGTCTCCGATTATAAGTAATATTAAGCAAAAACATGCAAATATTGCCATTTTTGAGATTCAATCGATTTCTTAAAAAAAGCTTGAAAAACGTCAATTTTAGGAAAATAAACCTTTTTTCAAACTTAGTAAGTTATTGTTCTCGAATCTAAGTAATATTAACCAAAACCTGGAAAAACGGCCGTTTTAAGGTTTGATCCATTTCCTAAAAAAGATTGAAAAACGGGAGTTTTTTAGATAATGCAAATATCTTTAAAATTATCAAATCAAGCTCTCCGATTATAAGTAATATTAAGCAAAAACATAGAAAAACGGCCAGTTTTGAGATTCGATCGATTTCTTGAAAAAATCTTGAAAAACGTCAAATTTAGGAAAATAAACCGTTTTTCAAACTCAGCAGGTTATTGCTCTCGAATCTATGTAATATTAACCAAAACCTGGAAAAACAGCCGTTTTTAAGTATGATCCATTTCCTAAAAAAGTTCGATAAACGGGATTTTATAATATAATGCAGATATCTTCATACTTATCTAATTAAGGTCTCCGATTATAAGTTATATTAAGCAAAAACATGCAAAAACGGCCAGTTTTAAGATTCGATCGATTTCTTGAAAAAAGCTTGAAAAAGGTAAATTTTGGGAAAATAAACCGTTTTTTAAACTCAGCAAGTTATTGCTCTCGAATCTAAGTAATATTAACAAATACCTGGAAAAACAGCCTTTTTAAAGGTTTGATCCATTTCCTAAAAAAGTTCGAAAAACAGGAGTATTTGAATAATGCAAATATCTTCAAACTTATCCAATTAAAGTCTCCGATTATAAGTAATATTAAGCAAAAACATGCAAATATTGCCAGTTTTGAGATTCAATCGATTTCTTAAAAAAAAGCTTGAAAAACGTCAATTTTAGGAAAATAAACCTTTTTTCAAACTTAGTAAGTTATTGCTCTCGAATCTAAGTAATATTAACCAAAACCTGGAAAAACGGCCGTTTTAAGGTTTGATCCATTTCCTAAAAAAGATTGAAAAACGGGAGTTTTTTGGAAAATGCAAATATCTTTAAAATTATCAAATCAAGCTCTCCGATTATAAGTAATATTAAGCAAAAACATAGAAAAACCGCCAGTTTTGAGATTCGATCGATTTCTTAAAAATGCTTGAAAAACGTCAGTTTGGCGAAAATACACCGTTTTTCAAACTTAGCAAGTTATTAATCTCGAATCTAAGTAATATAAATCAAAACCTGGAAAAACAGCCGGTTTTGAAGGGTGGATTTATTTTCTCACAAAGATTGAAAAACGGGAGTTTGGGGGATAATGCAAATATCTTCAAACTTATCAAATTAAGGTCTCCGATTATAAGTTAAAAAGGCAAAAACATGCAAATACGGCTAGTTTTGAGATTTAATCCATTTCTTAAAAAAAGCTTGAAAAACGCCAGTTTTGGGAAAATAAACCGTTTTTCAAACTTAGAAAGTTAGTGTTCTCGAATCTAAGTAGTATTAACCAAAACCTAGGGTAAACGGCCGTTTTTAAGGTTTGATCCATTTCCTAAAAAAAGATTGAAAAACGGGAGTTTTTTGGATAATGCAGATATCCTCAAACTTATGTAATTAAGGTCTCCGATTATAAGTTATATTAAGCAAAAACATGCAAAAACGGCCGGTTTTAAGATTTGATCGATTTCTTGAAAAAAGCTTGAAAAACGTCAATTTTTGGAAAATAAACCTTTTTTACAACTCAGCAAGTTATTGCTCTCGAATCTAAGTAATATTAACAAAAACCTTGAAAAACAGCCTTTTTAAAGGTTTGATCCATTTCCTAAAAAAGTTCGAAAAACAGGAGTAATTGGATAATGCAAATATCTTCAAACTTATCCAATTAAGGTCTTCGATTATAAGTAATATTAAGCATAAACATGCAAATATGGCCAGTTTTGAGATTCAAACGATTTCTTAAAAAAAGCTTAAAAAAGGTAAATTCTGGGAAAATAAACCGTTTTTCAAACTCAGCAAGTTAGTGCTCTCGAATCTAAGTAATATTTACCAAAACCTGGAAAAAAGATTGAAAAACGGGAGTTTGTGGGTAATGCAAATATCTTTAAACTTATCAAATTATCCTCTCTGATTAGAAGTAATATTAAGCAAAAACATAGAAAAACGGCCAGTTTTGAGATTCGATCGATTTCTTGAAAAAATCTTGAAAAACGTCAAATTTAGGAAAATAAACCGTTTTTCAAACTCAGCAGGTTATTGCTCTCGAATCTATGTAATATTAACCAAAACCTGGAAAAACAGCCGTTTTTAAGTATGATCCATTTCCTAAAAAAGTTCGAAAAACGGGAGTTTTTTGGATAATGCAGATATCTTCATACTTATCTAATTACGGTCTCCGATTATAAGTAATATTAAGCAAAAACATGCAAATATTGCCAGTTTTGAGATTCAATCGATTTCTTAAAAAAAGCTTGAAAAACGTCAATTTTAGGAAAATAAACCTTTTTTCAAACTTAGTAAGTTATTGCTCTCGAATCTAAGTAATATTAACCAAAACCTGGAAAAAAGATTGAAAAACGGGAGTTTGTGGGTAATGCAAATATCTTTAAACTTATCAAATTATCCTTTCTGATTAGAAGTAATATTAAGCAAAAACATAGAAAAACGGCCAGTTTTGAGATTCGATCGATTTCTTGAAAAAATCTTGAAAAACGTCAAATTTAGGAAAATAAACCGTTTTTCAAACTCAGCAGGTTATTGCTCTCGAATCTATGTAATATTAACCAAAACCTGGAAAAACAGCCGTTTTTAATATGATCCATTTCCTAAAAAAGTTCGAAAAACGGGAGTTTTTTGGATAATGCAGATATCTTCATACTTATCTAATTAAGGTCTCCGATTATAAGTAATATTAAGCAAAAACATGCAAATATTGCCATTTTTGAGATTCAATCGATTTCTTAAAAAAGCTTGAAAAACGTCAATTTTAGGAAAATAAACCTTTTTTCAAACTTAGTAAGTTTTTGTTCTCGAATCTAAGTAATATTAACCAAAACCTGGAAAAACGGCCGTTTTAAGGTTTGATCCATTTCCTAAAAAAGATTGAAAAACGGGAGTTTTTTAGATAATGCAAATATCTTTAAAATTATCAAATCAAGCTCTCCGATTATAAGTAATATTAAGCAAAAACATAGAAAAACGGCCAGTTTTGAGATTCGATCGATTCTTGAAAAAATCTTGAAAAACGTCAAATTTAGGAAAATAAACCGTTTTTCAAACTCAGCAGGTTATTTATTGTTCTCGAATCTAAGTAATATTAACCAAAACCTGGAAAAACGGCCGTTTTAAGGTTTGATCCATTTCCTAAAAAAGATTGAAAAACGGGAGTTTTTTAGATAATGCAAATATCTTCATACTTATCTAATTAAGGTCTCCGATTATAAGTTATATTAAGCAAAAACATGCAAAAACGGCCAGTTTTAAGATTCGATCGATTTCTTGAAAAAAGCTTGAAAAAGGTAAATTTTGGGAAAATAAACCGTTTTTTAAACTCAGCAAGTTATTGCTCTCGAATCTAAGTAATATTAACAAATACCTGGAAAAAACAGCCTTTTTAAAGGTTTGATCCATTTCCTAAAAAAGTTCGAAAAACAGGAGTATTTGAATAATGCAAATATCTTCAAACTTATCCAATTAAAGTCTCCGATTATAAGTAATATTAAGCAAAAACATGCAAATATTGCCAGTTTTGAGATTCAATCGATTTCTTAAAAAAAAGCTTGAAAAACGTCAATTTTAGGAAAATAAACCTTTTTTCAAACTTAGTAAGTTATTGCTCTCGAATCTAAGTAATATTAACCAAAACCTGGAAAAACGGCCGTTTTAAGGTTTGATCCATTTCCTAAAAAAGATTGAAAAACGGGAGTTTTTTGGAAAATGCAAATATCTTTAAAATTATCAAATCAAGCTCTCCGATTATAAGTAATATTAAGCAAAAACATAGAAAAACCGCCAGTTTTGAGATTCGATCGATTTCTTAAAAAAAGCTTGAAAAACGTCAGTTTGGCGAAAATACACCGTTTTTCAAACTTAGCAAGTTATTAATCTCGAATCTAAGTAATATAAATCAAAACCTGGAAAAACAGCCGGTTTTGAAGGGTGGATTTATTTTCTCACAAAGATTGAAAAACGGAGTTTGGGGGATAATGCAAATATCTTCAAACTTATCAAATTAAGGTCTCCGATTATAAGTTAAAAATGCAAAAACATGCAAATACGGCTAGTTTTGAGATTTAATCCATTTCTTAAAAAAAGCTTGAAAAACGCCAGTTTTGGGAAAATAAACCGTTTTTCAAACTTAGAAAGTTAGTGTTCTCGAATCTAAGTAGTATTAACCAAAACCTAGGGTAAACGGCCGTTTTTAAGGTTTGATCCATTTCCTAAAAAAAGATTGAAAAACGGGAGTTTTTTGGATAATGCAGATATCCTCAAACTTATGTAATTAAGGTCTCCGATTATAAGTTATATTAAGCAAAAACATGCAAAAACGGCCGGTTTTAAGATTTGATCGATTTCTTGAAAAAAGCTTGAAAAACGTCAATTTTTGGAAAATAAACCTTTTTTACAACTCAGCAAGTTATTGCTCTCGAATCTAAGTAATATTAACAAAAACCTTGAAAAACAGCCTTTTTAAAGGTTTGATCCATTTCCTAAAAAAGTTCGAAAAACAGGAGTAATTGGATAATGCAAATATCTTCAAACTTATCCAATTAAGGTCTTCGATTATAAGTAATATTAAGCATAAACATGCAAATATGGCCAGTTTTGAGATTCAAACGATTTCTTAAAAAAAGCTTAAAAAAGGTAAATTCTGGGAAAATAAACCGTTTTTCAAACTCAGCAAGTTAGTGCTCTCGAATCTAAGTAATATTTACCAAAACCTGGAAAAAAGATTGAAAAACGGGAGTTTGTGGGTAATGCAAATATCTTTAAACTTATCAAATTATCCTCTCTGATTAGAAGTAATATTAAGCAAAAACATAGAAAAACGGCCAGTTTTGAGATTCGATCGATTTCTTGAAAAAATCTTGAAAAACGTCAAATTTAGGAAAATAAACCGTTTTTCAAACTCAGCAGGTTATTGCTCTCGAATCTATGTAATATTAACCAAAACCTGGAAAAACAGCCGTTTTTAAGTATGATCCATTTCCTAAAAAAGTTCGAAAAACGGGAGTTTTTTGGATAATGCAGATATCTTCATACTTATCTAATTACGGTCTCCGATTATAAGTAATATTAAGCAAAAACATGCAAATATTGCCAGTTTTGAGATTCAATCGATTTCTTAAAAAAAGCTTGAAAAACGTCAATTTTAGGAAAATAAACCTTTTTTCAAAACTTAGTAAGTTATTGCTCTCGAATCTAAGTAATATTAACCAAAACCTGGAAAAAAGATTGAAAAACGGGAGTTTGTGGGTAATGCAAATATCTTTAAACTTATCAAATTATCCTTTCTGATTAGAAGTAATATTAAGCAAAAACATAGAAAAACGGCCAGTTTTGAGATTCGATCGATTTCTTGAAAAAATCTTGAAAAACGTCAAATTTAGGAAAATAAACCGTTTTTCAAACTCAGCCGGTTATTGCTCTCGAATCTATGTAATATTAACCAAAACCTGGAAAAACAGCCGTTTTTAATATGATCCATTTCCTAAAAAAGTTCGAAAAAACGGGGAGTTTTTTGGATAATGCAGATATCTTCATACTTATCTAATTAAGGTCTCCGATTATAAGTAATATTAAGCAAAAACATGCAAATATTGCCATTTTTGAGATTCAATCGATTTCTTAAAAAAAGCTTGAAAAACGTCAATTTTAGGAAAATAAACCTTTTTTCAAACTTAGTAAGTTTTTGTTCTCGAATCTAAGTAATATTAACCAAAACCTGGAAAAACGGCCGTTTTAAGGTTTGATCCATTTCCTAAAAAAGATTGAAAAACGGGAGTTTTTTAGATAATGCAAATATCTTTAAAATTATCAAATCAAGCTCTCCGATTATAAGTAATATTAAGCAAAAACATAGAAAAACGGCCAGTTTTGAGATTCGATCGATTTCTTGAAAAAATCTTGAAAAACGTCAAATTTAGGAAAATAAACCGTTTTTCAAACTCAGCAGGTTATTGTTCTCGAATCTAAGTAATATTAACCAAAACCTGGAAAAACGGCCGTTTTAAGGTTTGATCCATTTCCTAAAAAAGATTGAAAAACGGGAGTTTTTTAGATAATGCAAATATCTTCATACTTATCTAATTAAGGTCTCCGATTATAAGTTATATTAAGCAAAAACATGGAAAAACGGCCAGTTTTAAGATTCGATCGATTTCTTGAAAAAAGCTTGAAAAAGGTAAATTTTGGGAAAATAAACCGTTTTTCAAACTCAGCAAGTTATTGCTCTCGAATCTAAGTAATATTAACAAATACCTGGAAAAACAGCCTTTTTAAAGGTTTGATCCATTTCCTAAAAAAGTTCGAAAAACAAGAGTATTTGAATAATGCAAATATCTTCAAACTTATCCAATTAAAGTCTCCGATTATAAGTAATATTAAGCAAAAACATGCAAATATTGCCAGTTTTGAGATTCAATCGATTTCTTAAAAAAAAGCTTGAAAAACGTCAATTTTAGGAAAATAAACCTTATTTCAAACTTAGTAAGTTATTGCTCTCGAATCTAAGTAATATTAACCAAAACCTGGAAAAACGGCCGTTTTAAGGTTTGATCCATTTCGTAAAAAAGATTGAAAAACGGGAGTTTTTTGGATAATGCAAATATCTTTAAAATTATCAAATCAAGCTCTCCGATTATAAGTAATATTAAGCAAAAACATAGAAAAACCGCCAGTTTTGAGATTCGATCGATTTCTTAAAAAAAGCTTGAAAAACGTCAGTTTGGCGAAAATACACCGTTTTTCAAACTTAGCAAGTTATTAATCTCGAATCTAAGTAATATAAATCAAAACCTGGAAAAACAGCCGGTTTTGAAGGGTGGATTTATTTTCTCACAAAGATTGAAAAACGGGAGTTTGGGGGATAATGCAAATATCTTCAAACTTATCAAATTAAGGTCTCCGATTATAAGTTAAAAAGGCAAAAACATGCAAATACGGCTAGTTTTGAGATTTAATCCATTTCTTAAAAAAAGCTTGAAAAACGCCAGTTTTGGGAAAATAAACCGTTTTTCAAACTTAGAAAGTTATTGTTCTCGAATCTAAGTAGTATTAACCAAAACCTAGGGTAAACGGCCGTTTTTAAGGTTTGATCCATTTCCTAAAAAAAGATTGAAAAACGGGAGTTTTTTGGATAATGCAGATATCTTCATACTTATCTAATTAAGGTCTCCGATTATAAGTAATATTAAGCAAAAACATGCAAATATTGCCATTTTTGAGATTCAATCGATTTCTTAAAAAAAGCTTGAAAAACGTCAATTTTAGGAAAATAAACCTTTTTTCAAACTTAGTAAGTTATTGTTCTCGAATCTAAGTAATATTAACCAAAACCTGGAAAAACGGCCGTTTTAAGGTTTGATCCATTTCCTAAAAAAGATTGAAAAACGGGAGTTTTTTAGATAATGCAAATATCTTTAAAATTATCAAATCAAGCTCTCCGATTATAAGTAATATTAAGCAAAAACATAGAAAAACGGCCAGTTTTGAGATTCGATCGATTTCTTGAAAAAATCTTGAAAAACGTCAAATTTAGGAAAATAAACCGTTTTTCAAACTCAGCAGGTTATTGCTCTCGAATCTATGTAATATTAACCAAAACCTGGAAAAACAGCCGTTTTTAAGTATGATCCATTTCCTAAAAAAGTTCGATAAACGGGATTTTATAATATAATGCAGATATCTTCATACTTATCTAATTAAGGTCTCCGATTATAAGTTATATTAAGCAAAAACATGCAAAAACGGCCAGTTTTAAGATTCGATCGATTTCTTGAAAAAAGCTTGAAAAAGGTAAATTTTGGGAAAATAAACCGTTTTTTAAACTCAGCAAGTTATTGCTCTCGAATCTAAGTAATATTAACAAATACCTGGAAAAACAGCCTTTTTAAAGGTTTGATCCATTTCCTAAAAAAGTTCGAAAAACAGGAGTATTTGAATAATGCAAATATCTTCAAACTTATCCAATTAAAGTCTCCGATTATAAGTAATATTAAGCAAAAACATGCAAATATTGCCAGTTTTGAGATTCAATCGATTTCTTAAAAAAAAGCTTGAAAAACGTCAATTTTAGGAAAATAAACCTTTTTTCAAACTTAGTAAGTTATTGCTCTCGAATCTAAGTAATATTAACCAAAACCTGGAAAAACGGCCGTTTTAAGGTTTGATCCATTTCCTAAAAAAGATTGAAAAACGGGAGTTTTTTGGAAAATGCAAATATCTTTAAAATTATCAAATCAAGCTCTCCGATTATAAGTAATATTAAGCAAAAACATAGAAAAACCGCCAGTTTTGAGATTCGATCGATTTCTTAAAAATGCTTGAAAAACGTCAGTTTGGCGAAAATACACCGTTTTTCAAACTTAGCAAGTTATTAATCTCGAATCTAAGTAATATAAATCAAAACCTGGAAAAACAGCCGGTTTTGAAGGGTGGATTTATTTTCTCACAAAGATTGAAAAACGGGAGTTTGGGGGATAATGCAAATATCTTCAAACTTATCAAATTAAGGTCTCCGATTATAAGTTAAAAAGGCAAAAACATGCAAATACGGCTAGTTTTGAGATTTAATCCATTTCTTAAAAAAAGCTTGAAAAACGCCAGTTTTGAGAAAATAAACCGTTTTTCAAACTTAGAAAGTTAGTGTTCTCGAATCTAAGTAGTATTAACCAAAACCTAGGGTAAACGGCCGTTTTTAAGGTTTGATCCATTTCCTAAAAAAAGATTGAAAAACGGGAGTTTTTTGGATAATGCAGATATCCTCAAACTTATGTAATTAAGGTCTCCGATTATAAGTTATATTAAGCAAAAACATGCAAAAACGGCCGGTTTTAAGATTTGATCGATTTCTTGAAAAAAGCTTGAAAAACGTCAATTTTTGGAAAATAAACCTTTTTTACAACTCAGCAAGTTATTGCTCTCGAATCTAAGTAATATTAACAAAAACCTTGAAAAACAGCCTTTTTAAAGGTTTGATCCATTTCCTAAAAAAGTTCGAAAAACAGGAGTAATTGGATAATGCAAATATCTTCAAACTTATCCAATTAAGGTCTTCGATTATAAGTAATATTAAGCATAAACATGCAAATATGGCCAGTTTTGAGATTCAAACGATTTCTTAAAAAAAGCTTAAAAAAGGTAAATTCTGGGAAAATAAACCGTTTTTCAAACTCAGCAAGTTAGTGCTCTCGAATCTAAGTAATATTTACCAAAACCTGGAAAAAAGATTGAAAAACGGGAGTTTGTGGGTAATGCAAATATCTTTAAACTTATCAAATTATCCTCTCTGATTAGAAGTAATATTAAGCAAAAACATAGAAAAACGGCCAGTTTTGAGATTCGATCGATTTCTTGAAAAAATCTTGAAATACGTCAAATTTAGAAAATAAACCGTTTTTCAAACTCAGCAGGTTATTGCTCTCGAATCTATGTAATATTAACCAAAACCTGGAAAAACAGCCGTTTTAAGTATGATCCATTTCCTAAAAAAGTTCGAAAAACGGGAGTTTTTTGGATAATGCAGATATCTTCATACTTATCTAATTACGGTCTCCGATTATAAGTAATATTAAGCAAAACATGCAAATATTGCCAGTTTTGAGATTCAATCGATTTCTTAAAAAAAGCTTGAAAAACGTCAATTTTAGGAAAATAAACCTTTTTTCAAACTTAGTAAGTTATTGCTCTCGAATCTAAGTAATATTAACCAAAACCTGGAAAAAAGATTGAAAAACGGGAGTTTGTGGGTAATGCAAATATCTTTAAACTTATCAAATTATCCTTTCTGATTAGAAGTAATATTAAGCAAAAACATAGAAAAACGGCCAGTTTTGAGATTCGATCGATTTCTTGAAAAAATCTTGAAAACGTCAAATTTAGGAAAATAAACCGTTTTTCAAACTCAGCAGGTTATTGCTCTCGAATCTATGTAATATTAACAAAACCTGGAAAAACAGCCGTTTTTAATATGATCCATTTCCTAAAAAAGTTCGAAAAACGGGAGTTTTTTGGATAATGCAGATATCTTCATACTTATCTAATTAAGGTCTCCGATTATAAGTAATATTAAGCAAAAACATGCAAATATTGCCATTTTTGAGATTCAATCGATTTCTTAAAAAAAGCTTGAAAAACGTCAATTTTAGGAAAATAAACCTTTTTTCAACTTAGTAAGTTTTTGTTCTCGAATCTAAGTAATATTAACCAAAACCTGGAAAAACGGCCGTTTTAAGGTTTGATCCATTTCCTAAAAAAGATTGAAAACGGGAGTTTTTTAGATAATGCAAATATCTTTAAAATTATCAAATCAAGCTCTCCGATTATAAGTAATATTAAGCAAAAACATAGAAAAACGGCCAGTTTTGAGATTCGATCGATTTCTTGAAAAAATCTTGAAAAACGTCAAATTTATGGAAAATAAACCGTTTTTCAAACTCAGCAGGTTATTGTTCTCGAATCTAAGTTAATATTAACCAAAACCTGGAAAAACGGCCGTTTTAAGGTTTGATCCATTTCCTAAAAAGATTGAAAAACGGGAGTTTTTTAGATAATGCAAATATCTTCATACTTATCTAATTAAGGTCTCCGATTATAAGTTATATTAAGCAAAAACATGCAAAAACGGCCAGTTTTAAGATTCGATCGATTTCTTGAAAAAAGCTTGAAAAAGGTAAATTTTGGGAAAATAAACCGTTTTTCAAACTCAGCAAGTTATTGCTCTCGAATCTAAGTAATATTAACAAATACCTGGAAAAACAGCCTTTTTAAAGGTTTGATCCATTTCCTAAAAAAGTTCGAAAAACAAGAGTATTTGAATAATGCAAATATCTTCAAACTTATCCAATTAAAGTCTCCGATTATAAGTAATATTAAGCAAAAACATGCAAATATTGCCAGTTTTGAGATTCAATCGATTTCTTAAAAAAAAGCTTGAAAAACGTCAATTTTAGGAAAATAAACCTTATTTCAAACTTAGTAAGTTATTGCTCTCGAATCTAAGTAATATTAACCAAAACCTGGAAAAACGGCCGTTTTAAGGTTTGATCCATTTCCTAAAAAAGATTGAAAAACGGGAGTTTTTTGGATAATGCAAATATCTTTAAAATTATCAAATCAAGCTCTCCGATTATAAGTAATATTAAGCAAAAACATAGAAAAACCGCCAGTTTTGAGATTCGATCGATTTCTTAAAAAAAGCTTGAAAAACGTCAGTTTGGCGAAAATACACCGTTTTTCAAACTTAGCAAGTTATTAATCTCGAATCTAAGTAATATAAATCAAAACCTGGAAAAACAGCCGGTTTTGAGGGTTGATTTATTTTCTCACAAAGATTGAAAAACGGGAGTTTTGGGGATAATGCAAATATCTTCAAACTTATCAAATTAAGGTCTCCGATTATAAGTTAAAAAGGCAAAAACATGCAAATACGGCTAGTTTTGAGATTTAATCCATTTCTTAAAAAAAGCTTGAAAAACGCCAGTTTTGGGAAAATAAACCGTTTTTCAAACTTAGAAAGTTATTGTTCTCGAATCTAAGTAGTATTAACCAAAACCTAGGGTAAACGGCCGTTTTTAAGGTTTGATCCATTTCCTAAAAAAAGATTGAAAAACGGGAGTTTTTTGGATAATGCAGATATCCTCAAACTTATGTAATTAAGGTCTCCGATTATAAGTTATATTAAGCAAAAACATGCAAAAACGGCCGGTTTTAAGATTTGATCGATTTCTTGAAAAAAGCTTGAAAAACGTCAATTTTTGGAAAATAAACCGTTTTTACAACTCAGCAAGTTATTGCTCTCGAATCTAAGTAATATTAACAAAAACCTTGAAAAACAGCCTTTTTAAAGGTTTGATCCATTTCCTAAAAAAGTTCGAAAAACAGGAGTAATTGGATAATGCAAATATCTTCAAACTTATCCAATTAAGGTCTTCGATTATAAGTAATATTAAGCATAAACATGCAAATATGGCCAGTTTTGAGATTCAAACGATTTCTTAAAAAAAGCTTAAAAAAGGTAAATTCTGGGAAAATAAACCGTTTTTCAAACTCAGCAAGTTAGTGCTCTCGAATCTAAGTAATATTTACCAAAACCTGGAAAAAAGATTGAAAAACGGGAGTTTGTGGGTAATGCAAATATCTTTAAACTTATCAAATTATCCTCTCTGATTAGAAGTAATATTAAGCAAAAACATAGAAAAACGGCCAGTTTTGAGATTCGATCGATTTCTTGAAAAAATCTTGAAAAACGTCAAATTTAGGAAAATAAACCGTTTTTCAAACTCAGCAGGTTATTGCTCTCGAATCTATGTAATATTAACCAAAACCTGGAAAAACAGCCGTTTTTAAGTATGATCCATTTCCTAAAAAAGTTCGAAAAACGGGAGTTTTTTGGATAATGCAGATATCTTCATACTTATCTAATTACGGTCTCCGATTATAAGTAATATTAAGCAAAAACATGCAAATATTGCCAGTTTTGAGATTCAATCGATTTCTTAAAAAAAGCTTGAAAAACGTCAATTTTAGGAAAATAAACCTTTTTTCAAACTTAGTAAGTTATTGCTCTCGAATCTAAGTAATGTTAACCAAAACCTGGAAAAAAGATTGAAAAACGGGAGTTTGTGGGTAATGCAAATATCTTTAAACTTATCAAATTATCCTTTCTGATTAGAAGTAATATTAAGCAAAAACATAGAAAAACGGCCAGTTTTGAGATTCGATCGATTTCTTGAAAAAATCTTGAAAAACGTCAAATTTAGGAAAATAAACCGTTTTTCAAACTCAGCAGGTTATTGCTCTCGAATCTATGTAATATTAACCAAAACCTGGAAAAACAGCCGTTTTTAAGTATGATCCATTTCCTAAAAAAGTTCGATAAACGGGATTTTATAATATATTGCAGATATCTTCATACTTATCTAATTAAGGTCTCCGATTATAAGTTATATTAAGCAAAAACATGCAAAAACGGCCAGTTTTAAGATTCGATCGATTTCTTGAAAAAAGCTTGAAAAAGGTAAATTTTGGGAAAATAAACCGTTTTTTAAACTCAGCAAGTTATTGCTCTCGAATCTAAGTAATATTAACAAATACCTGGAAAAACAGCCTTTTTAAAGGTTTGATCCATTTCCTAAAAAAGTTCGAAAAACAGGAGTATTTGAATAATGCAAATATCTTCAAACTTATCCAATTAAAGTCTCCGATTATAAGTAATATTAAGCAAAAACATGCAAATATTGCCAGTTTTGAGATTCAATCGATTTCTTAAAAAAAAGCTTGAAAAACGTCAATTTTAGGAAAATAAACCTTTTTTCAAACTTAGTAAGTTATTGCTCTCGAATCTAAGTAATATTAACCAAAACCTGGAAAAACGGCCGTTTTAAGGTTTGATCCATTTCCTAAAAAAGATTGAAAAACGGGAGTTTTTTGGAAAATGCAAATATCTTTAAAATTATCAAATCAAGCTCTCCGATTATAAGTAATATTAAGCAAAAACATAGAAAAACCGCCAGTTTTGAGATTCGATCGATTTCTTAAAAAAAGCTTGAAAAACGTCAGTTTGGCGAAAATACACCGTTTTTCAAACTTAGCAAGTTATTAATCTCGAATCTAAGTAATATAAATCAAAACCTGGAAAAACAGCCGGTTTTGAAGGGTGGATTTATTTTCTCACAAAGATTGAAAAACGGGAGTTTGGGGGATAATGCAAATATCTTCAAACTTATCAAATTAAGGTCTCCGATTATAAGTTAAAAATGCAAAAACATGCAAATACGGCTAGTTTTGAGATTTAATCCATTTCTTAAAAAAAGCTTGAAAAACGCCAGTTTTGGGAAAATAAACCGTTTTTCAAACTTAGAAAGTTAGTGTTCTCGAATCTAAGTAGTATTAACCAAAACCTAGGGTAAACGGCCGTTTTTAAGGTTTGATCCATTTCCTAAAAAAAGATTGAAAAACGGGAGTTTTTTGGATAATGCAGATATCCTCAAACTTATGTAATTAAGGTCTCCGATTATAAGTTATATTAAGCAAAAACATGCAAAAACGGCCGGTTTTAAGATTTGATCGATTTCTTGAAAAAAGCTTGAAAAACGTCAATTTTTGGAAAATAAACCTTTTTTACAACTCAGCAAGTTATTGCTCCCGAATCTAAGTAATATTAACAAAAACCTTGAAAAACAGCCTTTTTAAAGGTTTGATCCATTTCCTAAAAAAGTTCGAAAAACAGGAGTAATTGGATAATGCAAATATCTTCAAACTTATCCAATTAAGGTCTTCGATTATAAGTAATATTAAGCATAAACATGCAAATATGGCCAGTTTTGAGATTCAAACGATTTCTTAAAAAAAGCTTAAAAAAGGTAAATTCTGGGAAAATAAACCGTTTTTCAAACTCAGCAAGTTAGTGCTCTCGAATCTAAGTAATATTTACCAAAACCTGGAAAAAAGATTGAAAAACGGGAGTTTGTGGGTAATGCAAATATCTTTAAACTTATCAAATTATCCTCTCTGATTAGAAGTAATATTAAGCAAAAACATAGAAAAACGGCCAGTTTTGAGATTCGATCGATTTCTTGAAAAAATCTTGAAAAACGTCAAATTTAGGAAAATAAACCGTTTTTCAAACTCAGCAGGTTATTGCTCTCGAATCTATGTAATATTAACCAAAACCTGGAAAAACAGCCGTTTTTAAGTATGATCCATTTCCTAAAAAAGTTCGAAAAACGGGAGTTTTTTGGATAATGCAGATATCTTCATACTTATCTAATTACGGTCTCCGATTATAAGTAATATTAAGCAAAAACATGCAAATATTGCCAGTTTTGAGATTCAATCGATTTCTTAAAAAAAGCTTGAAAAACGTCAATTTTAGGAAAATAAACCTTTTTTCAAACTTAGTAAGTTATTGCTCTCGAATCTAAGTAATATTAACCAAAACCTGGAAAAAAGATTGAAAAACGGGAGTTTGTGGGTAATGCAAATATCTTTAAACTTATCAAATTATCCTTTCTGATTAGAAGTAATATTAAGCAAAAACATAGAAAAACGGCCAGTTTTGAGATTCGATCGATTTCTTGAAAAAATCTTGAAAAACGTCAAATTTAGGAAAATAAACCGTTTTTCAAACTCAGCAGGTTATTGCTCTCGAATCTATGTAATATTAACCAAAACCTGGAAAAACAGCCGTTTTTAATATGATCCATTTCCTAAAAAAGTTCGAAAAACGGGAGTTTTTTGGATAATGCAGATATCTTCATACTTATCTAATTAAGGTCTCCGATTATAAGTAATATTAAGCAAAAACATGCAAATATTGCCATTTTTGAGATTCAATCGATTTCTTAAAAAAAGCTTGAAAAACGTCAATTTTAGGAAAATAAACCTTTTTTCAAACTTAGTAAGTTTTTGTTCTCGAATCTAAGTAATATTAACCAAAACCTGGAAAAACGGCCGTTTTAAGGTTTGATCCATTTCCTAAAAAAGATTGAAAAACGGGAGTTTTTTAGATAATGCAAATATCTTTAAAATTATCAAATCAAGCTCTCCGATTATAAGTAATATTAAGCAAAAACATAGAAAAACGGCCAGTTTTGAGATTCGATCGATTTCTTGAAAAAATCTTGAAAAACGTCAAATTTAGGAAAATAAACCGTTTTTCAAACTCAGCAGGTTATTGCTCTCGAATCTATGTAATATTAACCAAAACCTGGAAAAACAGCCGTTTTTAAGTATGATCCATTTCCTAAAAAAGTTCGATAAACGGGATTTTTTTATATAATGCAGATATCTTCATACTTATCTAATTAAGGTCTCCGATTATAAGTAATATTAAGCAAAAACATGCAAATATTGCCAGTTTTGAGATTCGATCGATTTCTTGAAAAAAGCTTGAAAAAGGTAAATTTTGGGAAAATAAACCGTTTTTTAAACTCAGCAAGTTCTTGCTCTCGAATCTAAGTAATATTAACAAATACCTGGAAAAACAGCCTTTTTAAAGGTTTGATCCATTTCCTAAAAAAGTTCGAAAAACAGGAGTATTTGAATAATGCAAATATCTTCAAACTTATCCAATTAAAGTCTCCGATTATAAGTAATATTAAGCAAAAACATGCAAATATTGCCAGTTTTGAGATTCAATCGATTTCTTAAAAAAAAGCTTGAAAAACGTCAATTTTAGGAAAATAAACCTTTTTTCAAACTTAGTAAGTTATTGCTCTCGAATCTAAGTAATATTAACCAAAACCTGGAAAAACGGCCGTTTTAAGGTTTGATCCATTTCCTAAAAAAGATTGAAAAACGGGAGTTTTTTTGGATAATGCAAATATCTTTAAAATTATCAAATCAAGCTCTCCGATTATAAGTAATATTAAGCAAAAACATAGAAAAACCGCCAGTTTTGAGATTCGATCGATTTCTTAAAAAAAGCTTGAAAAACGTCAGTTTGGCGAAAATACACCGTTTTTCAAACTTAGCAAGTTATTAATCTCGAATCTAAGTAATATAAATCAAAACCTGGAAAAACAGCCGGTTTTGAAGGGTGGATTTATTTTCTCACAAAGATTGAAAAACGGGAGTTTTGGGGATAATGCAAATATCTTCAAACTTATCAAATTAAGGTCTCCGATTATAAGTTAAAAAGGCAAAAACATGCAAATACGGCTAGTTTTGAGATTTAATCCATTTCTTAAAAAAAGCTTGAAAAACGCCAGTTTTGGGAAAATAAACCGTTTTTCAAACTTAGAAAGTTATTGTTCTCGAATCTAAGTAGTATTAACCAAAACCTAGGGTAAACGGCCGTTTTTAAGGTTTGATCCATTTCCTAAAAAAAGATTGAAAAACGGGAGTTTTTTTGGATAATGCAGATATCCTCAAACTTATGTAATTAAGGTCTCCGATTATAAGTTATATTAAGCAAAAACATGCAAAAACGGCCGGTTTTAAGATTTGATCGATTTCTTGAAAAAAGCTTGAAAAACGTCAATTTTTGGAAAATAAACCGTTTTTACAACTCAGCAAGTTATTGCTCTCGAATCTAAGTAATATTAACAAAAACCTTGAAAAACAGCCTTTTTAAAGGTTTGATCCATTTCCTAAAAAAGTTCGAAAAACAGGAGTAATTGGATAATGCAAATATCTTTAAACTTATCCAATTAAGGTCTTCGATTATAAGTAATATTAAGCATAAACATGCAAATATGGCCAGTTTTGAGATTCAAACGATTTCTTAAAAAAAGCTTAAAAAAGGTAAATTCTGGGAAAATAAACCGTTTTTCAAACTCAGCAAGTTAGTGCTCTCGAATCTAAGTAATATTTACCAAAACCTGGAAAAAAGATTGAAAAACGGGAGTTTGTGGGTAATGCAAATATCTTTAAACTTATCAAATTATCCTCTCTGATTAGAAGTAATATTAAGCAAAAACATAGAAAAACGGCCAGTTTTGAGATTCGATCAATTTCTTGAAAAAATCTTGAAAAACGTCAAATTTAGGAAAATAAACCGTTTTTCAAACTCAGCAGGTTATTGCTCTCGAATCTATGTAATATTAACCAAAACCTGGAAAAACAGCCGTTTTTAAGTATGATCCATTTCCTAAAAAAGTTCGAAAAACGGGAGTTTTTTGGATAATGCAGATATCTTCATACTTATCTAATTACGGTCTCCGATTATAAGTAATATTAAGCAAAAACATGCAAATATTGCCAGTTTTGAGATTCAATCGATTTCTTAAAAAAAGCTTGAAAAACGTCAATTTTAGGAAAATATACCTTTTTTCAAACTTAGTAAGTTATTGCTCTCGAATCTAAGTAATATTAACCAAAACCTGGAAAAAAGATTGAAAAACGGGAGTTTGTGGGTAATGCAAACATCTTTAAACTTATCAAATTATCCTTTCTGATTAGAAGTAATATTAAGCAAAAACATAGAAAAACGGCCAGTTTTGAGATTCGATCGATTTCTTGAAAAAATCTTGAAAAACGTCAAATTTAGGAAAATAAACCGTTTTTCAAACTCAGCAGGTTATTGCTCTCGAATCTATGTAATATTAACCAAAACCTGGAAAAACAGCCGTTTTTAATATGATCCATTTCCTAAAAAAGTTCGAAAAACGGGAGTTTTTTGGATAATGCAGATATCTTCATACTTATCTAATTAAGGTCTCCGATTATAAGTAATATTAAGCAAAAACATGCAAATATTGCCATTTTTGAGATTCAATCGATTTCTTAAAAAAAGCTTGAAAAACGTCAATTTTAGGAAAATAAACCTTTTTTCAAACTTAGTAAGTTATTGTTCTCGAATCTAAGTAATATTAACCAAAACCTGGAAAAACGGCCGTTTCAAGGTTTGATCCATTTCCTAAAAAAGATTGAAAAACGGGAGTTTTTTGGATAATGCAAATATCTTTAAAATTATCAAATCAAGCTCTCCGATTATAAGTAATATTAAGCAAAAACATAGAAAAACCGCCAGTTTTGAGATTCGATCGATTTCTTGAAAAAATCTTGAAAAACGTCAAATTTAGGAAAATAAACCGTTTTTCAAACTCAGCAGGTTATTGCTCTCGAATCTATGTAATATTAACCAAAACCGGGAAAAACAGCCGTTTTTAAGTTTGATCCATTTCCTAAAAAAGTTCGATAAACGGGATTTTTTTATTTAATGCAGATATCTTCATACTTATCTAATTAAGGTCTCCGATTATAAGTTATATTAAGCAAAAACATGCAAAAACGGCCAGTTTTAAGATTCGATCGATTTCTTGAAAAAAGCTTGAAAAAGGTAAATTTTGGGAAAATAAACCGTTTTTTAAACTCAGCAAGTTATTGCTCTCGAATCTAAGTAATATTAACAAATACCTGGAAAAACAGCCTTTTTAAAGGTTTGATCCATTTCCTAAAAAAGTTCGAAAAACAGGAGTATTTGAATAATGCAAATATCTTCAAACTTATCCAATTAAAGTCTCCGATTATAAGTACTATTAAGCAAAAACATGCAAATATTGCCAGTTTTGAGATTCAATCGATTTCTTAAAAAAAAGCTTGAAAAACGTCAATTTTAGGAAAATAAACCTTTTTTCAAACTTAGTAAGTTATTGCTCTCGAATCTAAGTAATATTAACCAAAACCTGGAAAAACGGCCGTTTTAAGGTTTGATCCATTTCCTAAAAAAGATTGAAAAACGGGAGTTTTTTGGATAATGCAAATATCTTTAAAATTATCAAATCAAGCTCTCCGATTATAAGTAATATTAAGCAAAAACATAGAAAAACCGCTAGTTTTGAGATTCGATCGATTTCTTAAAAAAAGCTTGAAAAACGTCAGTTTGGCCAAAATACACCGTTTTTCAAACTTAGCAAGTTATTAATCTCGAATCTAAGTAATATAAATCAAAACCTGGAAAAACAGCCGGTTTTGAAGGGTGGATTTATTTTCTCACAAAGATTGAAAAACGGGAGTTTTGGGGATAATGCAAATATCTTCAAACTTATCAAATTAAGGTCTCCGATTATAAGTTAAAAAGGCAAAAACATGCAAATACGGCTAGTTTTGAGATTTAATCCATTTCTTAAAAAAAGCTTGAAAAACGCCAGTTTTGGGAAAATAAACCGTTTTTCAAACTTAGAAAGTTATTGTTCTCGAATCTAAGTAGTATTAACCAAAACCTAGGGTAAACGGCCGTTTTTAAGGTTTGATCCATTTCCTAAAAAAAGATTGAAAAACGGGAGTTTTTTGGATAATGCAGATATCCTCAAACTTATGTAATTAAGGTCTCCGATTATAAGTTATATTAAGCAAAAACATGCAAAAACGGCCGGTTTTAAGATTTGATCGATTTCTTGAAAAAAGCTTGAAAAACGTCAATTTTTGGAAAATAAACCGTTTTTACAACTCAGCAAGTTATTGCTCTCGAATCTAAGTAATATTAAAAAAAACCTTGAAAAACTGCCTTTTTAAAGGTTTGATCCATTTCCTAAAAAAGTTCGAAAAACAGGAGTAATTGGATAATGAAATATCTTCAAACTTATCCAATTAAGGTCTTCGATTATAAGTAATATTAAGCATAAACATGCAAATATATCCAGTTTTGAGATTCAAACGATTTCTTAAAAAAAGCTTAAAAAAGGTAAATTCTGGGAAAATAAACCGTTTTTCAAACTCAGCAAGTTAGTGCTCTCGAATCTAAGTAATATTTACCAAAACCTGGAAAAAAGATTGAAAAACGGGAGTTTGTGGGTAATGCAAATATCTTTAAACTTATCAAATTATCCTCTCTGATTAGAAGTAATATTAAGCAAAAACATAGAAAAACGGCCAGTTTTGAGATTCGATCGATTTCTTGAAAAAATCTTGAAAAACGTCAAATTTAGGAAAATAAACCGTTTTTCAAACTCAGCAGGTTATTGCTCTCGAATCTATGTAATATTAACCAAAACCTGGAAAAACAGCCGTTTTTAAGTATGATCCATTTCCTAAAAAAGTTCGAAAAACGGGAGTTTTTTGGATAATGCAGATATCTTCATACTTATCTAATTACGGTCTCCGATTATAAGTAATATTAAGCAAAAACATGCAAATATTGCCAGTTTTGAGATTCAATCGATTTCTTAAAAAAGCTTGAAAAACGTCAATTTTAGGAAAATAAACCTTTTTTCAAACTTAGTAAGTTATTGCTCTCGAATCTAAGTAATATTAACCAAAACCTGGAAAAACGGCCGTTTTAAGGTTTGATCCATTTCCTAAAAAAGATTGAAAAACGGGAGTTTTTTGGATAATGCAAATATCTTTAAAATTATCAAATCAAGCTCTCCGATTATAAGTAATATTAAGCAAAAACATAGAAAAACCGCTAGTTTTGAGATTCGATCGATTTCTTAAAAAAAGCTTGAAAAACGTCAGTTTGGCCAAAATACACCGTTTTTCAAACTTAGCAAGTTATTAATCTCGAATCTAAGTAATATAAATCAAAACCTGGAAAAACAGCCGGTTTTGAAGGGTGGATTTATTTTCTCACAAAGATTGAAAAACGGGAGTTTTGGGGATAATGCAAATATCTTCAAACTTATCAAATTAAGGTCTCCGATTATAAGTTAAAAAGGCAAAAACATGCAAATACGGCTAGTTTTGAGATTTAATCCATTTCTTAAAAAAAGCTTGAAAAACGCCAGTTTTGGGAAAATAAACCGTTTTTCAAACTTAGAAAGTTATTGTTCTCGAATCTAAGTAGTATTAACCAAAACCTAGGGTAAACGGCCGTTTTTAAGGTTTGATCCATTTCCTAAAAAAAGATTGAAAAACGGGAGTTTTTTGAATAATGCAGATATCCTCAAACTTATGTAATTAAGGTCTCCGATTATAAGTTATATTAAGCAAAAACATGCAAAAACGGCCGGTTTTAAGATTTGATCGATTTCTTGAAAAAAGCTTGAAAAACGTCAATTTCTGGAAAATAAACCGTTTTTACAACTCAGCAAGTTATTGCTCTCGAATCTAAGTAATATTAACAAAAACCTTGAAAAACAGCCTTTTTAAAGGTTTGATCCATTTCCTAAAAAAGTTCGAAAAACAGGAGTAATTGGATAATGCAAATATCTTCAAACTTATCCAATTAAGGTCTTCGATTATAAGTAATATTAAGCCTAAACATGCAAATATGGCCAGTTTTGAGATTCAAACGATTTCTTAAAAAAAGCTTAAAAAAGGTAAATTCTGGGAAAATAAACCGTTTTTCAAACTCAGCAAGTTAGTGCTCTCGAATCTAAGTAATATTTACCAAAACCTGGAAAAAAGATTGAAAAACGGGAGTTTGTGGGTAATGCAAATATCTTTAAACTTATCAAATTATCCTCTCTGATTAGAAGTAATATTAAGCAAAAACATAGAAAAACGGCCAGTTTTGAGATTCGATCGATTTCTTGAAAAAATCTTGAAAAACGTCAAATTTAGGAAAATAAACCGTTTTTCAAACTCAGCAGGTTATTGCTCTCGAATCTATGTAATATTAACCAAAACCTGGAAAAACAGCCGTTTTTAAGTATGATCCATTTCCTAAAAAAGTTCGAAAAACGGGAGTTTTTTGGATAATGCAGATATCTTCATACTTATCTAATTACGGTCTCCGATTATAAGTAATATTAAGCAAAAACATGCAAATATTGCCAGTTTTGAGATTCAATCGATTTCTTAAAAAAAGCTTGAAAAACGTCAATTTTAGGAAAATAAACCTTTTTTCAAACTTAGTAAGTTATTGCTCTCGAATCTAAGTAATGTTAACCAAAACCTGGAAAAAAGATTGAAAAACGGGAGTTTGTGGGTAATGCAAATATCTTTAAACTTATCAAATTATCCTCTCTGATTAGAAGTAATATTAAGCAAAAACATAGAAAAACGGCCAGTTTTGAGATTCGATCGATTTCTTGAAAAAATCTTGAAAAACGTCAAATTTAGGAAAATAAACCGTTTTTCAAACTCAGCAGGTTATTGCTCTCGAATCTATGTAATATTAACCAAAACCTGGAAAAACAGCCGTTTTTAAGTATGATCCATTTCCTAAAAAAGTTCGAAAAACGGGAGTTTTTTGGATAATGCAGATATCTTCATACTTATCTAATTACGGTCTCCGATTATAAGTAATATTAAGCAAAAACATGCAAATATTGCCAGTTTTGAGATTCAATCGATTTCTTAAAAAAAGCTTGAAAAACGTCAATTTTAGGAAAATAAACCTTTTTTCAAACTTAGTAAGTTATTGTTCTCGAATCTAAGTAATATTAACCAAAACCTGGAAAAACGGCCGTTTTAAGGTTTGATCCATTTCCTAAAAAAGATTGAAAAACGGGAGTTTTTTAGATAATGCAAATATCTTTAAAATTATCAAATCAAGCTCTCCGATTATAAGTAATATTAAGCAAAAACATAGAAAAACGGCCAGTTTTGAGATTCGATCGATTTCTTGAAAAAATCTTGAAAAACGTCAAATTTAGGAAAATAAACCGTTTTTCAAACTCAGCAGGTTATTGCTCTCGAATCTATGTAATATTAACCAAAACCTGGAAAAACAGCCGTTTTTAAGTATGATCCATTTCCTAAAAAAGTTCGATAAACGGGATTTTATAATATAATGCAGATATCTTCATACTTATCTAATTAAGGTCTCCGATTATAAGTTATATTAAGCAAAAACATGCAAAAACGGCCAGTTTTAAGATTCGATCGATTTCTTGAAAAAAGCTTGAAAAAGGTAAATTTTGGGAAAATAAACCGTTTTTTAAACTCAGCAAGTTATTGCTCTCGAATCTAAGTAATATTAACAAATACCTGGAAAAACAGCCTTTTTAAAGGTTTGATCCATTTCCTAAAAAAGTTCGAAAAACAGGAGTATTTGAATAATGCAAATATCTTCAAACTTATCCAATTAAAGTCTCCGATTATAAGTAATATTAAGCAAAAACATGCAAATATTGCCAGTTTTGAGATTCAATCGATTTCTTAAAAAAAAGCTTGAAAACCGTCAATTTTAGGAAAATAAACCTTTTTTCAAACTTAGTAAGTTATTGATCTCGAATCTAAGTAATATTAACCAAAACCTGGAAAAACGGCCGTTTTAAGGTTTGATCCATTTCCTAAAAAAGATTGAAAAACGGGAGTTTTTTGGAAAATGCAAATATCTTTAAAATTATCAAATCAAGCTCTCCGATTATAAGTAATATTAAGCAAAAACATAGAAAAACCGCCAGTTTTGAGATTCGATCGATTTCTTAAAAAAAGCTTGAAAAACGTCAGTTTGGCGAAAATACACCGTTTTTCAAACTTAGCAAGTTATTAATCTCGAATCTAAGTAATATAAATCAAAACCTGGAAAAACAGCCGGTTTTGAAGGGTGGATTTATTTTCTCACAAAGATTGAAAAACGGGAGTTTGGGGGATAATGCAAATATCTTCAAACTTATCAAATTAAGGTCTCCGATTATAAGTTAAAAAGGCAAAAACATGCAAATACGGCTAGTTTTGAGATTTAATCCATTTCTTAAAAAAAGCTTGAAAAACGCCAGTTTTGGGAAAATAAACCGTTTTTCAAACTTAGAAAGTTATTGTTCTCGAATCTAAGTAGTATTAACCAAAACCTAGGGTAAACGGCCGTTTTTAAGGTTTGATCCATTTCCTAAAAAAAGATTGAAAAACGGGAGTTTTTTGGATAATGCAGATATCCTCAAACTTATGTAATTAAGGTCTCCGATTATAAGTAATATTAAGCAAAAACATGCAAAAACGGCCGGTTTTAAGATTTGATCGATTTCTTGAAAAAAGCTTGAAAAACGTCAATTTTTGGAAAATAAACCTTTTTTACAACTCAGCAAGTTATTGCTCTCGAATCTAAGTAATATTAACAAAAACCTTGAAAAACAGCCTTTTTAAAGGTTTGATCCATTTCCTAAAAAAGTTCGAAAAACAGGAGTAATTGGATAATGCAAATATCTTCAAACTTATCCAATTAAGGTCTTCGATTATAAGTAATATTAAGCATAAACATGCAAATATGGCCAGTTTTGAGATTCAAACGATTTCTTAAAAAAAGCTTAAAAAAGGTAAATTCTGGGAAAATAAACCGTTTTTCAAACTCAGCAAGTTAGTGCTCTCGAATCTAAGTAATATTTACCAAAACCTGGAAAAAAGATTGAAAAACGGGAGTTTGTGGGTAATGCAAATATCTTTAAACTTATCAAATTATCCTCTCTGATTAGAAGTAATATTAAGCAAAAACATAGAAAAACGGCCAGTTTTGAGATTCGATCGATTTCTTGAAAAAATCTTGAAAAACGTCAAATTTAGGAAAATAAACCGTTTTTCAAACTCAGCAGGTTATTGCTCTCGAATCTATGTAATATTAACCAAAACCTGGAAAAACAGCCGTTTTTAAGTATGATCCATTTCCTAAAAAAGTTCGAAAAACGGGAGTTTTTTGGATAATGCAGATATCTTCATACTTATCTAATTACGGTCTCCGATTATAAGTAATATTAAGCAAAAACATGCAAATATTGCCAGTTTTGAGATTCAATCGATTTCTTAAAAAAAGCTTGAAAAACGTCAATTTTAGGAAAATAAACCTTTTTTCAAACTTAGTAAGTTATTGCTCTCGAATCTAAGTAATATTAACCAAAACCTGGAAAAAAGATTGAAAAACGGGAGTTTGTGGGTAATGCAAATATCTTTAAACTTATCAAATTATCCTTTCTGATTAGAAGTAATATTAAGCAAAAACATAGAAAAACGGCCAGTTTTGAGATTCGATCGATTTCTTGAAAAAATCTTGAAAAACGTCAAATTTAGGAAAATAAACCGTTTTTCAAACTCAGCAGGTTATTGCTCTCGAATCTATGTAATATTAACCAAAACCTGGAAAAACAGCCGTTTTTAAGTATGATCCATTTCCTAAAAAAGTTCGAAAAACGGGAGTTTTTTGGATAATGCAGATATCTTCATACTTATCTAATTAAGGTCTCCGATTATAAGTAATATTAAGCAAAAACATGCAAATATTGCCCTTTTTGAGATTCAATCGATTTCTTAAAAAAAGCTTGAAAAACGTCAATTTTAGGAAAATAAACCTTTTTTCAAACTTAGTAAGTTTTTGTTCTCGAATCTAAGTAATATTAACCAAAACCTGGAAAAACGGCCGTTTTAAGGTTTGATCCATTTCCTAAAAAAGATTGAAAAACGGGAGTTTTTTAGATAATGCAAATATCTTTAAAATTATCAAATCAAGCTCTCCGATTATAAGTAATATTAAGCAAAAACATAGAAAAACGGCCAGTTTTGAGATTCGATCGATTTCTTGAAAAAATCTTGAAAAACGTCAAATTTAGGAAAATAAACCGTTTTTCAAACTCAGCAGGTTATTGCTCTCGAATCTATGTAATATTAACCAAAACCTGGAAAAACAGCCGTTTTTAAGTATGATCCATTTCCTAAAAAAGTTCGATAAACGGGATTTTTTTATATAATGCAGATATCTTCATACTTATCTAATTAAGGTCTCCGATTATAAGTAATATTAAGCAAAAACATGCAAATATTGCCAGTTTTGAGATTCGATCGATTTCTTGAAAAAAGCTTGAAAAAGGTAAATTTTGGGAAAATAAACCGTTTTTTAAACTCAGCAAGTTCTTGCTCTCGAATCTAAGTAATATTAACAAATACCTGGAAAAACAGCCTTTTTAAAGGTTTGATCCATTTCCTAAAAAAGTTCGAAAAACAGGAGTATTTGAATAATGCAAATATCTTCAAACTTATCCAATTAAAGTCTCCGATTATAAGTAATATTAAGCAAAAACATGCAAATATTGCCAGTTTTGAGATTCAATCGATTTCTTAAAAAAAAGCTTGAAAAACGTCAATTTTAGGAAAATAAACCTTTTTTCAAACTTAGTAAGTTATTGCTCTCGAATCTAAGTAATATTAACCAAAACCTGGAAAAACGGCCGTTTTAAGGTTTGATCCATTTCCTAAAAAAGATTGAAAAACGGGAGTTTTTTTGGATAATGCAAATATCTTTAAAATTATCAAATCAAGCTCTCCGATTATAAGTAATATTAAGCAAAAACATAGAAAAACCGCCAGTTTTGAGATTCGATCGATTTCTTAAAAAAAGCTTGAAAAACGTCAGTTTGGCGAAAATACACCGTTTTTCAAACTTAGCAAGTTATTAATCTCGAATCTAAGTAATATAAATCAAAACCTGGAAAAACAGCCGGTTTTGAAGGGTGGATTTATTTTCTCACAAAGATTGAAAAACGGGAGTTTTGGGGATAATGCAAATATCTTCAAACTTATCAAATTAAGGTCTCCGATTATAAGTTAAAAAGGCAAAAACATGCAAATACGGCTAGTTTTGA
Organism: Ceratothoa steindachneri; assembly: GCA_963969495.1. Taxonomy (NCBI): domain Eukaryota; kingdom Metazoa; phylum Arthropoda; class Malacostraca; order Isopoda; family Cymothoidae; genus Ceratothoa; species Ceratothoa steindachneri. Next base: position 180,196,772 of record OZ018320.1, read on the forward strand.
GATTTAATCCATTTCTTAAAAAAAGCTTGAAAAACGCCAGTTTTGGGAAAATAAACCGTTTTTCAAACTTAGAAAGTTATTGTTCTCGAATCTAAGTAGTATTAACCAAAACCTAGGGTAAACGGCCGTTTTTAAGGTTTGATCCATTTCCTAAAAAAAGATTGAAAAACGGGAGTTTTTTTGGATAATGCAGATATCCTCAAACTTATGTAATTAAGGTCTCCGATTATAAGTTATATTAAGCAAAAACATGCAAAAACGGCCGGTTTTAAGATTTGATCGATTTCTTGAAAAAAGCTTGAAAAACGTCAATTTTTGGAAAATAAACCGTTTTTACAACTCAGCAAGTTATTGCTCTCGAATCTAAGTAATATTAACAAAAACCTTGAAAAACAGCCTTTTTAAAGGTTTGATCCATTTCCTAAAAAAGTTCGAAAAACAGGAGTAATTGGATAATGCAAATATCTTTAAACTTATCCAATTAAGGTCTTCGATTATAAGTAATATTAAGCATAAACATGCAAATATGGCCAGTTTTGAGATTCAAACGATTTCTTAAAAAAAGCTTAAAAAAGGTAAATTCTGGGAAAATAAACCGTTTTTCAAACTCAGCAAGTTAGTGCTCTCGAATCTAAGTAATATTTACCAAAACCTGGAAAAAAGATTGAAAAACGGGAGTTTGTGGGTAATGCAAATATCTTTAAACTTATCAAATTATCCTCTCTGATTAGAAGTAATATTAAGCAAAAACATAGAAAAACGGCCAGTTTTGAGATTCGATCGATTTCTTGAAAAAATCTTGAAAAACGTCAAATTTAGGAAAATAAACCGTTTTTCAAACTCAGCAGGTTATTGCTCTCGAATCTATGTAATATTAACCAAAACCTGGAAAAACAGCCGTTTTTAAGTATGATCCATTTCCTAAAAAAGTTCGAAAAACGGGAGTTTTTTGGATAATGCAGATATCTTCATACTTATCTAATTACGGTCTCCGATTATAAGTAATATTAAGCAAAAACATGCAAATATTGCCAGTTTTGAGATTCAATCGATTTCTTAAAAAAAGCTTGAAAAACGTCAATTTTAGGAAAATAAACCTTTTTTCAAACTTAGTAAGTTATTGCTCTCGAATCTAAGTAATATTAACCAAAACCTGGAAAAAAGATTGAAAAACGGGAGTTTGTGGGTAATGCAAATATCTTTAAACTTATCAAATTATCCTTTCTGATTAGAAGTAATATTAAGCAAAAACATAGAAAAACGGCCAGTTTTGAGATTCGATCGATTTCTTGAAAAAATCTTGAAAAACGTCAAATTTAGGAAAATAAACCGTTTTTCAAACTCAGCAGGTTATTGCTCTCGAATCTATGTAATATTAACCAAAACCTGGAAAAACAGCCGTTTTTAAGTATGATCCATTTCCTAAAAAAGTTCGAAAAACGGGAGTTTTTTGGATAATGCAGATATCTTCATACTTATCTAATTAAGGTCTCCGATTATAAGTAATATTAAGCAAAAACATGCAAATATTGCCATTTTTGAGATTCAATCGATTTCTTAAAAAAAGCTTGAAAAACGTCAATTTTAGGAAAATAAACCTTTTTTCAAACTTAGTAAGTTTTTGTTCTCGAATCTAAGTAATATTAACCAAAACCTGGAAAAACGGCCGTTTTAAGGTTTGATCCATTTCCTAAAAAAGATTGAAAAACGGGAGTTTTTTAGATAATGCAAATATCTTTAAAATTATCAAATCAAGCTCTCCGATTATAAGTAATATTAAGCAAAAACATAGAAAAACGGCCAGTTTTGAGATTCGATCGATTTCTTGAAAAAATCTTGAAAAACGTCAAATTTAGGAAAATAAACCGTTTTTCAAACTCAGCAGGTTATTGCTCTCGAATCTATGTAATATTAACCAAAACCTGGAAAAACAGCCGTTTTTAAGTATGATCCATTTCCTAAAAAAGTTCGATAAACGGGATTTTTTTATATAATGCAGATATCTTCATACTTATCTAATTAAGGTCTCCGATTATAAGTTATATTAAGCAAAAACATGCAAAAACGGCCAGTTTTAAGATTCGATCGATTTCTTGAAAAAAGCTTGAAAAAGGTAAATTTTGGGAAAATAAACCGTTTTTTAAACTCAGCAAGTTCTTGCTCTCGAATCTAAGTAATATTAACAAATACCTGGAAAAACAGCCTTTTTAAAGGTTTGATCCATTTCCTAAAAAAGTTCGAAAAACAGGAGTATTTGAATAATGCAAATATCTTCAAACTTATCCAATTAAAGTCTCCGATTATAAGTAATATTAAGCAAAAACATGCAAATATTGCCAGTTTTGAGATTCAATCGATTTCTTAAAAAAAAGCTTGAAAAACGTCAATTTTAGGAAAATAAACCTTTTTTCAAACTTAGTAAGTTATTGCTCTCGAATCTAAGTAATATTAACCAAAACCTGGAAAAACGGCCGTTTTAAGGTTTGATCCATTTCCTAAAAAAGATTGAAAAACGGGAGTTTTTTGGATAATGCAAATATCTTTAAAATTATCAAATCAAGCTCTCCGATTATAAGTAATATTAAGCAAAAACATAGAAAAACCGCCAGTTTTGAGATTCGATCGATTTCTTGAAAAAATCTTGAAAAACGTCAAATTTAGGAAAATAAACCTTTTTTCAAACTCAGCAGGTTATTGCTCTCGAATCTATGTAATATTAACCAAAACCGGGAAAAACAGCCGTTTTTAAGTTTGATCCATTTCCTAAAAAAGTTCGATAAACGGGATTTTTTTATATAATGCAGATATCTTCATACTTATCTAATTAAGGTCTCCGATTATAAGTTATATTAAGCAAAAACATGCAAAAACGGCCAGTTTTAAGATTCGATCGATTTCTTGAAAAAAGCTTGAAAAAGGTAAATTTTGGGAAAATAAACCGTTTTTTAAACTCAGCAAGTTATTGCTCTCGAATCTAAGTAATATTAACAAATACCTGGAAAAACAGCCTTTTTAAAGGTTTGATCCATTTCCTAAAAAAGTTCGAAAAACAGGAGTATTTGAATAATGCAAATATCTTCAAACTTATCCAATTAAAGTCTCCGATTATAAGTAATATTAAGCAAAAACATGCAAATATTGCCAGTTTTGAGATTCAATCGATTTCTTAAAAAAAAGCTTGAAAAACGTCAATTTTAGGAAAATAAACCTTTTTTCAAACTTACTAAGTTATTGCTCTCGAATCTAAGTAATATTAACCAAAACCTGGAAAAACGGCCGTTTTAAGGTTTGATCCATTTCCTAAAAAAGATTGAAAAACGGGAGTTTTTTGGATAATGCAAATATCTTTAAAATTATCAAATCAAGCTCTCCGATTATAAGTAATATTAAGCAAAAACATAGAAAAACCGCTAGTTTTGAGATTCGATCGATTTCTTAAAAAAAGCTTGAAAAACGTCAGTTTGGCCAAAATACACCGTTTTTCAAACTTAGCAAGTTATTAATCTCGAATCTAAGTAATATAAATCAAAACCTGGAAAAACAGCCGGTTTTGAAGGGTGGATTTATTTTCTCACAAAGATTGAAAAACGGGAGTTTTGGGGATAATGCAAATATCTTCAAACTTATCAAATTAAGGTCTCCGATTATAAGTTAAAAAGGCAAAAACATGCAAATACGGCTAGTTTTGAGATTTAATCCATTTCTTAAAAAAAGCTTGAAAAACGCCAGTTTTGGGAAAATAAACCGTTTTTCAAACTTAGAAAGTTATTGTTCTCGAATCTAAGTAGTATTAACCAAAACCTAGGGTAAACGGCCGTTTTTAAGGTTTGATCCATTTCCTAAAAAAAGATTGAAAAACGGGAGTTTTTTGGATAATGCAGATATCCTCAAACTTATGTAATTAAGGTCTCCGATTATAAGTTATATTAAGCAAAAACATGCAAAAACGGCCGGTTTTAAGATTTGATCGATTTCTTGAAAAAAGCTTGAAAAACGTCAATTTTTGGAAAATAAACCGTTTTTACAACTCAGCAAGTTATTGCTCTCGAATCTAAGTAATATTAACAAAAACCTTGAAAAACAGCCTTTTTAAAGGTTTGATCCATTTCCTAAAAAAGTTCGAAAAACAGGAGTAATTGGATAATGCAAATATCTTCAAACTTATCCAATTAAGGTCTTCGATTATAAGTAATATTAAGCATAAACATGCAAATATATCCAGTTTTGAGATTCAAACGATTTCTTAAAAAAAGCTTAAAAAAGGTAAATTCTGGGAAAATAAACCGTTTTTCAAACTCAGCAAGTTAGTGCTCTCGAATCTAAGTAATATTTACCAAAACCTGGAAAAAAGATTGAAAAACGGGAGTTTGTGGGTAATGCAAATATCTTTAAACTTATCAAATTATCCTCTCTGATTAGAAGTAATATTAAGCAAAAACATAGAAAAACGGCCAGTTTTGAGATTCGATCGATTTCTTGAAAAAATCTTGAAAAACGTCAAATTTAGGAAAATAAACCGTTTTTCAAACTCAGCAGGTTATTGCTCTCGAATCTATGTAATATTAACCAAAACCTGGAAAAACAGCCGTTTTTAAGTATGATCCATTTCCTAAAAAAGTTCGAAAAACGGGAGTTTTTTGGATAATGCAGATATCTTCATACTTATCTAATTACGGTCTCCGATTATAAGTAATATTAAGCAAAAACATGCAAATATTGCCAGTTTTGAGATTCAATCGATTTCTTAAAAAAGCTTGAAAAACGTCAATTTTAGGAAAATAAACCTTTTTTCAAACTTAGTAAGTTATTGCTCTCGAATCTAAGTAATATTAACCAAAACCTGGAAAAACGGCCGTTTTAAGGTTTGATCCATTTCCTAAAAAAGATTGAAAAACGGGAGTTTTTTGGATAATGCAAATATCTTTAAAATTATCAAATCAAGCTCTCCGATTATAAGTAATATTAAGCAAAAACATAGAAAAACCGCTAGTTTTGAGATTCGATCGATTTCTTAAAAAAAGCTTGAAAAACGTCAGTTTGGCCAAAATACACCGTTTTTCAAACTTAGCAAGTTATTAATCTCGAATCTAAGTAATATAAATCAAAACCTGGAAAAACAGCCGGTTTTGAAGGGTGGATTTATTTTCTCACAAAGATTGAAAAACGGGAGTTTTGGGGATAATGCAAATATCTTCAAACTTATCAAATTAAGGTCTCCGATTATAAGTTAAAAAGGCAAAAACATGCAAATACGGCTAGTTTTGAGATTTAATCCATTTCTTAAAAAAAGCTTGAAAAACGCCAGTTTTGGGAAAATAAACCGTTTTTCAAACTTAGAAAGTTATTGTTCTCGAATCTAAGTAGTATTAACCAAAACCTAGGGTAAACGGCCGTTTTTAAGGTTTGATCCATTTCCTAAAAAAAGATTGAAAAACGGGAGTTTTTTGGATAATGCAGATATCCTCAAACTTATGTAATTAAGGTCTCCGATTATAAGTTATATTAAGCAAAAACATGCAAAAACGGCCGGTTTTAAGATTTGATCGATTTCTTGAAAAAAGCTTGAAAAACGTCAATTTTTGGAAAATAAACCGTTTTTACAACTCAGCAAGTTATTGCTCTCGAATCTAAGTAATATTAACAAAAACCTTGAAAAACAGCCTTTTTAAAGGTTTGATCCATTTCCTAAAAAAGTTCGAAAAACAGGAGTAATTGGATAATGCAAATATCTTCAAACTTATCCAATTAAGGTCTTCGATTATAAGTAATATTAAGCATAAACATGCAAATATATCCAGTTTTGAGATTCAAACGATTTCTTAAAAAAAGCTTAAAAAAGGTAAATTCTGGGAAAATAAACCGTTTTTCAAACTCAGCAAGTTAGTGCTCTAGAATCTAAGTAATATTTACCAAAACCTGGAAAAAAGATTGAAAAACGGGAGTTTGTGGGTAATGCAAATATCTTTAAACTTATCAAATTATCCTCTCTGATTAGAAGTAATATTAAGCAAAAACATAGAAAAACGGCCAGTTTTGAGATTCGATCGATTTCTTGAAAAAATCTTGAAAAACGTCAAATTTAGGAAAATAAACCGTTTTTCAAACTCAGCAGGTTATTGCTCTCGAATCTATGTAATATTAACCAAAACCTGGAAAAACAGCCGTTTTTAAGTATGATCCATTTCCTAAAAAAGTTCGAAAAACGGGAGTTTTTTGGATAATGCAGATATCTTCATACTTATCTAATTACGGTCTCCGATTATAAGTAATATTAAGCAAAAACATGCAAATATTGCCAGTTTTGAGATTCAATCGATTTCTTAAAAAAGCTTGAAAAACGTCAATTTTAGGAAAATAAACCTTTTTTCAAACTTAGTAAGTTATTGCTCTCGAATCTAAGTAATATTAACCAAAACCTGGAAAAACGGCCGTTTTAAGGTTTGATCCATTTCCTAAAAAAGATTGAAAAACGGGAGTTTTTTGGATAATGCAAATATCTTTAAAATTATCAAATCAAGCTCTCCGATTATAAGTAATATTAAGCAAAAACATAGAAAAACCGCTAGTTTTGAGATTCGATCGATTTCTTAAAAAAAGCTTGAAAAACGTCAGTTTGGCGAAAATACACCGTTTTTCAAACTTAGCAAGTTATTAATCTCGAATCTAAGTAATATAAATCAAAACCTGGAAAAACAGCCGGTTTTGAAGGGTGGATTTATTTTCTCACAAAGATTGAAAAACGGGAGTTTTGGGGATAATGCAAATATCTTCAAACTTATCAAATTAAGGTCTCCGATTATAAGTTAAAAAGGCAAAAACATGCAAATACGGCTAGTTTTGAGATTTAATCCATTTCTTAAAAAAAGCTTGAAAAACGCCAGTTTTGGGAAAATAAACCGTTTTTCAAACTTAGAAAGTTATTGTTCTCGAATCTAAGTAGTATTAACCAAAACCTAGGGTAAACGGCCGTTTTTAAGGTTTGATCCATTTCCTAAAAAAAGATTGAAAAACGGGAGTTTTTTGGATAATGCAGATATCCTCAAACTTATGTAATTAAGGTCTCCGATTATAAGTTATATTAAGCAAAAACATGCAAAAACGGCCGGTTTTAAGATTTGATCGATTTCTTGAAAAAAGCTTGAAAAACGTCAATTTCTGGAAAATAAACCGTTTTTACAACTCAGCAAGTTATTGCTCTCGAATCTAAGTAATATTAACAAAAACCTTGAAAAACAGCCTTTTTAAAGGTTTGATCCATTTCCTAAAAAAGTTCGAAAAACAGGAGTAATTGGATAATGCAAATATCTTCAAACTTATCCAATTAAGGTCTTCGATTATAAGTAATATTAAGCATAAACATGCAAATATGGCCAGTTTTGAGATTCAAACGATTTCTTAAAAAAAGCTTAAAAAAGGTAAATTCTGGGAAAATAAACCGTTTTTCAAACTCAGCAAGTTAGTGCTCTCGAATCTAAGTAATATTTACCAAAACCTGGAAAAAAGATTGAAAAACGGGAGTTTGTGGGTAATGCAAATATCTTTAAACTTATCAAATTATCCTCTCTGATTAGAAGTAATATTAAGCAAAAACATAGAAAAACGGCCAGTTTTGAGATTCGATCGATTTCTTGAAAAAATCTTGAAAAACGTCAAATTTAGGAAAATAAACCGTTTTTCAAACTCAGCAGGTTATTGCTCTCGAATCTATGTAATATTAACCAAAACCTGGAAAAACAGCCGTTTTTAAGTATGATCCATTTCCTAAAAAAGTTCGAAAAACGGGAGTTTTTTGGATAATGCAGATATCTTCATACTTATCTAATTACGGTCTCCGATTATAAGTAATATTAAGCAAAAACATGCAAATATTGCCAGTTTTGAGATTCAATCGATTTCTTAAAAAAAGCTTGAAAAACGTCAATTTTAGGAAAATAAACCTTTTTTCAAACTTAGTAAGTTATTGCTCTCGAATCTAAGTAATATTAACCAAAACCTGGAAAAAAGATTGAAAAACGGGAGTTTGTGGGTAATGCAAATATCTTTAAACTTATCAAATTATCCTTTCTGATTAGAAGTAATATTAAGCAAAAACATAGAAAAACGGCCAGTTTTGAGATTCGATCGATTTCTTGAAAAAATCTTGAAAAACGTCAAATTTAGGAAAATAAACCGTTTTTCAAACTCAGCAGGTTATTGCTCTCGAATCTATGTAATATTAACCAAAACCTGGAAAAACAGCCGTTTTTAATATGATCCATTTCCTAAAAAAGTTCGAAAAACGGGAGTTTTTTGGATAATGCAGATATCTTCATACTTATCTAATTAAGGTCTCCGATTATAAGTAATATTAAGCAAAAACATGCAAATATTGCCATTTTTGAGATTCAATCGATTTCTTAAAAAAAGCTTGAAAAACGTCAATTTTAGGAAAATAAACCTTTTTTCAAACTTAGTAAGTTTTTGTTCTCGAATCTAAGTAATATTAACCAAAACCTGGAAAAACGGCCGTTTTAAGGTTTGATCCATTTCCTAAAAAAGATTGAAAAACGGGAGTTTTTTAGATAATGCAAATATCTTTAAAATTATCAAATCAAGCTCTCCGATTATAAGTAATATTAAGCAAAAACATAGAAAAACGGCCAGTTTTGAGATTCGATCGATTTCTTGAAAAAATCTTGAAAAACGTCAAATTTAGGAAAATAAACCGTTTTTCAAACTCAGCAGGTTATTGCTCTCGAATCTATGTAATATTAACCAAAACCTGGAAAAACAGCCGTTTTTAAGTATGATCCATTTCCTAAAAAAGTTCGATAAACGGGATTTTTTTATATAATGCAGATATCTTCATACTTATCTAATTAAAGTCTCCGATTATAAGTTATATTAAGCAAAAACATGCAAAAACGGCCAGTTTTAAGATTCGATCGATTTCTTGAAAAAAGCTTGAAAAAGGTAAATTTTGTGAAAATAAACCGTTTTTTAAACTCAGCAAGTTATTGCTCTCGAATCTAAGTAATATTAACAAATACCTGGAAAAACAGCCTTTTTAAAGGTTGGATCCATTTCCTAAAAAAGTTCGAAAAACAGGAGTATTTGAATAATGCAAATATCTTCAAACTTATCCAATTAAAGTCTCCGATTATAAGTAATATTAAGCAAAAACATGCAAATATTGCCAGTTTTGAGATTCAATCGATTTCTTAAAAAAAAGCTTGAAAAACGTCAATTTTAGGAAAATAAACCTTTTTTCAAACTTAGTAAGTTATTGCTCTCGAATCTAAGTAATATTAACCAAAACCTGGAAAAACGGCCGTTTTAAGGTTTGATCCATTTCCTAAAAAAGATTGAAAAACGGGAGTTTTTTCGATAATGCAAATATCTTTAAAATTATCAAATCAAGCTCTCCGATTATAAGTAATATTAAGCAAAAACATAGAAAAACCGCCAGTTTTGAGATTCGATCGATTTCTTAAAAAAAGCTTGAAAAACGTCAGTTTGGCGAAAATACACCGTTTTTCAAACTTAGCAAGTTATTAATCTCGAATCTAAGTAATATAAATCAAAACCTGGAAAAACAGCCGGTTTTGAAGGGTGGATTTATTTTATCACAAAGATTGAAAAACGGGAGTTTTGGGGATAATGCAAATATCTTCAAACTTATCAAATTAAGGTCTCCGATTATAAGTTAAAAAGGCAAAAACATGCAAATACGGCTAGTTTTGAGATTTAATCCATTTCTTAAAAAAAGCTTGAAAAACGCCAGTTTTGGGAAAATAAACCGTTTTTCAAACTTAGAAAGTTATTGTTCTCGAATCTAAGTAGTATTAACCAAAACCTAGGGTAAACGGCCGTTTTTAAGGTTTGATCCATTTCCTAAAAAAAGATTGAAAAACGGGAGTTTTTTTGGATAATGCAGATATCCTCAAACTTATGTAATTAAGGTCTCCGATTATAAGTTATATTAAGCAAAAACATGCAAAAACGGCCGGTTTTAAGATTTGATCGATTTCTTGAAAAAAGCTTGAAAAACGTCAATTTTTGGAAAATAAACCGTTTTTACAACTCAGCAAGTTATTGCTCTCGAATCTAAGTAATATTAACAAAAACCTTGAAAAACAGCCTTTTTAAAGGTTTGATCCATTTCCTAAAAAAGTTCGAAAAACAGGAGTAATTGGATAATGCAAATATCTTTAAACTTATCCAATTAAGGTCTTCGATTATAAGTAATATTAAGCATAAACATGCAAATATGGCCAGTTTTGAGATTCAAACGATTTCTTAAAAAAAGCTTAAAAAAGGTAAATTCTGGGAAAATAAACCGTTTTTCAAACTCAGCAAGTTAGTGCTCTCGAATCTAAGTAATATTTACCAAAACCTGGAAAAAAGATTGAAAAACGGGAGTTTGTGGGTAATGCAAATATCTTTAAACTTATCAAATTATCCTCTCTGATTAGAAGTAATATTAAGCAAAAACATAGAAAAACGGCCAGTTTTGAGATTCGATCAATTTCTTGAAAAAATCTTGAAAAACGTCAAATTTAGGAAAATAAACCGTTTTTCAAACTCAGCAGGTTATTGCTCTCGAATCTATGTAATATTAACCAAAACCTGGAAAAACCGCCGTTTTTAAGTATGATCCATTTCCTAAAAAAGTTCGAAAAACGGGAGTTTTTTGGATAATGCAGATATCTTCATACTTATCTAATTACGGTCTCCGATTATAAGTAATATTAAGCAAAAACATGCAAATATTGCCAGTTTTGAGATTCAATCGATTTCTTAAAAAAAGCTTGAAAAACGTCAATTTTAGGAAAATAAACCTTTTTTCAAACTTAGTAAGTTATTGCTCTCGAATCTAAGTAATATTAACCAAAACCTGGAAAAAAGATTGAAAAACGGGAGTTTGTGGGTAATGCAAATATCTTTAAACTTATCAAATTATCCTTTCTGATTAGAAGTAATATTAAGCAAAAACATAGAAAAACGGCCAGTTTTGAGATTCGATCGATTTCTTGAAAAAATCTTGAAAAACGTCAAATTTAGGAAAATAAACCGTTTTTCAAACTCAGCAGGTTATTGCTCTCGAATCTATGTAATATTAACCAAAACCTGGAAAAACAGCCGTTTTTAATATGATCCATTTCCTAAAAAAGTTCGAAAAACGGGAGTTTTTTGGATAATGCAGATATCTTCATACTTATCTAATTAAGGTCTCCGATTATAAGTAATATTAAGCAAAAACATGCAAATATTGCCATTTTTGAGATTCAATCGATTTCTTAAAAAAAGCTTGAAAAACGTCAATTTTAGGAAAATAAACCGTTTTTCAAACTCAGCAGGTTATTGCTCTCGAATCTATGTAATATTAACCAAAACCTGGAAAAACAGCCGTTTTTAATATGATCCATTTCCTAAAAAAGTTCGAAAAACGGGAGTTTTTTGGATAATGCAGATATCTTCATACTTATCTAATTAAGGTCTCCGATTATAAGTAATATTAAGCAAAAACATGCAAATATTGCCATTTTTGAGATTCAATCGATTTCTTAAAAAAAGCTTGAAAAACGTCAATTTTAGGAAAATAAACCTTTTTTCAAACTTAGTAAGTTATTGTTCTCGAATCTAAGTAATATTAACCAAAACCTGGAAAAACGGCCGTTTTAAGGTTTGATCCATTTCCTAAAAAAGATTGAAAAACGGGAGTTTTTTAGATAATGCAAATATCTTTAAAATTATCAAATCAAGCTCTCCGATTATAAGTAATATTAAGCAAAAACATAGAAAAACGGCCAGTTTTGAGATTCGATCGATTTCTTGAAAAAATCTTGAAAAACGTCAAATTTAGGAAAATAAACCGTTTTTCAAACTCAGCAGGTTATTGCTCTCGAATCTATGTAATATTAACCAAAACCTGGAAAAACAGCCGTTTTTAAGTATGATCCATTTCCTAAAAATGTTCGATAAACGGGATTTTTTTATATAATGCAGATATCTTCATACTTATCTAATTAAGGTCTCCGATTATAAGTTATATTAAGCAAAAACATGCAAAAACGGCCAGTTTTAAGATTCGATCGATTTCTTGAAAAAAGCTTGAAAAAGGTAAATTTTGGGAAAATAAACCGTTTTTTAAACTCAGCAAGTTATTGCTCTCGAATCTAAGTAATATTAACAAATACCTGGAAAAACAGCCTTTTTAAAGGTTTGATCCATTTCCTAAAAAAGTTCGAAAAACAGGAGTATTTGAATAATGCAAATATCTTCAAACTTATCCAATTAAAGTCTCCGATTATAAGTAATATTAAGCAAAAACATGCAAATATTGCCAGTTTTGAGATTCAATCGATTTCTTAAAAAAAAGCTTGAAAAACGTCAATTTTAGGAAAATAAACCTTTTTTCAAACTTAGTAAGTTATTGCTCTCGAATCTAAGTAATATTAACCAAAACCTGGAAAAACGGCCGTTTTAAGGTTTGATCCATTTCCTAAAAAAGATTGAAAAACGGGAGTTTTTTGGATAATGCAAATATCTTTAAAATTATCAAATCAAGCTCTCCGATTATAAGTAATATTAAGCAAAAACATAGAAAAACCGCCAGTTTTGAGATTCGATCGATTTCTTAAAAAAAGCTTGAAAAACGTCAGTTTGGCGAAAATACACCGTTTTTCAAACTTAGCAAGTTATTAATCTCGAATCTAAGTAATATAAATCAAAACCTGGAAAAACAGCCGGTTTTGAAGGGTGGATTTATTTTCTCACAAAGATTGAAAAACGGGAGTTTTGGGGATAATGCAAATATCTTCAAACTTATCAAATTAAGGTCTCCGATTATAAGTTAAAAAGGCAAAAACATGCAAATACGGCTAGTTTTGAGATTTAATCCATTTCTTAAAAAAAACTTGAAAAACGCCAGTTTTGGGAAAATAAACCGTTTTTCAAACTTAGAAAGTTATTGTTCTCGAATCTAAGTAGTATTAACCAAAACCTAGGGTAAACGGCCGTTTTTAAGGTTTGATCCATTTCCTAAAAAAAGATTGAAAAACGGGAGTTTTTTGGATAATGCAGATATCCTCAAACTTATGTAATTAAGGTCTCCGATTATAAGTTATATTAAGCAAAAACATGCAAAAACGGCCGGTTTTAAGATTTGATCGATTTCTTGAAAAAAGCTTGAAAAACGTCAATTTTTGGAAAATAAACCGTTTTTACAACTCAGCAAGTTATTGCTCTCGAATCTAAGTAATATTAACAAAAACCTTAAAAAACAGCCTTTTTAAAGGTTTGATCCATTTCCTAAAAAAGTTCGAAAAACAGGAGTAATTGGATAATGCAAATATCTTCAAACTTATCCAATTAAGGTCTTCGATTATAAGTAATATTAAGCATAAACATGCAAATATGTCCAGTTTTGAGATTCAAACGATTTCTTAAAAAAAGCTTAAAAAAGGTAAATTCTGGGAAAATAAACCGTTTTTCAAACTCGGCAAGTTAGTTCTCTCGAATCTAAGTAATATTTACCAAAACCTGGAAAAAAGATTGAAAAACGGGAGTTTGTGGGTAATGCAAATATCTTTAAACTTATCAAATTATCCTCTCTGATTAGAAGTAATATTAAGCAAAAACATAGAAAAACGGCCAGTTTTGAGATTGGATCGATTTCTTGAAAAAATCTTGAAAAACGTCAAATTTAGAAAAATAAACCGTTTTTCAAACTCAGCAGGTTATTGCTCTCGAATCTATGTAATATTAACCAAAACCTGGAAAAACAGCCGTTTTTAAGTATGATCCATTTCCTAAAAAAGTTCGAAAAACGGGAGTTTTTTGGATAATGCAGATATCTTCATACTTATCTAATTAAGGTCTCCGATTATAAGTTATATTAAGCAAAAACATGCAAAAACGGCCAGTTTTAAGATTCGATCGATTTCTTGAAAAAAGCTTGAAAAAGGTAAATTTTGGGAAAATAAACCGTTTTTCAAACTCAGCAAGTTATTGCTCTCGAATCTAAGTAATATTAACAAATACCTGGAAAAACAGCCTTTTTAAAGTTTTGATCCATTTCCTAAAAAAGTTCGAAAAACAAGAGTATTTGAATAATGCAAATATCTTCAAACTTATCCAATTAAAGTCTCCGATTATAAGTAATATTAAGCAAAAACATGCAAATATTGCCAGTTTTGAGATTCAATCGATTTCTTAAAAAAAAGCTTGAAAAACGTCAATTTTAGGAAAATAAACCTTTTTTCAAACTTAGTAAGTTATTGCTCTCGAATCTAAGTAATATTAACCAAAACCTGGAAAAACGGCCGTTTTAAGGTTTGATCCATTTCCTAAAAAAGATTGAAAAACGGGAGTTTTTTGGATAATGCAAATATCTTTAAAATTATCAAATCAAGCTCTCCGATTATAAGTAATATTAAGCAAAAACATAGAAAAACCGCCAGTTTTGAGATTCGATCGATTTCTTAAAAAAAGGTTGAAAAACGTCAGTTTGGCGAAAATACACCGTTTTTCAAACTTAGCAAGTTATTAATCTCGAATCTAAGTAATATAAATCAAAACCTGGAAAAACAGCCGGTTTTGAGGGTTGATTTATTTTCTCACAAAGATTGAAAAACGGGAGTTTTGGGGATAATGCAAATATCTTCAAACTTATCAAATTAAGGTCTCCGATTATAAGTTAAAAAGGCAAAAACATGCAAATACGGCTAGTTTTGAGATTTAATCCATTTCTTAAAAAAAGCTTGAAAAACGCCAGTTTTGGGAAAATAAACCGTTTTTCAAACTTAAAAAGTTATTGTTCTCGAATCTAAGTAGTATTAACCAAAACCTAGGGTAAACGGCCGTTTTTAAGGTTTGATCCATTTCCTAAAAAAAGATTGAAAAACGGGAGTTTTTTGGATAATGCAGATATCCTCAAACTTATGTAATTAAGGTCTCCGATTATAAGTTATATTAAGCAAAAACATGCAAAAACGGCCGGTTTTAAGATTTGATCGATTTCTTGAAAAAAGCTTGAAAAACGTCAATTTTTGGAAAATAAACCGTTTTTACAACTCAGCAAGTTATTGCTCTCGAATCTAAGTAATATTAACAAAAACCTTGAAAAACAGCCTTTTTAAAGGTTTGATCCATTTCCTAAAAAAGTTCGAAAAACAGGAGTAATTGGATAATGCAAATATCTTCAAACTTATCCAATTAAGGTCTTCGATTATAAGTAATATTAAGCATAAACATGCAAATATGGCCAGTTTTGAGATTCAAACGATTTCTTAAAAAAAGCTTAAAAAAGGTAAATTCTGGGAAAATAAACCGTTTTTCAAACTCAGCAAGTTAGTGCTCTCGAATCTAAGTAATATTTACCAAAACCTGGAAAAAAGATTGAAAAACGGGAGTTTGTGGGTAATGCAAATATCTTTAAACTTATCAAATTATCCTCTCTGATTAGAAGTAATATTAAGCAAAAACATAGAAAAACGGCCAGTTTTGAGATTCGATCGATTTCTTGAAAAAATCTTGAAAAACGTCAAATTTAGGAAAATAAACCGTTTTTCAAACTCAGCACGTTATTGCTCTCGAATCTATGTAATATTAACCAAAACCTGGAAAAACAGCCGTTTTTAAGTATGATCCATTTCCTAAAAAAGTTCGAAAAACGGGAGTTTTTTGGATAATGCAGATATCTTCATACTTATCTAATTACGGTCTCCGATTATAAGTAATATTAAGCAAAAACATGCAAATATTGCCAGTTTTGAGATTCAATCGATTTCTTAAAAAAAGCTTGAAAAACGTCAATTTTAGGAAAATAAACCTTTTTTCAAACTTAGTAAGTTATTGCTCTCGAATCTAAGTAATATTAACCAAAACCTGGAAAAAAGATTGAAAAACGGGAGTTTGTGGGTAATGCAAATATCTTTAAACTTATCAAATTATCCTTTCTGATTAGAAGTAATATTAAGCAAAAACATAGAAAAACGGCCAGTTTTGAGATTCGATCGATTTCTTGAAAAAATCTTGAAAAACGTCAAATTTAGGAAAATAAACCGTTTTTCAAACTCAGCAGGTTATTGCTCTCGAATCTATGTAATATTTACCAAAACCTGGAAAAACAGCCGTTTTTAATATGATCCATTTCCTAAAAAAGTTCGAAAAACGGGAGTTTTTTGGATAATGCAGATATCTTCATACTTATCTAATTAAGGTCTCCGATTATAAGTAATATTAAGCAAAAACATGCAAATATTGCCATTTTTGAGATTCAATCGATTTCTTAAAAAAAGCTTGAAAAACGTCAATTTTAGGAAAATAAACCTTTTTTCAAACTTAGTAAGTTATTGTTCTCGAATCTAAGTAATATTAACCAAAACCTGGAAAAACGGCCGTTTTAAGGTTTGATCCATTTCCTAAAAAAGATTGAAAAACGGGAGTTTTTTAAATAATGCAAATATCTTTAAAATTATCAAATCAAGCTCTCCGATTATAAGTAATATTAAGCAAAAACATAGAAAAACGGCCAGTTTTGAGATTCGATCGATTTCTTGAAAAAATCTTGAAAAACGTCAAATTTAGGAAAATAAACCGTTTTTCAAACTCAGCAGGTTATTGCTCTCGAATCTATGTAATATTAACCAAAACCTGGAAAAACAGCCGTTTTTAAGTATGATCCATTTCCTAAAAAAGTTCGATAAACGGGATTTTTTTATATAATGCAGATATCTTCATACTTATCTAATTAAGGTCTCCGATTATAAGTTATATTAAGCAAAAACATGCAAAAACGGCCAGTTTTAAGATTCGATCGATTTCTTGAAAAAAGCTTGAAAAAGGTAAATTTTGCGAAAATAAACCGTTTTTTAAACTCAGCAAGTTATTGCTCTCGAATCTAAGTAATATTAACAAATACCTGGAAAAACAGCCTTTTTAAAGGTTTGATCCATTTCCTAAAAAAGTTCGAAAAACAGGAGTATTTGAATAATGCAAATATCTTCAAACTTATCCAATTAAAGTCTCCGATTATAAGTAATATTAAGCAAAAACATGCAAATATTGCCAGTTTTGAGATTCAATCGATTTCTTAAAAAAAAGCTTGAAAAACGTCAATTTTAGGAAAATAAACCTTTTTTCAAACTTAGTAAGTTATTGCTCTCGAATCTAAGTAATATTAACCAAAACCTGGAAAAACGGCCGTTTTAAGGTTTGATCCATTTCCTAAAAAAGATTGAAAAACGGGAGTTTTTTAGATAATGCAAATATCTTTAAAATTATCAAATCAAGCTCTCCCATTATAAGTAATATTAAGCAAAAACATAGAAAAACGGCCAGTTTTGAGATTCGATCGATTTCTTGAAAAAATCTTGAAAAACGTCAAATTTAGGAAAATAAACCGTTTTTCAAACTCAGCAGGTTATTGCACTCGAATCTATGTAATATTAACCAAAACCTGGAAAAACAGCCGTTTTTAAGTATGATCCATTTCCTAAAAAAGTTCGAAAAACGGGAGTTTTTTGGATAATGCAAATATCTTTAAAATTATCAAATCAAGCTCTCCGATTATAAGTAATATTAAGCAAAAACATAGAAAAACCGCCAGTTTTGAGATTCGATCGATTTCTTAAAAAAAGGTTGAAAAACGTCAGTTTGGCGAAAATACACCGTTTTTCAAACTTAGCAAGTTATTAATCTCGAATCTAAGTAATATAAATCAAAACCTGGAAAAACAGCCGGTTTTGAGGGTTGATTTATTTTCTCACAAAGATTGAAAAACGGGAGTTTTGGGGATAATGCAAATATCTTCAAACTTATCAAATTAAGGTCTCCGATTATAAGTTAAAAAGGCAAAAACATGCAAATACGGCTAGTTTTGAGATTTAATCCATTTCTTAAAAAAAGCTTGAAAAACGCCAGTTTTGGGAAAATAAACCGTTTTTCAAACTTAAAAAGTTATTGTTCTCGAATCTAAGTAGTATTAACCAAAACCTAGGGTAAACGGCCGTTTTTAAGGTTTGATCCATTTCCTAAAAAAAGATTGAAAAACGGGAGTTTTTTGGATAATGCAGATATCCTCAAACTTATGTAATTAAGGTCTCCGATTATAAGTTATATTAAGCAAAAACATGCAAAAACGGCCGGTTTTAAGATTTGATCGATTTCTTGAAAAAAGCTTGAAAAACGTCAATTTTTGGAAAATAAACTGTTTTTACAACTCAGCAAGTTATTGCTCTCGAATCTAAGTAATATTAACAAAAACCTTGAAAAACAGCCTTTTTAAAGGTTTGATCCATTTCCTAAAAAAGTTCGAAAAACAGGAGTAATTGGATAATGCAAATATCTTCAAACTTATCCAATTAAGGTCTTCGATTATAAGTAATATTAAGCATAAACATGCAAATATGGCCAGTTTTGAGATTCAAACGATTTCTTAAAAAAAGCTTAAAAAAGGTAAATTCTGGGAAAATAAACCGTTTTTCAAACTCAGCAAGTTAGTGCTCTCGAATCTAAGTAATATTTACCAAAACCTGGAAAAAAGATTGAAAAACGGGAGTTTTTGGGTAATGCAAATATCTTTAAACTTATCAAATTATCCTCTCTGATTAGAAGTAATATTAAGCAAAAACATAGAAAAACGGCCAGTTTTGAGATTCGATCGATTTCTTGAAAAAATCTTGAAAAACGTCAAATTTAGGAAAATAAACCGTTTTTCAAACTCAGCACGTTATTGCTCTCGAATCTATGTAATATTAACCAAAACCTGGAAAAACAGCCGTTTTTAAGTATGATCCATTTCCTAAAAAAGTTCGAAAAACGGGAGTTTTTTGGATAATGCAGATATCTTCATACTTATCTAATTACGGTCTCCGATTATAAGTAATATTAAGCAAAAACATGCAAATATTGCCAGTTTTGAGATTCAATCGATTTCTTAAAAAAAGCTTGAAAAACGTCAATTTTAGGAAAATAAACCTTTTTTCAAACTTAGTAAGTTATTGCTCTCGAATCTAAGTAATATTAACCAAAACCTGGAAAAAAGATTGAAAAACGGGAGTTTGTGGGTAATGCAAATATCTTTAAACTTATCAAATTATCCTTTCTGATTAGAAGTAATATTAAGCAAAAACATAGAAAAACGGCCAGTTTTGAGATTCGATCGATTTCTTGAAAAAATCTTGAAAAACGTCAAATTTAGGAAAATAAACCGTTTTTCAAACTCAGCAGGTTATTGCTCTCGAATCTATGTAATATTTACCAAAACCTGGAAAAACAGCCGTTTTTAATATGATCCATTTCCTAAAAAAGTTCGAAAAACGGGAGTTTTTTGGATAATGCAGATATCTTCATACTTATCTAATTAAGGTCTCCGATTATAAGTAATATTAAGCAAAAACATGCAAATATTGCCATTTTTGAGATTCAATCGATTTCTTAAAAAAAGCTTGAAAAACGTCAATTTTAGGAAAATAAACCTTTTTTCAAACTTAGTAAGTTATTGTTCTCGAATCTAAGTAATATTAACCAAAACCTGGAAAAACGGCCGTTTTAAGGTTTGATCCATTTCCTAAAAAAGATTGAAAAACGGGAGTTTTTTAAATAATGCAAATATCTTTAAAATTATCAAATCAAGCTCTCCGATTATAAGTAATATTAAGCAAAAACATAGAAAAACGGCCAGTTTTGAGATTCGATCGATTTCTTGAAAAAATCTTGAAAAACGTCAAATTTAGGAAAATAAACCGTTTTTCAAACTCAGCAGGTTATTGCTCTCGAATCTATGTAATATTAACCAAAACCTGGAAAAACAGCCGTTTTTAAGTATGATCCATTTCCTAAAAAAGTTCGATAAACGGGATTTTTTTATATAATGCAGATATCTTCATACTTATCTAATTAAGGTCTCCGATTATAAGTTATATTAAGCAAAAACATGCAAAAACGGCCAGTTTTAAGATTCGATCGATTTCTTGAAAAAAGCTTGAAAAAGGTAAATTTTGCGAAAATAAACCGTTTTTTAAACTCAGCAAGTTATTGCTCTCGAATCTAAGTAATATTAACAAATACCTGGAAAAACAGCCTTTTTAAAGGTTTGATCCATTTCCTAAAAAAGTTCGAAAAACAGGAGTATTTGAATAATGCAAATATCTTCAAACTTATCCAATTAAAGTCTCCGATTATAAGTAATATTAAGCAAAAACATGCAAATATTGCCAGTTTTGAGATTCAATCGATTTCTTAAAAAAAAGCTTGAAAAACGTCAATTTTAGGAAAATAAACCTTTTTTCAAACTTAGTAAGTTATTGCTCTCGAATCTAAGTAATATTAACCAAAACCTGGAAAAACGGCCGTTTTAAGGTTTGATCCATTTCCTAAAAAAGATTGAAAAACGGGAGTTTTTTAGATAATGCAAATATCTTTAAAATTATCAAATCAAGCTCTCCCATTATAAGTAATATTAAGCAAAAACATAGAAAAACGGCCAGTTTTGAGATTCGATCGATTTCTTGAAAAAATCTTGAAAAACGTCAAATTTAGGAAAATAAACCGTTTTTCAAACTCAGCAGGTTATTGCACTCGAATCTATGTAATATTAACCAAAACCTGGAAAAACAGCCGTTTTTAAGTATGATCCATTTCCTAAAAAAGTTCGAAAAACGGGAGTTTTTTGGATAATGCAGATATCTTCATACTTATCTAATTAAGGTCTCCGATTATAAGTTATATTAAGCAAAAACATGCAAAAACGGCCAGTTTTAAGATTCGATCGATTTCTTGAAAAAAGCTTGAAAAAGGTAAATTTTGGGAAAATAAACCGTTTTTCAAACTCAGCAAGTTATTGCTCTCGAATCTAAGTAATATTAACAAATACCTGGAAAAACAGCCTTTTTAAAGGTTTGATCCATTTCCTAAAAAAGTTCGAAAAACAGGAGTATTTGAATAATGCAAATATCTTCAAACTTATCCAATTAAAGTCTCCGATTATAAGTAATATTAAGCAAAAACATGCAAATATTGCCAGTTTTGAGATTCAAACGATTTCTTAAAAAAAGCTTAAAAAAGGTAAATTCTGGGAAAATAAACCGTTTTTCAAACTCAGCAAGTTAGTGCTCTCGAATCTAAGTAATATTTACCAAAACCTGGAAAAAAGATTGAAAAACGGGAGTTTGTGGGTAATGCAAATATCTTTAAACTTATCCAATTAAAGTCTCCGATTATAAGTAATATTAAGCAAAAACATGCAAATATTGCCAGTTTTGAGATTCAATCGATTTCTTAAAAAAAAAGCTTGAAAAACGTCAATTTTAGGAAAATAAACCTTTTTTCAAACTTAGTAAGTTATTGCCCTCGAATCTAAGTAATATTAACCAAAACCTGGAAAAACGGCCGTTTTAAGGTTTGAGCCATTTTCTAAAAAAGATTGAAAAACGGGAGTATTTGGATAATGCAATATCTTTAAAATTATCAAATCAAGCTCTCCGATTATAAGTAATATTAAGCAAAAACATAGAAAAACCGCCAGTTTTGAGATTCGATCGATTTCTTAAAAAAAGCTTGAAAAACGTCAGTTTGGCGAAAATACACCGTTTTTCAAACTTAGCAAGTTATTAATCTCGAATCTAAGTAATATAAATCAAAACCTGGAAAAACAGCCGGTTTTGAAGAGTGGATTTATTTTATCACAAAGATTGAAAAACGGGAGTTTTGGGGATAATGCAAATATCTTCAAACTTATCAAATTAAGGTCTCCGATTATAAGTTAAAAAGGCAAAAACATGCAAATACGGCTAGTTTTGAGATTTAATCCATTTCTTAAAAAAAGCTTGAAAAATGCCAGTTTTGGGAAAATAACCCGTTTTTCAAACTTAGAAAGTTATTGTTCTCGAATCTAAGTAGTATTAATCAAAACCTAGAGTAAACGGCCGTTTTAAGGTTTGATCCATTTCCTAAAAAAAGATTGAAAAACGGGAGTTTTTTGGATAATGCAGATATCCTCAAACTTATGTAATTAAGGTCTCCGATTATAAGTTATATTAAGCAAAAACATGCAAAAACGGCCGGTTTTAAGATTTAATCGATTTCTTGAAAAAAGCTTGAAAAACGTCAATTTTTGGAAAATAAACCGTTTTTACAACTCAGCAAGTTATTGCTCTCGAATCTAAGTAATATTAACAAAAACCTTGAAAAACAGCCTTTTTAAAGGTTTGATCCATTTCCTAAAAAAGTTCGAAAAACAGGAGTTATTGGATGATGCAAATATCTTCAAACTTATCCAATTAAGGTCTTCGATTATAAGTAATATTAAGCATAAACATGCAAATATGGCCAGTTTTGAGATTCAAACGATTTCTTAAAAAAAGCTTAAAAAAGGTAAATTCTGGGAAAAAAAACCGTTTTTCAAACTCAGCAAGTTAGTGCTCTCGAATCTAAGTAATATTTACCAAAACCTGGAAAAAAGATTTAAAACGGGAGTTTGTGGGTAATGCAAATATCTTTAAACTTATCAAATTATCCTCTCTGATTAGAAGTAATATTAAGCAAAAACATAGAAAAACGGCCAGTTTTGAGATTCGATCGATTTCTTGAAAAAATCTTGAAAAACGTCAAATTTAGGAAAATAAACCGTTTTTCAAACTCAGCAGGTTATTGCTCTCGAATCTATGTAATATTAACCAAAACCTGGAAAAACAGCCGTTTTTAGGTATGATCCATTTCCTAAAAAAGTTCGAAAAACGGGAGTTTTTTGGATAATGCAGATATCTTCATACTTATCTAATTACGGTCTCCGATTATAAGTAATATTAAGCAAAAACATGCAAATATTGCCAGTTTTGAGATTCAATCGATTTCTTAAAAAAAGCTTGAAAAACGTCAATTTTAGGAAAATAAACCTTTTTTCAAACTTAGTAAGTTATTGCTCTCGAATCTAAGTAATATTAACCAAAACCTGGAAAAACGGCCGTTTTAAGGTTTGATCCATTTCCTAAAAAAGATTGAAAAACGGGAGTTTTTTGGATAATGCAAATATCTTTAAAATTTTCAAATCAAGCTCTCCGATTATAAGTAATATTAAGCAAAAACATAGAAAAACCGCCATTTTTGAGATTCGATCGATTTCTTAAAAAAAGCTTGAAAAACGTCAGTTTGGCGAAAATACACCGTTTTTCAAACTTAGCAAGTTATTAATCTCGAATCTAAGTAATATAAATCAAAACCTGGAAAAACAGCCGGTTTTGAGGGTTGATTTATTTTCTCACAAAGATTGAAAAACGGGAGTTTTGGGGATAATGCAAATATCTTCAAACTTATCAAATTAAGGTCTCCGATTATAAGTTAAAAAGGCAAAAACATGCAAATACGGCTAGTTTTGAGATTTAATCCATTTCTTAAAAAAAGCTTGAAAAACGCCAGTTTTGGAAAATAACCCGTTTTTCAAACTTAGAAAGTTATTGTTCTCGAATCTAAGTAGTATTAACCAAAACCTAGCGTAAACGGCCGTTTTTAAGGTTTGATACATTTCCTAAAAAAAGATTGAAAAACGGGAGTTTTTTGGATAATGCAGATATCCTCAAACTTATGTAATTAAGGTCTCCGATTATAAGTTATATTAAGCAAAAACATGCAAAAACGGCCGGTTTTAAGATTTGATCGATTTCTTGAAAAAAGCTTGAAAAACGTGAATTTTTGGAAAATAAACCGTTTTTACAACTCAGCAAGTTATTGCTCTCGAATCTAAGTAATATTAACAAAAACCTTGAAAAACAGCCTTTTTAAAGGTTTGATCCATTTCCTAAAAAAGTTCGAAAAACAGGAGTAATTAGATAATGCAAGTATCTTCAAACTTATCCAATTAAGGTCTTCGATTATAAGTAATATTAAGCATAAACATGCAAATATGGCCAGTTTTGAGATTCAAACGATTTCTTAAAAAAAGCTTAAAAAAGGTAAATTCTGGGAAAATAAACCGTTTTTCAAACTCAGCAAGTTAGTGCTCTCGAATCTAAGTAATATTTACCAAAACCTGGAAAAAAGATTGAAAAACGGGAGTTTGTGGGTAATGCAAATATCTTTAAACTTATCAAATTATCCTCTCTGATTAGGAGTAATATTAAGCAAAAACATAGAAAAACGGCCAGTTTTGAGATTCGATCGATTTCTTGAAAAAATCTTGAAAAACGTCAAATTTAGGAAAATAAACCGTTTTTCAAACTCAGCAGGTTATTGCTCTCGAATCTATGTAATATTAACCAAAACCTGGAAAAACAGCCGTTTTTAAGTATGATCCATTTCCTAAAAAAGTTCGAAAAACGGGAGTTTTTTGGATAATGCAGATATCTTCATACTTATCTAATTAAGGTCTCCGATTATAAGTTATATTAAGCAAAAACATGCAAAAAACGGCCAGTTTTAAGATTCGATCGATTTCTTGAAAAAAGCTTGAAAAAGGTAAATTTTGAGAAAATAAACCGTTTTTCAAACTCAGCAAGTTATTGCTCTCGAATCTAAGTAATATTCACAAATACCTGGAAAAACAGCCTTTTTAAAGGTTTTATCCATTTCCTAAAAAGTTCGAAAAACAGGAGTATTTGAATAATGCAAATATCTTCAAACTTATCCAATTAAAGTCTCCGATTATAAGTAATATTAAGCAAAAACATGCAAATATTGCCAGTTTTGAGATTCAATCGATTTCTTAAAAAAAGCTTGAAAAACGTCAATTTTAGGAAAATAAACCTTTTTTCAAACTTAGTAAGTTATTGCTCTCGAATCTAAGTAATATTAAC
The DNA here is from genome assembly GCA_963969495.1 of Ceratothoa steindachneri. Classification (NCBI taxonomy): domain Eukaryota; kingdom Metazoa; phylum Arthropoda; class Malacostraca; order Isopoda; family Cymothoidae; genus Ceratothoa; species Ceratothoa steindachneri. The sequence continues at coordinate 180,221,545 of OZ018320.1, forward strand.
CAAAAACCTGGAAAAACGGCCGTTTTAAGGTTTGATCCATTTTCCTAAAAAAGATTGAAAAACGGGAGTTTTTTGGATAATGCAAATATCTTTAAAATTATCAAATCAAGCTCTCCGATTATAAGTAATATTAAGCAAAAACATAGAAAAACCGCCAGTTTGTGAGATTCGATCGATTTCTTAAAAAAAGCTTGAAAAACGTCAGTTTGGCGAAAATACACCGTTTTTCAAACTTAGCAAGTTATTAATCTCGAATCTAAGTAATATAAATCAAAACCTGGAAAAACAGCCGGTTTTGAAGGGTGGATTTATTTTCTCACAAAGATTGAAAAACGGGAGTTTTGGGGATAATGCAAATATCTTCAAACTTATCAAATTAAGGTCTCCGATTATAAGTTAAAAAGGCAAAAACATGCAAATACGGCTAGTTTTGAGATTTAATCCATTTCTTAAAAAAAGCTTGAAAAACGCCAGTTTTGGGAAAATAAACCGTTTTTCAAACTTAGAAAGTTATTGTTCTCGAATCTAAGTAGTATTAACCAAAACCTAGCGTAAACGGCCGTTTTTAAGGTTTGATACATTTCCTAAAAAAAGATTGAAAAACGGGAGTTTTTTGGATAATGCAGATATCCTCAAACTTATGTAATTAAGGTCTCCGATTATAAGTTATATTAAGCAAAAACATGCAAAAACGGCCGGTTTTAAGATTTGATCGATTTCTTGAAAAAAGCTTGAAAAACGTGAATTTTTGGAAAATAAACCGTTTTTACAACTCAGCAAGTTATTGCTCTCGAATCTAAGTAATATTAACAAAAACCTTGAAAAACAGCCTTTTTAAAGGTTTGATCCATTTCCTAAAAAAGTTCGAAAAACAGGAGTAATTAGATAACGCAAATATCTTCAAACTTATCCAATTAAGGTCTTCGATTATAAGTAATATTAAGCATAAACATGCAAATATGGCCAGTTTTGAGATTCAAACGATTTCTTAAAAAAAGCTTAAAAAAGGTAAATTCTGGGAAAATAAACCGTTTTTCAAACTCAGCAAGTTAGTGCTCTCGAATCTAAGTAATATTTACCAAAACCTGGAAAAAAGATTGAAAAACGGGAGTTTGTGGGTAATGCAAATATCTTTAAACTTATCAAATTATCCTCTCTGATTAGAAGTAATATTAAACAAAAACATAGAAAAACGGCCAGTTTTGAGATTCGATCGATTTCTTAAAAAAATCTTGAAAAACGTCAAATTTAGGAAAATAAACCGTTTTTCAAACTCAGCAGGTTATTGCTCTCGAATCTATGTAATATTAACCAAAACCTGGAAAAACAGCCGTTTTTAAGTATGATCCATTTCCTAAAAAAGTTCGAAAAACGGGAGTTTTTTGGATAATGCAGATATCTTCATACTTATCTAATTAAGGTCTCCGATTATAAGTTATATTAAGCAAAAACATGCAAAAACGGCCAGTTTTAAGATTCGATCGATTTCTTGAAAAAAGCTTGAAAAAGGTAAATTTTGAGAAAATAAACCGTTTTTCAAACTCAGCAAGTTATTGCTCTCGAATCTAAGTAATATTCACAAATACCTGGAAAAACAGCCTTTTTAAAGGTTTGATCCATTTCCTAAAAAAGTTCGAAAAACAGGAATATTTGAATAATGCAAATATCTTCAAACTTATCCAATTAAAGTCTCCGATTATAAGTAATATTAAGCAAAAACATGCAAATATTGCCGGTTTTGAGATTCAATCGATTTCTTAAAAAAAAGCTTGAAAAACGTCAATTTTAGGAAAATAAACCTTTTTTCAAACTTAGTAAGTTATTGCCCTCGAATCTAAGTAATATTAACCAAAACCTGGAAAAAACGGCCGTTTTAAGGTTTGAGCCATTTTCTAAAAAAGATTGAAAAACGGGAGTATTTGGATAATGCAATATCTTTAAAATTATCAAATCAAGCTCTCCGATTATAAGTAATATTAAGCAAAAACATAGAAAAACCGCCAGTTTTGAGATTCGATCGATTTCTTAAAAAAAGCTTGAAAAACGTCAGTTTGGCGAAAATACACCGTTTTTCAAACTTAGCAAGTTATTAATCTCGAATCTAAGTAATATAAATCAAAACCTGGAAAAACAGCCGGTTTTGAAGAGTGGATTTATTTTATCACAAAGATTGAAAAACGGGAGTTTTGGGGATAATGCAAATATCTTCAAACTTATCAAATTAAGGTCTCCGATTTTAAGTTAAAAAGGCAAAAACATGCAAATACGGCTAGTTTTGAGATTTAATCCATTTCTTAAAAAAAGCTTGAAAAATGCCAGTTTTGGGAAAATAACCCGTTTTTCAAACTTAGAAAGTTATTGTTCTCGAATCTAAGTAGTATTAATCAAAACCTAGAGTAAACGGCCGTTTTTAAGGTTTGATCCATTTCCTAAAAAAAGATTGAAAAACGGGAGTTTTTTGGATAATGCAGATATCCTCAAACTTATGTAATTAAGGTCTCCGATTATAAGTTATATTAAGCAAAAACATGCAAAAACGGCCGGTTTTAAGATTTAATCGATTTCTTGAAAAAAGCTTGAAAAACGTCAATTTTTGGAAAATAAACCGTTTTTACAACTCAGCAAATTATTGCTCTCGAATCTAAGTAATATTAACAAAAACCTTGAAAAACAGCCTTTTTAAAGGTTTGATCCATTTCCTAAAAAAGTTCGAAAAACAGGAGTTATTGGATAATGCAAATATCTTCAAACTTATCCAATTAAGGTCTTCGATTATAAGTAATATTAAGCATAAACATGCAAATATGGCCAGTTTTGAGATTCAAACGATTTCTTAAAAAAAGCTTAAAAAAGGTAAATTCTGGGAAAAAAAACCGTTTTTCAAACTCAGCAAGTTAGTGCTCTCGAATCTAAGTAATATTTACCAAAACCTGGAAAAAAGATTTAAAAACGGGAGTTTGTGGGTAATGCAAATATCTTTAAACTTATCAAATTATCCTCTCTGATTAGAAGTAATATTAAGCAAAAACATAGAAAAACGGCCAGTTTTGAGATTCGATCGATTTCTTGAAAAAATCTTGAAAAACGTCAAATTTAGGAAAATAAACCGTTTTTCAAACTCAGCAGGTTATTGCTCTCGAATCTATGTAATATTAACCAAAACCTGGAAAAACAGCCGTTTTTAAGTATGATCCATTTCCTAAAAAAGTTCGAAAAACGGGAGTTTTTTGGATAATGCAGATATCTTCATACTTATCTAATTACGGTCTCCGATTATAAGTAATATTAAGCAAAAACATGCAAATATTGCCAGTTTTGAGATTCAATCGATTTCTTAAAAAAAGCTTGAAAAACGTCAATTTTAGGAAAATAAACCTTTTTTCAAACTTAGTAAGTTATTGCTCTCGAATCTAAGTAATATTAACCAAAACCTGGAAAAACGGCCGTTTTAAGGTTTGATCCATTTCCTAAAAAAGATTGAAAAACGGGAGTTTTTTGGATAATGCAAATATCTTTAAAATTATCAAATCAAGCTCTCCGATTATAAGTAATATTAAGCAAAAACATAGAAAAACCGCCAGTTTTGAGATTCGATCGATTTCTTAAAAAAAGCTTGAAAAACGTCAGTTTGGCGAAAATACACCGTTTTTCAAACTTAGCAAGTTATTAATCTCGAATCTAAGTAATATAAATCAAAACCTGGAAAAACAGCCGGTTTTGAAGGGTGGATTTATTTTCTCACAAAGATTGAAAAACGGGAGTTTTGGGGATAATGCAAATATCTTCAAACTTATCAAATTAAGGTCTCCGATTATAAGTTAAAAAGGCAAAAACATGCAAATACGGCTAGTTTTGAGATTTAATGCATTTCTTAAAAAAAGCTTGAAAAACGCCAGTTTTGGGAAAATAAACCGTTTTTCAAACTTAGAAAGTTATTGTTCTCGAATCTAAGTAGTATTAACCAAAACCTAGCGTAAACGGCCGTTTTTAAGGTTTGATACATTTCCTAAAAAAAGATTGAAAAACGGGAGTTTTTTGGATAATGCAGATATCCTCAAACTTATGTAATTAAGGTCTCCGATTATAAGTTATATTAAGCAAAAACATGCAAAAACGGCCGGTTTTAAGATTTGATCGATTTCTTGAAAAAAGCTTGAAAAACGTGAATTTTTGGAAAATAAACCGTTTTTACAACTCAGCAAGTTATTGCTCTCGAATCTAAGTAATATTAACAAAAACCTTGAAAAACAGCCTTTTTAAAGGTTTGATCCATTTCCTAAAAAAGTTCGAAAAACAGGAGTAATTAGATAATGCAAATATCTTCAAACTTATCCAATTAAGGTCTTCGATTATAAGTAATATTAAGCATAAACATGCAAATATGGCCAGTTTTGAGATTCAAACGATTTCTTAAAAAAAGCTTAAAAAAGGTAAATTCTGGGAAAATAAACCGTTTTTCAAACTCAGCAAATTAGTGCTCTCGAATCTAAGTAATATTTACCAAAACCTGGAAAAAAGATTGAAAAACGGGAGTTTGTGGGTAATGCAAATATCTTTAAACTTATCAAATTATCCTCTCTGATTAGAAGTAATATTAAGCAAAAACATAGAAAAACGGCCAGTTTTGAGATTCGATCGATTTCTTAAAAAAATCTTGAAAAACGTCAAATTTAGGAAAATAAACCGTTTTTCAAACTCAGCAGGTTATTGCTCTCGAATCTATGTAATATTAACCAAAACCTGGATAAACAGCCGTTTTTAAGTATGATCCATTTCCTAAAAAAGTTCGAAAAACGGGAGTTTTTTGGATAATGCAGATATCTTCATACTTATCTAATTAAGGGCGCCGATTATAAGTTATATTAAGCAAAAACATGCAAAAACGGCCAGTTTTAAGATTCGATCGATTTCTTGAAAAAAGCTTGAAAAAGGTAAATTTTGAGAAATAAACCGTTTTTCAAACTCAGCAAGTTATTGCTCTCGAATCTAAGTAATATTCACAAATACCTGGAAAAACAGCCTTTTTAAAGGTTTGATCCATTTCCGAAAAAAGTTCGAAAAACAGGAATATTTGAATAATGCAAATATCTTCAAACTTATCCAATTAAAGTCTCCGATTATAAGTAATATTAAGCAAAAACATGCAAATATTGCCAGTTTTGAGATTCAATCGATTTCTTAAAAAAAAGCTTGAAAAACGTCAATTTTAGGAAAATAAACCTTTTTTCAAACTTAGTAAGTTATTGCCCTCGAATCTAAGTAATATTAACCAAAACCTGGAAAAACGGCCGTTTTAAGGTTTGAGCCATTTTCTAAAAAAGATTGAAAAACGGGAGTATTTGGATAATGCAATATCTTTAAAATTATCAAATCAAGCTCTCCGATTAAAAGTAATATTAAGCAAAAACATAGAAAAACCGCCAGTTTTGAGATTCGATCGATTTCTTAAAAAAAGCTTGAAAAACGTCAGTTTGGCGAAAATACACCGTTTTTCAAACATAGCAAGTTATTAATCTCGAATCTAAGTAATATAAATCAAAACCTGGAAAAACAGCCGGTTTTGAAGAGTGGATTTATTTTATCACAAAGATTGAAAAACGGGAGTTTTGGGGATAATGCAAATATCTTCAAACTTATCAAATTAAGGTCTCCGATTATAAGTTAAAAAGGCAAAATATGCAAATACGGCTAGTTTTGAGATTTAATCCATTTCTTAAAAAAAGCCTGAAAAATGCCAGTTTTGGGAAAATAACCCGTTTTTCAAACTTAGAAAGTTATTGTTCTCGAATCTAAGTAGTATTAATCAAAACCTAGAGTAAACGGCCGTTTTTAAGGTTTGATCCATTTCCTAAAAAAAGATTGAAAAACGAGAGTTTTTTGGATAATGCAGATATCCTCAAACTTATGTAATTAAGGTCTCCGATTATAAGTTATATTAAGCAAAAACATGCAAAAACGGCCGGTTTTAAGATTTAATCGATTTCTTGAAAAAAGCTTGAAAAACGTCAATTTTTGGAAAATAAACCGTTTTTACAACTCAGCAAGTTATTGCTCTCGAATCTAAGTAATATTAACAAAAACCTTGAAAAACAGCCTTTTTAAAGGTTTGATCCATTTCCTAAAAAAGTTCGAAAAACAGGAGTTATTGGATAATGCAAATATCTTCAAACTTATCCAATTAAGGTCTTCGATTATAAGTAATATTAAGCATAAACATGCAAATATGGCCAGTTTTGAGATTCAAACGATTTCTTAAAAAAAGCTTAAAAAAGGTAAATTCTGGGAAAAAAAACCGTTTTTCAAACTCAGCAAGTTAGTGCTCTCGAATCTAAGTAATATTTACCAAAACCTGGAAAAAAGATTTAAAAACGGGAGTTTGTGGGTAATGCAAATATCTTTAAACTTATCAAATTATTCTCTCTGATTAGAAGTAATATTAAGCAAAAACATAGAAAAACGGCCAGTTTTGAGATTCGATCGATTTCTTGAAAAAATCTTGAAAAACGTCAAATTTAGGAAAATAAACCGTTTTTCAAACTCAGCAGGTTATTGCTCTCGAATCTATGTAATATTAACCAAAACCTGGAAAAACAGCCGTTTTTAAGTATGATCCATTTCCTAAAAAAGTTCGAAAAACGGGAGTTTTTTGGATAATGCAGATATCTTCATACTTATCTAATTACGGTCTCCGATTATAAGTAATATTAAGCAAAAACATGCAAATATTGCCAGTTTTGAGATTCAATCGATTTCTTAAAAAAAGCTTGAAAAACGTCAATTTTAGGAAAATAAACCTTTTTTCAAACTTAGTAAGTTATTGCTCTCGAATCTAAGTAATATTAACCAAAACCTGGAAAAACGGCCGTTTTAAGGTTTGATCCATTTCCTAAAAAAGATTGAAAAACGGGAGTTTTTTGGATAATGCAAATATCTTTAAAATTTTCAAATCAAGCTCTCCGATTATAAGTAATATTAAGCAAAAACATAGAAAAACCGCCAGTTTTGAGATTCGATCGATTTCTTCAAAAAAGCTTGAAAAACGTCAGTTTGGCGAAAATACACCGTTTTTCAAACTTAGCAAGTTATTAATCTCGAATCTAAGTAATATAAATCAAAACCTGGAAAAACAGCCGGTTTGAGGGTTGATTTATTTTCTCACAAAGATTGAAAAACGGGAGTTTTGGGGATAATGCAAATATCTTCAAACTTATCAAATTAAGGTCTCCGATTATAAGTTAAAAAGGCAAAAACATGCAAATACGGCTAGTTTTGAGATTTAATCCATTTCTTAAAAAAAGCTTGAAAAACGCCAGTTTTGGGAAAATAACCCGTTTTTCAAACTTAGAAAGTTATTGTTCTCGAATCTAAGTAGTATTAACCAAAACCTAGCGTAAACGGCCGTTTTTAAGGTTTGATACATTTCCTAAAAAAAGATTGAAAAACGGGAGTTTTTTGGATAATGCAGATATCCTCAAACTTATGTAATTAAGGTCTCCGATTATAAGTTATATTAAGCAAAAACATGCAAAAACGGCCGGTTTTAAGATTTGATCGATTTCTTGAAAAAAGCTTGAAAAACGTGAATTTTTGGAAAATAAACCGTTTTTACAACTCAGCAAGTTATTGCTCTCGAATCTAAGTAATATTAACAAAAACCTTGAAAAACAGCCTTTTTAAAGGTTTGATCCATTTCCTAAAAAAGTTCGAAAAACAGGAGTAATTAGATAATGCAAATATCTTCAAACTTATCCAATTAAGGTCTTCGATTATAAGTAATATTAAGCATAAACATGCAAATATGGCCAGTTTTGAGATTCAAACGATTTCTTAAAAAAAGCTTAAAAAAGGTAAATTCTGGGAAAATAAACCGTTTTTCAAACTCAGCAAGTTAGTGCTCTCGAATCTAAGTAATATTTACCAAAACCTGGAAAAAAGATTGAAAAACGGGAGTTTGTGGGTAATGCAAATATCTTTAAACTTATCAAATTATCCTCTCTGATTAGAAGTAATATTAAGCAAAAACATAGAAAAACGGCCACTTTTGAGATTCGATCGATTTCTTGAAAAAATCTTGAAAAACGTCAAATTTAGGAAAATAAACCGTTTTTCAAACTCAGCAGGTTATTGCTCTCGAATCTATGTAATATTAACCAAAACCTGGAAAAACAGCCGTTTTTAAGTATGATCCATTTCCTAAAAAAGTTCGAAAAACGGGAGTTTTTTGGATAATGCAGATATCTTCATACTTATCTAATTAAGGTCTCCGATTATAAGTTATATTAAGCAAAAACATGCAAAAACGGCCAGTTTTAAGATTCGATCGATTTCTTGAAAAAAGCTTGAAAAAGGTAAATTTTGAGAAAATAAACCGTTTTTCAAACTCAGCAAGTTATTGCTCTCGAATCTAAGTAATATTCACAAATACCTGGAAAAACAGCCTTTTTAAAGTTTTGATCCATTTCCTAAAAAAGTTCGAAAAACAGGAGTATTTGAATAATGCAAATATCTTCAAACTTATCCAATTAAAGTCTCCGATTATAAGTAATATTAAGCAAAAACATGCAAATATTGCCAGTTTTGAGATTCAATCGATTTCTTAAAAAAAGCTTGAAAAACGTCAATTTTAGGAAAATAAACCTTTTTTCAAACTTAGTAAGTTATTGCTCTCGAATCTAAGTAATATTAACCAAAACCTGGAAAAACGGCCGTTTTAAGGTTTGATCCATTTCCTAAAAAAGATTGAAAAACGGGAGTTTTTTGGATAATGCAAATATCTTTAAAATTATCAAATCAAGCTCTCCGATTATAAGTAATATTAAGCAAAAACATAGAAAAACCGCCAGTTTTGAGATTCGATCGATTTCTTAAAAAAAGCTTGAAAAACGTCAGTTTGGCGAAAATACACCGTTTTTCAAACTTAGCAAGTTATTAATCTCGAATCTAAGTAATATAAATCAAAACCTGGAAAAACAGCCGGTTTTGAAGGGTGGATTTATTTTCTCACAAAGATTGAAAAACGGGAGTTTTGGGGATAATGCAAATATCTTCAAACTTATCAAATTAAGGTCTCCGATTATAAGTTAAAAAGGCAAAAACATGCAAATACGGCTAGTTTTGAGATTTAATCCATTTCTTAAAAAAAGCTTGAAAAACGCCAGTTTTGGGAAAATAAACCGTTTTTCAAACTTAGAAAGTTATTGTTCTCGAATCTAAGTAGTATTAACCAAAACCTAGCGTAAACGGCCGTTTTTAAGGTTTGATACATTTCCTAAAAAAAGATTGAAAAACGGGAGTTTTTTGGATAATGCAGATATCCTCAAACTTATGTAATTAAGGTCTCCGATTATAAGTTATATTAAGCAAAAACATGCAAAAACGGCCGGTTTTAAGATTTGATCGATTTCTTGAAAAAAGCTTGAAAAACGTCAATTTTTGGAAAATAAACCGTTTTTACAACTCAGCAAGTTATTGCTCTCGAATCTAAGTAATATTAACAAAAACCTTGAAAAACAGCCTTTTTAAAGGTTTGATCCATTTCCTAAAAAAGTTCGAAAAACAGGAGTAATTAGATAATGCAAATATCTTCAAACTTATCCAATTAAGGTCTTCGATTATAAGTAATATTAAGCATAAACATGCAAATATGGCCAGTTTTGAGATTCAAACGATTTCTTAAAAAAAGCTTAAAAAAGGTAAATTCTGGGAAAATAAACCGTTTTTCAAACTCAGCAAATTAGTGCTCTCGAATCTAAGTAATATTTACCAAAACCTGGAAAAAAGATTGAAAAACGGGAGTTTGTGGGTAATGCAAATATCTTTAAACTTATCAAATTATCCTCTCTGATTAGAAGTAATATTAAGCAAAAACATAGAAAAACGGCCAGTTTTGAGATTCGATCGATTTCTTAAAAAAATCTTGAAAAACGTCAAATTTAGGAAAATAAACCGTTTTTCAAACTCAGCAGGTTATTGCTCTCGAATCTATGTAATATTAACCAAAACCTGGATAAACAGCCGTTTTTAAGTATGATCCATTTCCTAAAAAAGTTCGAAAAACGGGAGTTTTTTGGATAATGCAGATATCTTCATACTTATCTAATTAAGGTCTCCGATTATAAGTTATATTAAGCAAAAACATGCAAAAACGGCCAGTTTTAAGATTCGATCGATTTCTTGAAAAAAGCTTGAAAAAGGTAAATTTTGAGAAAATAAACCGTTTTTCAAACTCAGCAAGTTATTGCTCTCGAATCTAAGTAATATTCACAAATACCTGGAAAAACAGCCTTTTTAAAGGTTTGATCCATTTCCGAAAAAAGTTCGAAAAACAGGAATATTTGAATAATGCAAATATCTTCAAACTTATCCAATTAAAGTCTCCGATTATAAGTAATATTAAGCAAAAACATGCAAATATTGCCAGTTTTGAGATTCAATCGATTTCTTAAAAAAAAGCTTAAAAAACGTCAATTTTAGGAAAATAAACCTTTTTTCAAACTTAGTAAGTTATTGCCCTCGAATCTAAGTAATATTAACCAAAACCTGGACAAACGGCCGTTTTAAGGTTTGAGCCATTTTCTAAAAAAGATTGAAAAACGGGAGTATTTGGATAATGCAATATCTTTAAAATTATCAAATCAAGCTCTCCGATTATAAGTAATATTAAGCAAAAACATAGAAAAACCGCCAGTTTTGAGATTCGATCGATTTCTTAAAAAAAGCTTGAAAAACGTCGGTTTGGCGAAAATACACCGTTTTTCAAACATAGCAAGTTATTAATCTCGAATCTAAGTAATATAAATCAAAACCTGGAAAAACAGCCGGTTTTGAAGAGTGGATTTATTTTATCACAAAGATTGAAAAACGGGAGTTTTGGGGATAATGCAAATATCTTCAAACTTATCAAATTAAGGTCTCCGATTATAAGTTAAAAAGGCAAAAACATGCAAATACGGCTAGTTTTGAGATTTAATCCATTTCTTAAAAAAAGCCTGAAAAATGCCAGTTTTGGGAAAATAACCCGTTTTTCAAACTTAGAAAGTTATTGTTCTCGAATCTAAGTAGTATTAATCAAAACCTAGAGTAAACGGCCGTTTTTAAGGTTTGATCCATTTCCTAAAAAAAGATTGAAAAACGAGAGTTTTTTGGATAATGCAGATATCCTCAAACTTATGTAATTAAGGTCTCCGATTATAAGTTATATTAAGCAAAAACATGCAAAAACGGCCGGTTTTAAGATTTAATCGATTTCTTGAAAAAAGCTTGAAAAACGTCAATTTTTGGAAAATAAACCGTTTTTACAACTCAGCAAGTTATTGCTCTCGAATCTAAGTAATATTAACAAAAACCTTGAAAAACAGCCTTTTTAAAGGTTTGATCCATTTCCTAAAAAAGTTCGAAAAACAGGAGTTATTGGATAATGCAAATATCTTCAAACTTATCCAATTAAGGTCTTCGATTATAAGTAATATTAAGCATAAACATGCAAATATGGCCAGTTTTGAGATTCAAACGATTTCTTAAAAAAAGCTTAAAAAAGGTAAATTCTGGGAAAAAAAACCGTTTTTCAAACTCAGCAAGTTAGTGCTCTCGAATCTAAGTAATATTTACCAAAACCTGGAAAAAAGATTTAAAAACGGGAGTTTGTGGGTAATGCAAATATCTTTAAACTTATCAAATTATTCTCTCTGATTAGAAGTAATATTAAGCAAAAACATAGAAAAACGGCCAGTTTTGAGATTCGATCGATTTCTTGAAAAAATCTTGAAAAACGTCAAATTTAGGAAAATAAACCGTTTTTCAAACTCAGCAGGTTATTGCTCTCGAATCTATGTAATATTAACCAAAACCTGGAAAAACAGCCGTTTTTAAGTATGATCCATTTCCTAAAAAAGTTCGAAAAACGGGAGTTTTTTGGATAATGCAGATATCTTCATACTTATCTAATTACGGTCTCCGATTATAAGTAATATTAAGCAAAAACATGCAAATATTGCCAGTTTTGAGATTCAATCGATTTCTTAAAAAAAGCTTGAAAAACGTCAATTTTAGGAAAATAAACCTTTTTTCAAACTTAGTAAGTTATTGCTCTCGAATCTAAGTAATATTAACCAAAACCTGGAAAAACGGCCGTTTTAAGGTTTGATCCATTTCCTAAAAAAGATTGAAAAACGGGAGTTTTTTGGATAATGCAAATATCTTTAAAATTTTCAAATCAAGCTCTCCGATTATAAGTAATATTAAGCAAAAACATAGAAAAACCGCCAGTTTTGAGATTCGATCGATTTCTTAAAAAAAGCTTGAAAAACGTCAGTTTGGCGAAAATACACCGTTTTTCAAACTTAGCAAGTTATTAATCTCGAATCTAAGTAATATAAATCAAAACCTGGAAAAACAGCCGGTTTTGAGGGTTGATTTATTTTCTCACAAAGATTGAAAAACGGGAGTTTTGGGGATAATGCAAATATCTTCAAACTTATCAAATTAAGGTCTCCGATTATAAGTTAAAAAGGCAAAAACATGCAAATACGGCTAGTTTTGAGATTTAATCCATTCCTTAAAAAAAGCTTGAAAAACGCCAGTTTTGGGAAAATAACCCGTTTTTCAAACTTAGAAAGTTATTGTTCTCGAATCTAAGTAGTATTAACCAAAACCTAGCGTAAACGGCCGTTTTTAAGGTTTGATACATTTCCTAAAAAAAGATTGAAAAACGGGAGTTTTTTGGATAATGCAGATATCCTCAAACTTATGTAATTAAGGTCTCCGATTATAAGTTATATTAAGCAAAAACATGCAAAAACGGCCGGTTTTAAGATTTGATCGATTTCTTGAAAAAAGCTTGAAAAACGTGAATTTTTGGAAAATAAACCGTTTTTACAACTCAGCAAGTTATTGCTCTCGAATCTAAGTAATATTAACAAAAACCTTGAAAAACAGCCTTTTTAAAGGTTTGATCCATTTCCTAAAAAAGTTCGAAAAACAGGAGTAATTAGATAATGCAAATATCTTCAAACTTATCCAATTAAGGTCTTCGATTATAAGTAATATTAAGCATAAACATGCAAATATGGCCAGTTTTGAGATTCAAACGATTTCTTAAAAAAAGCTTAAAAAAGGTAAATTCTGGGAAAATAAACCGTTTTTCAAACTCAGCAAGTTAGTGCTCTCGAATCTAAGTAATATTTACCAAAACCTGGAAAAAAGATTGAAAAACGGGAGTTTGTGGGTAATGCAAATATCTTTAAACTTATCAAATTATCCTCTCTGATTAGAAGTAATATTAAGCAAAAACATAGAAAAACGGCCACTTTTGAGATTCGATCGATTTCTTGAAAAAATCTTGAAAAACGTCAAATTTAGGAAAATAAACCGTTTTTCAAACTCAGCAGGTTATTGCTCTCGAATCTATGTAATATTAACCAAAACCTGGAAAAACAGCCGTTTTTAAGTATGATCCATTTCCTAAAAAAGTTCGAAAAACGGGAGTTTTTTGGATAATGCAGATATCTTCATACTTATCTAATTAAGGTCTCCGATTATAAGTTATATTAAGCAAAAACATGCAAAAACGGCCAGTTTTAAGATTCGATCGATTTCTTGAAAAAAGCTTGAAAAAGGTAAATTTTGAGAAAATAAACCGTTTTTCAAACTCAGCAAGTTATTGCTCTCGAATCTAAGTAATATTCACAAATACCTGGAAAAACAGCCTTTTTAAAGGTTTGATCCATTTCCTAAAAAAGTTCGAAAAACAGGAGTATTTGAATAATGCAAATATCTTCAAACTTATCCAATTAAAGTCTCCGATTATAAGTAATATTAAGCAAAAACATGCAAATATTGCCAGTTTTGAGATTCAATCGATTTCTTAAAAAAAGCTTGAAAAACGTCAATTTTAGGAAAATAAACCTTTTTTCAAACTTAGTAAGTTATTGCTCTCGAATCTAAGTAATATTAACCAAAACCTGGAAAAACGGCCGTTTTAAGGTTTGATCCATTTCCTAAAAAAGATTGAAAAACGGGAGTTTTTTGGATAATGCAAATATCTTTAAAATTATCAAATCAAGCTCTCCGATTATAAGTAATATTAAGCAAAAACATAGAAAAACCGCCAGTTTTGAGATTCGATCGATTTCTTAAAAAAAGCTTGAAAAACGTCAGTTTGGCGAAAATACACCGTTTTTCAAACTAAACAAGTTATTAATCTCGAATCTAAGTAATATAAATCAAAACCTGGAAAAACAGCCGGTTTTGAAGGGTGGATTTATTTTCTCACAAAGATTGAAAAACGGGAGTTTTGGGGATAATGCAAATATCTTCAAACTTATCAAATTAAGGTCTCCGATTATAAGTTAAAAAGGCAAAAACATGCAAATACGGCTAGTTTTGAGATTTAATCCATTTCTTAAAAAAAGCTTGAAAAACGCCAGTTTTGGGAAAATAAACCGTTTTTCAAACTTAGAAAGTTATTGTTCTCGAATCTAAGTAGTATTAACCAAAACCTAGCGTAAACGGCCGTTTTTAAGGTTTGATTCATTTCCTAAATAAAGATTGAAAAACGGGAGTTTTTTGGATAATGCAGATATCCTCAAACTTATGTAATTAAGGTCTCCGATTATAAGTTATATTAAGCAAAAACATGCAAAAACGGCCGGTTTTAAGATTTGATCGATTTCTTGAAAAAAGCTTGGAAAACGTGAATTTTTGGAAAATAAACCGTTTTTACAACTCAGCAAGTTATTGCTCTCGAATCTAAGTAATATTAACAAAAACCTTGAAAAACAGCCTTTTTAAAGGTTTGATCCATTTCCTAAAAAAGTTCGAAAAACAGGAGTAATTAGATAATGCAAATATCTTCAAACTTATCCAATTAAGGTCTTCGATTATAAGTAATATTAAGCATAAACATGCAAATATGGCCAGTTTTGAGATTCAAACGATTTCTTAAAAAAAGCTTAAAAAAGGTAAATTCTGGGAAAATAAACCGTTTTTCAAACTCAGCAAGTTAGTGCTCTCGAATCTAAGTAATATTTACCAAAACCTGGAAAAAAGATTGAAAAACGGGAGTTTGTGGGTAATGCAAATATCTTTAAACTTATCAAATTATCCTCTCTGATTAGAAGTAATATTAAGCAAAAACATAGAAAAACGGCCAGTTTTGAGATTGGATCGATTTCTTGAAAAAATCTTGAAAAACGTCAAATTTAGGAAAATAAACCGTTTTTCAAACTCAGCAGGTTATTGCTCTCGAATCTATGTAATATTAACCAAAACCTGGAAAAACAGCCGTTTTTAAGTATGATCCATTTCCTAAAAAAGTTCGAAAAACGGGGGTTTTTGGATGATGCAGATATCTTCATACTTATCTAATTAAGGTCTCCGATTATAAGTTATATTAAGCAAAAACATGCAAAAACGGCCAGTTTTAAGATTCGATCGATTTCTTGAAAAAAGCTTGAAAAAGGTAAATTTTGAGAAAATAAACCGTTTTTCAAACTCAGCAAGTTATTGCTCTCGAATCTAAGTAATATTCACAAATACCTGGAAAAACAGCCTTTTTAAAGGTTTGATCCATTTCCTAAAAAAGTTCGAAAAACAGGAATATTTGAATAATGCAAATATCTTCAAACTTATCCAATTAATGTCTCCGATTATAAGTAATATTAAGCAAAAACATGCAAATATTGCCAGTTTTGAGATTCAATCGATTTCTTAAAAAAAAGCTTGAAAAACGTCAATTTTAGGAAAATAAACCTTTTTTCAAACTTAGTAAGTTATTGCCCTCGAATCTAAGTAATATTAACCAAAACCTGGAAAAACGGCCGTTTTAAGGTTTGAGCCATTTTCTAAAAAAGATTGAAAAACGGGAGTATTTTGATAATGCAATATCTTTAAAATTATCAAATCAAGCTCTCCGATTATAAGTAATATTAAGCAAAAACATAGAAAAACCGCCAGTTTTGAGATTCGATCGATTTCTTAAAAAAAGCTTGAAAAACGTCAGTTTGGCGAAAATACACCGTTTTTCAAACTTAGCAAGTTATTAATCTCGAATCTAAGTAATATAAATCAAAACCTGGAAAAACAGCCGGTTTTGAAGAGTGGATTTATTTTATCACAAAGATTGAAAAACGGGAGTTTTGGGGATAATGCAAATATCTTCAAACTTATCAAATTAAGGTCTCCGATTATAAGTTAAAAAGGCAAAAACATGCAAATACGGCTAGTTTTGAGATTTAATCCATTTCTTAAAAAAGCTTGAAAAATGCCAGTTTTGGGAAAATAACCCGTTTTTCAAACTTAGAAAGTTATTGTTCTCGAATCTAAGTAGTATTAATCAAAACCTAGAGTAAACGGCCGTTTTTAAGGTTTGATCCATTTCCTAAAAAAAGATTGAAAAACGGGAGTTTTTTGGATAATGCAGATATCCTCAAACTTATGTAATTAAGGTCTCCGATTATAAGTTATATTAAGCAAAAACATGCAAAAACGGCCGGTTTTAAGATTTAATCGATTTCTTGAAAAAAGCTTGAAAAACGTCAATTTTTGGAAAATAAACCGTTTTTACAACTCAGCAAGTTATTGCTCTCGAATCTAAGTAATATTAACAAAAACCTTGAAAAACAGCCTTTTTAAAGGTTTGATCCATTTCCTAAAAAAGTTCGAAAAACAGGAGTTATTGGATAATGCAAATATCTTCAAACTTATCCAATTAAGGTCTTCGATTATAAGTAATATTAAGCATAAACATGCAAATATGGCCAGTTTTGAGATTCAAACGATTTCTTAAAAAAAGCTTAAAAAAGGTAAATTCTGGGAAAAAAAACCGTTTTTCAAACTCAGCAAGTTAGTGCTCTCGAATCTAAGTAATATTTACCAAAACCTGGAAAAAAGATTTAAAAACGGGAGTTTGTGGGTAATGCAAATATCTTTAAACTTATCAAATTATCCTCTCTGATTAGAAGTAATATTAAGCAAAAACATAGAAAAACGGCCAGTTTTGAGATTCGATCGATTTCTTGAAAAAATCTTGAAAAACGTCAAATTTAGGAAAATAAACCGTCTTTCAAACTCAGCAGGTTATTGCTCTCGAATCTATGTAATATTAACCAAAACCTGGAAAAACAGCCGTTTTTAAGTATGATCCATTTCCTAAAAAAGTTCGAAAAACGGGAGTTTTTTGGATAATGCAGATATCTTCATACTTATCTAATTACGGTCTCCGATTATAAGTAATATTAAGCAAAAACATGCAAATATTGCCAGTTTTGAGATTCAATCGATTTCTTAAAAAAAGCTTGAAAAACGTCAATTTTAGGAAAATAAACCTTTTTTCAAACTTAGTAAGTTATTGCTCTCGAATCTAAGTAATATTAACCAAAACCTGGAAAAACGGCCGTTTTAAGGTTTGATCCATTTCCTAAAAAAGATTGAAAAACGGGAGTTTTTTGGATAATGCAAATATCTTTAAAATTTTCAAATCAAGCTCTCCGATTATAAGTAATATTAAGCAAAAACATAGAAAAACCGCCAGTTTTGAGATTCGATCGATTTCTTAAAAAAAGCTTGAAAAACGTCAGTTTGGCGAAAATACACCGTTTTTCAAACTTAGCAAGTTATTAATCTCGAATCTAAGTAATATAAATCAAAACCTGGAAAAACAGCCGGTTTTGAGGGTTGATTTATTTTCTAACAAAGATTGAAAAACGGGAGTTTTGGGGATAATGCAAATATCTTCAAACTTATCAAATTAAGGTCTCCGATTATAAGTTAAAAAGGCAAAAACATGCAAATACGGCTAGTTTTGAGATTTAATCCATTTCTTAAAAAAAGCTTGAAAAACGCCAGTTTTGGGAAAATAACCCGTTTTTCAAACTTAGAAAGTTATTGTTCTCGAATCTAAGTAGTATTAACCAAAACCTAGCGTAAACGGCCGTTTTTAAGGTTTGATACATTTCCTAAAAAAAGATTGAAAAACGGGAGTTTTTTGGATAATGCAGATATCCTCAAACTTATGTAATCAAGGTCTCCGATTATAAGTTATATTAAGCAAAAACATGCAAAAACGGCCGGTTTTAAGATTTGATCGATTTCTTGAAAAAAGCTTGGAAAACGTGAATTTTTGGAAAATAAACCGTTTTTACAACTCAGCAAGTTATTGCTCTCGAATCTAAGTAATATTAACAAAAACCTTGAAAAACAGCCTTTTTAAAGGTTTGATCCATTTCCTAAAAAAGTTCGAAAAACAGGAGTAATTAGATAATGCCAATATCTTCAAACTTATCCAATTAGGGTCTTCGATTATAAGTAATATTAAGCATAAACATGCAAATATGGCCAGTTTTGAGATTCAAACGATTTCTTAAAAAAAGCTTAAAAAAGGTAAATTCTGGGAAAATGAACCGTTTTTCAAACTCAGCAAGTTAGTGCTCTCGAATCTAAGTAATATTTACCAAAACCTGGAAAAAAAATTGAAAAACGGGAGTTTGTGGGTAATGCAAATATCTTTAAACTTATCAAATTATCCTCTCTGATTAGAAGTAATATTAAGCAAAAACATAGAAAAACGGCCAGTTTTGAGATTCGATCGATTTCTTGAAAAAATCTTGAAAAACGTCAAATTTAGGAAAATAAACCGTTTTTCAAACTCAGCAAGTTAGTGCTCTCGAATCTAAGTAATATTTACCAAAACCTGGAAAAAAGATTGAAAAACGGGAGTTTGTGGGTAATGCAAATATCTTTAAACTTATCAAATTATCCTCTCTGATTAGAAGTAATATTAAGCAAAAACATAGAAAAACGGCCAGTTTTGAGATTCGATCGATTTCTTGAAAAAATCTTGAAAAACGTCAAATTTAGGAAAATAAACCGTTTTTCAAACTCAGCAGGTTATTGCTCTCGAATCTATGTATGTAATATTAACCAAAACCTGGAAAAACAGCCGTTTTTAAGTATGATCCATTTCCTAAAAAAGTTCGAAAAACGGGAGTTTTTTGGATAATGCAGATATCTTCATACTTATCTAATTAAGGTCTCCGATTATAAGTTATATTAAGCAAAAACATGCAAAAACGGCCAGTTTTAAGATTCGATCGATTTCTTGAAAAAAGCTTGAAAAAGGTAAATTTTGGGAAAATAAACCGTTTTTCAAACTCAGCAAGTTATTGCTCTCGAATCTAAGTAATATTAACAAATACCTGGAAAAACAGCCTTTTTAAAGGTTTGATCCATTTCCTAAAAAAGTTCGAAAAACAGGAGTATTTGAATAATGCAAATATCTTCAAACTTATCCAATTAAAGTCTCCGATTATAAGTAATATTAAGCAAAAACATGCAAATATTGCCAGTTTTGAGATTCAATCGATTTCTTAAAAAAAAGCTTGAAAAACGTCAATTTTAGGAAAATAAACCTTTTTTCAAACTTAGTAAGTTATTGCTCTCGAATCTAAGTGATATTAACCAAAACCTGGAAAAACGGCCGTTTTAAGCTTTGATCCATTTCCTAAAAAAGGTTGAAAAACGGGAGTTTTTTGGATAATGCAAATATCTTTAAAATTATCAAATCAAGCTCTCCGATTATAAGTAATATTAAGCAAAAACATAGAAAAACCGCCAGTTTTGAGATTCGATCGATTTCTTAAAAAAAGCTTGAAAAACGTCAGTTTGGCGAAAATACACCGTTTTTCAAACTTAGCAAGTTATTAATCTCGAATCTAAGTAATATAAATCAAAACCTGGAAAAACAGCCGGTTTTGAAGGGTGGATTTATTTTCTCACAAAGATTGAAAAACGGGAGTTTTGGGGATAATGCAAATATCTTCAAACTTATCAAATTAAGGTCTCCGATTATAAGTTAAAAAGGCAAAAACATGCAAATACGGCTAGTTTTGAGATTTAATCCATTTCTTTAAAAAAGCTTGAAAAACGCCAGTTTTGGGAAAATAAACCGTTTTTCAAACTTAGAAAGTTATTGTTCTCGAATCTAAGTAGTATTAACCAAAACCTAGGGTAAACGGCCGTTTTTAAGGTTTGATCCATTTCCTAAAAAAAGATTGAAAAAGGGGAGTTTTTTGGATAATGCAGATATCCTCAAACTTATGTAATTAAGGTCTCCGATTATAAGTTATATTAAGCAAAAACATGCAAAAACGGCCGGTTTTAAGATTTGATCGATTTCTTGAAAAAAGCTTGAAAAACGTCAATTTTTGGAAAATAAACCGTTTTTACAACTCAGCAAGTTATTGCTCTCGAATCTAAGTAATATTAACAAAAACCTTGAAAAACAGCCTTTTTAAAGGTTTGATCCATTTCCTAAAAAAGTTCGAAAAACAGGAGTAATTGGATAATGCAAATATCTTCAAACTTATCCAATTAAGGTCTTCGATTATAAGTAATATTAAGCATAAACATGCAAATATGGCCAGTTTTGAGATTCAAACGATTTCTTAAAAAAAGCTTAAAAAAGGTAAATTCTGGGAAAATAAACCGTTTTTCAAACTCAGCAAGTTAGTGCTCTCGAATCTAAGTAATATTTACCAAAACCTGGAAAAAAGATTGAAAAACGGGAGTTTGTGGGTAATGCAAATATCTTTAAACTTATCAAATTATCCTCTCTGATTAGAAGTAATATTAAGCAAAAACATAGAAAAACGGCCAGTTTTGAGATTCGATCGATTTCTTGAAAAAAGCTTGAAAAAGGTAAATTTTGAGAAAATAAACCGTTTTTCAAACTCAGCAAGTTATTGCTCTCGAATCTAAGTAATATTAACAAATACCTGGAAAAACAGCCTTTTTAAAGGTTTAATCCATTTCCTAAAAAAGTTCGAAAAACAGGAGTATTTGAATAATGCAAATATCTTCAAACTTATCCAATTAAAGTCTCCGATTATAAGTAATATTAAGCAAAAACATGCAAATATTGCCAGTTTTGAGATTCAATCGATTTCTTAAAAAAAGCTTGAAAAACGTCAATTTTAGGAAAATAAACCTTTTTTCAAACTTAGTAAGTTATTGCTCTCGAATCTAAGTAATATTAACCAAAACCTGGAAAAACGGCCGTTTTAAGGTTTGATCCATTTCCTAAAAAAGATTGAAAAACGGGAGTTTTTTGGATAATGCAAATATCTTTAAAATTATCAAATCAAGCTCTCCGATTATAAGTAATATTAAGCAAAAACATAGAAAAAACGCCAGTTTTGAGATTCGATCGATTTCTTAAAAAAAGCTTGAAAAACGTCAGTTTGGCGAAAATACACCGTTTTTCAAACTTAGCAAGTTATTAATCTCGAATCTAAGTAATATAAATCAAAACCTGGAAAAACATCCGGTTTTGAAGGGTGGATTTATTTTCTCTCAAAGATTGAAAAACGGGAGTTTTGGGGATAATGCAAATATCTTCAAACTTATCAAATTAAGGTCTCCGATTATAAGTTAAAAAGGCAAAAACATGCAAATACGGCTAGTTTTGAGATTTAATCCATTTCTTTAAAAAAGCTTGAAAAACGCCAGTTTTGGGAAAATAAACCGTTTTTCAAACTTAGAAAGTTATTGTTCTCGAATCTAAGTAGTATTAACCAAAACCTAGGGTAAACGGCCGTTTTTAAGGTTTGATCCATTTCCTAAAAAAAGATTGAAAAACGGGAGTTTTTTGGATAATGCAGATATCCTCAAACTTATGTAATTAAGGTCTCCGATTATAAGTTATATTAAGCAAAAACATGCAAAAACGGCCGGTTTTAAGATTTGATCGATTTCTTGAAAAAAACTTGAAAAACGTCAATTTTTGGAAAATTACCCGTCTTTACAACTCAGCAAGTTATTGCTCTCGAATCTAAGTAATATTAACAAAAACCTTGAAAAACAGCCTTTTTAAAGGTTTGATCCATTTCCTAAAAAAGTTCGAAAAACAGGAGTAATTGGATAATGCAAATATCTTCAAACTTATCCAATTAAGGTCTTCGATTATAAGTAATATTAAGCATAAACATGCAAATATGGCCAGTTTTGAGATTCAAACGATTTCTTAAAAAAAGCTTTAAAAAAGGTAAATTCTGGGAAAATAAACCGTTTTTCAAACTCAGCAAGTTAGTGCTCTCGAATCTAAGTAATATTTACCAAAACCTGGAAAAAAGATTGAAAAACGGGAGTTTGTGGGTAATGCAAATATCTTTAAACTTATCAAATTATCCTCTCTGATTAGAAGTAATATTAAGCAAAAACATAGAAAAACGGCCAGTTTTGAGATTCGATCGATTTCTTGAAAAAATCTTGAAAAACGTCAAATTTAGGAAAATAAACCGTTTTTCAAACTCAGCAAGTTAGTGCTCTCGAATCTAAGTAATATTTACCAAAACCTGGAAAAAAGATTGAAAAACGGGAGTTTGTGGGTAATGCAAATATCTTTAAACTTATCAAATTATCCTCTCTGATTAGAAGTAATATTAAGCAAAAACATAGAAAAACGGCCAGTTTTGAGATTCGATCGATTTCTTGAAAAAATCTTGAAAAAAGTCAAATTTAGGAAAATAAACCGTTTTTCAAACTCAGCAGGTTATTGCTCTCGAATCTATGTAATATTAACCAAAACCTGGAAAAACAGCCGTTTTTAAGTATGATCCATTTCCTAAAAAAGTTCGAAAAACGGGAGTTTTTTGGATAATGCAGATATCTTCATACTTATCTAATTAAGGTCTCCGATTATAAGTTATATTAAGCAAAAACATGCAAAAACGGCCAGTTTTAAGATTCGATCGATTTCTTGAAAAAAGCTTTAAAAAGGTAAATTTTGGGAAAATAAACCGTTTTTCAAACTCAGCAAGTTATTGCTCTCGAATCTAAGTAATATTAACAAATACCTGGAAAAACAGCCTTTTTAAAGGTTTGATCCATTTCCTAAAAAAGTTCGAAAAACTGGAGTATTTGAATAATGCAAATATCTTCAAACTTATCCAATTAAAGTCTCCGATTATAACTAATATTAAGCAAAAACATGCAAATATTGCCAGTTTTGAGATTCAATCGATTTCTTAAAAAAAAGCTTGAAAAACATCAATTTTAGGAAAATAAACCTTTTTTCAAACTTAGTAAGTTATTGCTCTCGAATCAAAGTAATATTAACCAAAACCTGGAAAAAAGGCCGTTTTAAGGTTTGATCCATTTCCTAAAAAAGATTGAAAAACGGGAGTTTTTTGGATAATGCAAATATCTTTAAAATTATCAAATCAAGCTCTCCGATTATAAGTAATATTAAGCAAAAACATAGAAAAACCGCCAGTTTTGAGATTCGATCGATTTCTTAAAAAAAGCTTGAAAAACGTCAGTTTGGCGAAAATACACCGTTTTTCAAACTTAGCAAGTTATTAATCTCGAATCTAAGTAATATAAATCAAAACCTGGAAAAACATCCGGTTTTGAAGGGTGGATTTATTTTCTCACAAAGATTGAAAAACGGGAGTTTTGGGGATAATGCAAATATCTTCAAACTTATCAAATTAAGGTCTCCGATTATAAGTTAAAAAGGCAAAAACATGCAAATACGGCTAGTTTTGAGATTTAATCCATTTCTTTAAAAAACTTGAAAAACGCCAGTTTTGGGAAAATAAACCGTTTTTCAAACTTAGAAAGTTATTGTTCTCGAATCTAAGTAGTATTAACCAAAACCTAGGGTAAACGGCCGTTTTTAAGGTTTGATCCATTTCCTAAAAAAAGATTGAAAAACGGGAGTTTTTTGGATAATGCAGATATCCTCAAACTTATGTAATTAAGGTCTCCGATTATAAGTTATATTAAGCAAAAACATACAAAAACGGCCGGTTTTAAGATTTGATCGATTTCTTGAAAAAAGCTTGAAAAACGTCAATTTTTGGATAATAAACCGTTTTTACAACTCAGCAAGTTATTGCTCTCGAATCTAAGTAATATTAACAAAAACCTTGAAAAACAGCCTTTTTAAATGTTTGATCCATTTCCTAAAAAAGTTCGAAAAACAGGAGTAATTGGATAATGCAAATATCTTCAAACTTATCCAATTAAGGTCTTCGATTATAAGTAATATTAAGCATAAACATGCAAATATGGCCAGTTTTAAGATTCAAACGATTTCTTAAAAAAAGCTTAAAAAAGGTAAATTCTGGGAAAATAAACCGTTTTTCAAACTCAGCAAGTTAGTGCTCTCGAATCTAAGTAATATTTACCAAAACCTGGAAAAAAGATTGAAAAACGGGAGTTTGTGGGTAATGTAAATATCTTTAAACTTATCAAATTATCCTCTCTGATTAGAAGTAATATTAAGCAAAAACAGAGAAAAACGGCCAGTTTTGAGATTCGATCGATTTCTTGAAAAAATCTTGAAAAACGTCAAATTTAGGAAAATAAACCGTTTTTCAAACTCAGCAGGTTATTGCTCTCGAATCTATGTAATATTAACCAAAACCTGGAAAAAACAGCCGTTTTTAAGTATGATCCATTTCCTAAAAAAGTTCGAAAAACGGGAGTTTTTTGGATAATGCAGATATCTTCATACTTATCTAATTAAGGTCTCCGATTATAAGTTATATTAAGCAAAAACATGCAAAAACGGCCAGTTTTAAGATTCGATCGATTTCTTGAAAAAAAGCTTGAAAAAGGTAAATTTTGGGAAAATAAACCGTTTTTCAAACTCAGCAAGTTATTGCTCTCGAATCTAAGTAATATTAACAAATACCTGGAAAAACAGCCTTTTTAAAGGTTTGATCCATTTCCTAAAAAAGTTCGAAAAACAGGAGTATTTGAATAATGCAAATATCTTCAAACTTATCCAATTAAAGTCTCCGATTATAAGTAATATTAAGCAAAAACATGCAAATATTGCCAGTTTTGAGATTCAATCGATTTCTTAAAAAAAAGCTTGAAAAACATCAATTTTAGGAAAATAAACCTTTTTTCAAACTTAGTAAGTTATTGCTCTCGAATATAAGTCATATTAACCAAAACCTGGAAAAACGGCCGTTTTAAGGTTTGATCCATTTCCTAAAAAAGATTGAAAAACGGGAGTTTTTTGGATAATGCAAATATCTTTAAAATTATCAAATCAAACTCTCCGATTATAAGTAATATTAAGCAAAAACATAGAAAAACCACCAGTTTTGAGATTCGATCGATTTCTTAAAGAAAGCTTGAAAAACGTCAGTTTGGCAAAAATACACCGTTTTTCAAACTTAGCAAGTTATTAATCTCGAATCTAAGTAATATAAATCAAAACCTGGAAAAACAGCCGGTTTTGAAGGGTGGATTTATTTTCTCACAAAGATTGAAAAACGGGAGTTTTGGGGATAATGCAAATATCTTCAAACTTATCAAATTAAGGTCTCCGATTATAAGTTAAAAAGGCAAAAACATGCAAATACGGCTAGTTTTGAGATTTAATCCATTTCTTTAAAAAAGCTTGAAAAACGCCAGTTTTGGGAAAATAAACCGTTTTTCAAACTTAGAAAGTTATTGTTCTCGAATCTAAGTAGTATTAACCAAAACCTAGGGTAAACGGCCGTTTTTAAGGTTTGATCCATTTCCTAAAAAAAGATTGAAAAACGGGAGTTTTTTGGATAATGCAGATATCCTCAAACTTATGTAATTAAGGTCTCCGATTATAAGTTATATTAAGCAAAAACATGCAAAAACGGCCGGTTTTAAGATTTGATCGATTTCTTGAAAAAAGCTTGAAAAACGTCAATTTTTGGAAAATAAACCGTTTTTACAACTCAGCAAGTTATTGCTCTCGAATCTAAGTAATATTAACAAAAACCTTGAAAAACAGCCTTTTTAAAGGTTTGATCCATTTCCTAAAAAAGTTCGAAAAACAGGAGTAATTGGATAATGCAAATATCTTCAAACTTATCCAATTAAGGTCTTCGATTATAAGTAATATTAAGCATAAACATGCAAATATGGCCAGTTTTGAGATTCAAACGATTTCTTAAAAAAAGCTTAAAAAAGGTAAATTCTGGGAAAATAAACCGTTTTTCAAACTCAGCAAGTTAGTGCTCTCGAATCTAAGTAATATTTACCAAAACCTGGAAAAAAGATTGAAAAACGGGAGTTTGTGGGTAATGCAAATATCTTTAAACTTATCAAATTATCCTCTCTGATTAGAAGTAATATTAAGCAAAAACATAGAAAAACGGCCAGTTTTGAGATTCGATCGATTTCTTGAAAAAATCTTGAAAAACGTCAAATTTAGGAAAATAAACCGTTTTTCAAACTCAGCAGGTTATTGCTCTCGAATCTATGTAATATTAACCAAAACCTGGAAAAACAGCCGTTTTTAAGTATGATCCATTTCCTAAAAAAGTTCGAAAAACGGGAGTTTTTTGGATAATGCAGATATCTTCATACTTATCTAATTAAGGTCTCCGATTATAAGTAATATTAAGCAAAAACATGCAAATATTGCCAGTTTTGAGATTCAATCGATTTCTTAAAAAAAGCTTGAAAAACGTCAATTTTAGGAAAATAAACCTTTTTTCAAACTTAGTAAGTTATTGCTCTCGAATCTAAGTAATATTAACCAAAACCTGGAAAAACGGCCGTTTTAAGGTTTGATCCATTTCCTAAAAAAGATTGAAAAACGGGAGTTTTTTTGGATAATGCAAATATCTTTAAAATTATCAAATCAAACTCTCCGATTATAAGTAATATTAAGCAAAAACATAGAAAAACCACCAGTTTTGAGATTCGATCGATTTCTTAAAGAAAGCTTGAAAAACGTCAGTTTGGCAAAAATACACCGTTTTTCAAACTTAGCAAGTTATTAATCTCGAATCTAAGTAATATAAATCAAAACCTGGAAAAACAGCCGGTTTTGAAGGGTGGATTTATTTTCTCACAAAGATTGAAAAACGGGAGTTTTGGGGATAATGCAAATATCTTCAAACTTATCAAATTAAGGTCTCCGATTATAAGTTAAAAAGGCAAAAACATGCAAATACGGCTAGTTTTGAGATTTAATCCATTTCTTTAAAAAAGCTTGAAAAACGCCAGTTTTGGGAAAATAAACCGTTTTTCAAACTTAGAAAGTTATTGTTCTCGAATCTAAGTAGTATTAACCAAAACCTAGGGTAAACGGCCGTTTTTAAGGTTTGATCCATTTCCTAAAAAAAGATTGAAAAACGGGAGTTTTTTGGATAATGCAGATATCCTCAAACTTATGTAATTAAGGTCTCTGATTATAAGTTATATTAAGCAAAAACATGCAAAAACGGCCGGTTTTAAGATTTGATCGATTTCTTGAAAAAAGCTTGAAAAACGTCAATTTTTGGAAAATAAACCGTTTTTACAACTCAGCAAGTTATTGCTCTCGAATCTAAGTAATATTAACAAAAACCTTGAAAAACAGCCTTTTTAAAGGTTTGATCCATTTCCTAAAAAAGTTCGAAAAACAGGAGTAATTGGATAATGCAAATATCTTCAAACTTATCCAATTAAGGTCTTCGATTATAAGTAATATTAAGCATAAACATGCAAATATGGCCAGTTTTGAGATTCAAACGATTTCTTAAAAAAAGCTTAAAAAAGGTAAATTCTGGGAAAATAAACCGTTTTTCAAACTCAGCAAGTTAGTGCTCTCGAATCTAAGTAATATTTACCAAAACCTGGAAAAAAGATTGAAAAACGGGAGTTTGTGGGTAATGCAAATATCTTTAAACTTATCAAATTATCCTCTCTGATTAGAAGTAATATTAAGCAAAAACATAGAAAAACGGCCAGTTTTGAGATTCGATCGATTTCTTGAAAAAATCTTGAAAAACGTCAAATTTAGGAAAATAAACCGTTTTTCAAACTCAGCAAGTTAGTGCTCTCGAATCTAAGTAATATTTACCAAAACCTGGAAAAAAGATTGAAAAACGGGAGTTTGTGGGTAATGCAAATATCTTTAAACTTATCAAATTATCCTCTCTGATTAGAAGTAATATTAAGCAAAAACATAGAAAAACGGCCAGTTTTGAGATTCGATCGATTTCTTGAAAAAATCTTGAAAAACGTCAAATTTAGGAAAATAAACCGTTTTTCAAACTCAGCAGGTTATTGCTCTCGAATCTATGTAATATTAACCAAAACCTGGAAAAAACAGCCGTTTTTAAGTATGATCCATTTCCTAAAAAAGTTCGAAAAACGGGAGTTTTTTTGGATAATGCAGATATCTTCATACTTATCTAATTAAGGTCTCCGATTATAAGTTATATTAAGCAAAAACATGCAAAAACGGACAGTTTTAAGATTCGATCGATTTCTTGAAAAAAAGCTTGAAAAAGGTAAATTTTGGGAAAATAAACCGTTTTTCAAACTCAGCAAGTTATTGCTCTCGAATCTAAGTAATATTAACAAATACCTGGAAAAACAGCCTTTTTAAAGGTTTGATCCATTTCCTAAAAAAGTTCGAAAAACAGGAGTATTTGAATAATGCAAATATCTTCAAACTTATCCAATTAAAGTCTCCGATTATAAGTAATATTAAGCAAAAACATGCAAATATCGCCAGTTTTGAGATTCAATCGATTTCTTAAAAAAAGCTTGAAAAACGTCAATTTTAAGTAAATAAACCTTTTTTCAAACTTAGTAAGTTATTGCTCTCGAATCTAAGTAATATTAACCAAAACCTGGAAATACGGCCGTTTTAAGGTTTGATCCATTTCCTAAAAAAGATTGAAAAACGGGAGTTTTTTGGATAATGCAAATATCTTTAAAATTATCAAATCAAGCTCGTCGATTATAAGTAATATTAAGCAAAAACATAGAAAAACCGCCAGTTTTGAGATTCGATCGATTTCTTAAAAAAAGCTTGAAAAACGTCAGTTTGGCGAAAATACACCGTTTTTCAAACTTAGCAAGTTATTAATCTCGAATCTAAGTAATATAAATCAAAACCTGGGAAAACAGCCGGTTTTGAAGGGTGGATTTATTTTCTCACAAAGATTGAAAAACGGGAGTTTTGGGGATAATGCAAATATCTTCAAACTTATCAAATTAAGGTCTCCGATTATAAGTTAAAAAGGCAAAAACATGCAAATACGGCTAGTTTTGAGATTTAATCCATTTCTTTAAAAAAGCTTGAAAAACGCCAGTTTTGGGAAAATAAACCGTTTTTCAAACTTAGAAAGTTATTGTTCTCGAATCTAAGTAGTATTAACCAAAACCTAGGGTAAACGGCCGTTTTTAAGGTTTGATCCATTTCCTAAAAAAAGATTGAAAAACGGGAGTTTTTTGGATAATGCAGATATCCTCAAACTTATGTAATTAAGGTCTCCGATTATAAGTTATATTAAGCAAAAACATGCAAAAACGGCCGGTTTTAAGATTTGATCGATTTCTTGAAAAAAGCTTGAAAAACGTCAATTTTTGGAAAATAAACCGTTTTTACAACTCAGCAAGTTATTGCTCTCGAATCTAAGTAATATTAACAAAAACCTTGAAAAACAGCCTTTTTAAAGGTTTGATCCATTTCCTAAAAAAGTTCGAAAAACAGGAGTAATTGGATAATGCAAATATCTTCAAACTTATCCAATTAAGGTCTTCGATTATAAGTAATATTAAGCATAAACATGCAAATATGGCCAGTTTTGAGATTCAAACGATTTCTTAAAAAAAGCTTAAAAAAGGTAAATTCTGGGAAAATAAACCGTTTTTCAAACTCAGCAAGTTAGTGCTCTCGAATCTAAGTAATATTTACCAAAACCTGGAAAAAAGATTGAAAAACGGGAGTTTGTGGGTAATGCAAATATCTTTAAACTTATCAAATTATCCTCTCTGATTAGAAGTAATATTAAGCAAAAACATAGAAAAACGGCCAGTTTTGAGATTCGATCGATTTCTTGAAAAAATCTTGAAAAACGTCAAATTTAGGAAAATAAACCGTTTTTCAAACTCAGCAAGTTAGTGCTCTCGAATCTAAGTAATATTTACCAAAACCTGGAAAAAAGATTGAAAAACGGGAGTTTGTGGGTAATGCAAATATCTTTAAACTTATCAAATTATCCTCTCTGATTAGAAGTAATATTAAGCAAAAACATAGAAAAACGGCCAGTTTTGAGATTCGATCGATTTCTTGAAAAAATCTTGAAAAACGTCAAATTTAGGAAAATAAACCGTTTTTCAAACTCAGCAGGTTATTGCTCTCGAATCTATGTAATATTAACCAAAACCTGGAAAAAACAGCCGTTTTTAAGTATGATCCATTTCCTAAAAAAGTTCGAAAAACGGGAGTTTTTTGGATAATGCAGATATCTTCATACTTATCTAATTAAGGTCTCCGATTATAAGTTATATTAAGCAAAAACATGCAAAAACGGACAGTTTTAAGATTCGATCGATTTCTTGAAAAAAAGCATGAAAAAGGTAAATTTTGGGAAAATAAACCGTTTTTCAAACTCAGCAAGTTATTGCTCTCGAATCTAAGTAATATTCACAAATACCTGGAAAAACAGCCTTTTTAAAGGTTTGATAAATTTCCTAAAAAAGTTCGAAAAACAGGAGTATTTGAATAATGCAAATATCTTCAAACTTATCCAATTAAAGTCTCCGATTATAAGTAATATTAAGCAAAAACATGCAAATATTGCCAGTTTTGAGATTCAATCGATTTCTTAAAAAAAGCTTGAAAAACGTCAATTTTAAGAAAATAAACCTTTTTTCAAACTTAGTAAGTTATTGCTCTCGAATCTAAGTAATATTAACCAAAACCTGGAAATACGGCCGTTTTAAGGTTTGATCCATTTCCTAAAAAAGATTGAAAAACGGGAGTTTTTTGGATAATGCAAATATCTTTAAAATTATCAAATCAAGCTCTCCGATTATAAGTAATATTAAGCAAAAACATAGAAAAACCGCCAGTTTTGAGATTCGATCGATTTCTTAAAAAAAGCTTGAAAAACGTCAGTTTGGCGAAAATACACCGTTTTTCAAACTTAGCAAGTTATTAATCTCGAATCTAAGTAATATAAATCAAAACCTGGGAAAACAGCCGGTTTTGAAGGGTGGATTTATTTTCTCACAAAGATTGAAAAACGGGAGTTTTGGGGATAATGCAAATATCTTCAAACTTATCAAATTAAGGTCTCCGATTATAAGTTAAAAAGGCAAAAACATGCAAATACGGCTAGTTTTGAGATTTAATCCATTTCTTTAAAAAAGCTTGAAAAACGCCAGTTTTGGGAAAATAAACCGTTTTTCAAACTTAGAAAGTTATTGTTCTCGAATCTAAGTAGTATTAACCAAAACCTAGGGTAAACGGCCGTTTTTAAGGTTTGATCCATTTCCTAAAAAAAGATTGAAAAACGGGAGTTTTTTGGATAATGCAGATATCCTCAAACTTATGTAATTAAGGTCTCCGATTATAAGTTATATTAAGCAAAAACATGCAAAAACGGCCGGTTTTAAGATTTGATCGATTTCTTGAAAAAGCTTGAAAAACGTCAATTTTTGGAAAATAAACCGTTTTTACAACTCAGCAAGTTATTGCTCTCGAATCTAAGTAATATTAACAAAAACCTTGAAAAACAGCCTTTTTAAAGGTTTGATCCATTTCCTAAAAAAGTTCGAAAAACAGGAGTAATTGGATAATGCAAATATCTTCAAACTTATCCAATTAAGGTCTTCGATTATAAGTAATATTAAGCATAAACATGCAAATATGGCCAGTTTTGAGATTCAAACGATTTCTTAAAAAAAGCTTAAAAAAGGTAAATTCTGGGAAAATAAACCGTTTTTCAAACTCAGCAAGTTAGTGCTCTCGAATCTAAGTAATATTTACCAAAACCTGGAAAAAAGATTGAAAAACGGGAGTTTGTGGGTAATGCAAATATCTTTAAACTTATCAAATTATCCTCTCTGATTAGAAGTAATATTAGGGCAAAAACATAGAAAAACGGCCAGTTTTGAGATTCGATCGATTTCTTGAAAAAATCTTGAAAAACGTCAAATTTAGGAAAATAAACCGTTTTTCAAACTCAGCAAGTTAGTGCTCTCGAATCTAAGTAATATTTACCAAAACCTGGAAAAAAGATTGAAAAACCGGGAGTTTGTGGGTAATGCAAATATCTTTAAACTTATCAAATTATCCTCTCTGATTAGAAGTAATATTAAGCAAAAACATAGAAAAACGGCCAGTTTTGAGATTCGATCGATTTCTTGAAAAAATCTTGAAAAACGTCAAATTTACGAAAATAAACCGTTTTTCAAACTCAGCAGGTTATTGCTCTCGAATCTATGTAATATTAAACAAAACCTGGAAAAACAGCCGTTTTTAAGTATGATCCATTTCCTAAAAAAGTTCGAAAAACGGGAGTTTTTTGGATAATGCAGATATCTTCATACTTATCTAATTAAGGTCTCCGATTATAAGTAATATTAAGCAAAAACATGCAAATATTGCCAGTTTTGAGATTCAATCGATTTCTTAAAAAAAGCTTGAAAAACGTCAATTTTAGGAAAATAAACCTTTTTTCAAACTTAGTAAGTTATTGCTCTCGAATCTAAGTAATATTAACCAAAACCTGGAAAAACGGCCGTTTTAAGGTTTGATCCATTTCCTAAAAAAGATTGAAAAACGGGAGTTTTTTGGATAATGCAAATATCTTTAAAATTATCAAATCAAACTCTCCGATTATAAGTAATATTAAGCAAAAACATAGAAAAACCACCAGTTTTGAGATTCGATCGGTTTCTTAAAGAAAGCTTGAAAAACGTCAGTTTGGCAAAAATACACCGTTTTTCAAACTTAGCAAGTTATTAATCTCGAATCTAAGTAATATAAATCAAAACCTGGAAAAACAGCCGGTTTTGAAGGGTGGATTTATTTTCTCACAAAGATTGAAAAACGGGAGTTTTGGGGATAATGCAAATATCTTCAAACTTATCAAATTAAGGTCTCCGATTATAAGTTAAAAAGGCAAAAACATGCAAATACGGCTAGTTTTGAGATTTAATCCATTTCTTTAAAAAAGCTTGAAAAACGCCAGTTTTGGGAAAATAAACCGTTTTTCAAACTTAGAAAGTTATTGTTCTCGAATCTAAGTAGTATTAACCAAAACCTAGGGTAAACGGCCGTTTTTAAGGTTTGATCCATTTCCTAAAAAAAGATTGAAAAACGGGAGTTTTTTGGATAATGCAGATATCCTCAAACTTATGTAATTAAGGTCTCCGATTATAAGTTATATTAAGCAAAAACATGCAAAAACGGCCGGTTTTAAGATTTGATCGATTTCTTGAAAAAAGCTTGAAAAACGTCAATTTTTGGAAAATAAACCGTTTTTACAACTCAGCAAGTTATTGCTCTCGAATCTAAGTAATATTAACAAAAACCTTGAAAAACAGCCTTTTTAAAGGTTTGATCCATTTCCTAAAAAAGTTCGAAAAACAGGAGTAATTGGATAATGCAAATATCTTCAAACTTATCCAATTAAGGTCTTCGATTATAAGTAATATTAAGCATAAACATGCAAATATGGCCAGTTTTGAGATTCAAACGATTTCTTAAAAAAAGCTTAAAAAAGGTAAATTCTGGGAAAATAAACCGTTTTTCAAACTCAGCAAGTTAGTGCTCTCGAATCTAAGTAATATTTACCAAAACCTGGAAAAAAGATTGAAAAACGGGAGTTTGTGGGTAATGCAAATATCTTTAAACTTATCAAATTATCCTCTCTGATTAGAAGTAATATTAAGCAAAAACATAGAAAAACGGCCAGTTTTGAGATTCGATCGATTTCTTGAAAAAATCTTGAAAAACGTCAAATTTAGGAAAATAAACCGTTTTTCAAACTCAGCAAGTTAGTGCTCTCGAATCTAAGTAATATTTACCAAAACCTGGAAAAAAGATTGAAAAACGGGAGTTTGTGGGTAATGCAAATATCTTTAAACTTATCAAATTATCCTCTCTGATTAGAAGTAATATTAAGCAAAAACATAGAAAAACGGCCAGTTTTGAGATTCGATCGATTTCTTGAAAAAATCTTGAAAAACGTCAAATTTAGGAAAATAAACCGTTTTTCAAACTCAGCAAGTTA
The DNA here is from genome assembly GCA_963969495.1 of Ceratothoa steindachneri. NCBI lineage: Eukaryota > Metazoa > Arthropoda > Malacostraca > Isopoda > Cymothoidae > Ceratothoa > Ceratothoa steindachneri. The sequence continues at coordinate 180,255,567 of OZ018320.1, forward strand.
GTGCTCTCGAATCTAAGTAATATTTACCAAAACCTGGAAAAAAGATTGAAAAACGGGAGTTTGTGGGTAATGCAAATATCTTTAAACTTATCAAATTATCCTCTCTGATTAGAAGTAATATTAAGCAAAAACATAGAAAAACGGCCAGTTTTGAGATTCGATCGATTTCTTGAAAAAATCTTGAAAAACGTCAAATTTACGAAAATAAACCGTTTTTCAAACTCAGCAGGTTATTGCTCTCGAATCTATGTAATATTAAACAAAACCTGGAAAAACAGCCGTTTTTAAGTATGATCCATTTCCTAAAAAAGTTCGAAAAACGGGAGTTTTTTGGATAATGCAGATATCTTCATACTTATCTAATTAAGGTCTCCGATTATAAGTAATATTAAGCAAAAACATGCAAATATTGCCAGTTTTGAGATTCAATCGATTTCTTAAAAAAAGCTTGAAAAACGTCAATTTTAGGAAAATAAACCTTTTTTCAAACTTAGTAAGTTATTGCTCTCGAATCTAAGTAATATTAACCAAAACCTGGAAAAACGGCCGTTTTAAGGTTTGATCCATTTCCTAAAAAAGATTGAAAAACGGGAGTTTTTTGGATAATGCAAATATCTTTAAAATTATCAAATCAAACTCTCCGATTATAAGTAATATTAAGCAAAAACATAGAAAAACCACCAGTTTTGAGATTCGATCGATTTCTTAAAGAAAGCTTGAAAAACGTCAGTTTGGCAAAAATACACCGTTTTTCAAACTTAGCAAGTTATTAATCTCGAATCTAAGTAATATAAATCAAAACCTGGAAAAACAGCCGGTTTTGAAGGGTGGATTTATTTTCTCACAAAGATTGAAAAACGGGAGTTTTGGGGATAATGCAAATATCTTCAAACTTATCAAATTAAGGTCTCCGATTATAAGTTAAAAAGGCAAAAACATGCAAATACGGCTAGTTTTGAGATTTAATCCATTTCTTTAAAAAAGCTTGAAAAACGCCAGTTTTGGGAAAATAAACCGTTTTTCAAACTTAGAAAGTTATTGTTCTCGAATCTAAGTAGTATTAACCAAAACCTAGGGTAAACGGCCGTTTTTAAGGTTTGATCCATTTCCTAAAAAAAGATTGAAAAACGGGAGTTTTTTGGATAATGCAGATATCCTCAAACTTATGTAATTAAGGTCTCCGATTATGAGTTATATTAAGCAAAAACATGCAAAAACGGCCGGTTTTAAGATTTGATCGATTTCTTGAAAAAAGCTTGAAAAACGTCAATTTTTGGAAAATAAACCGTTTTTACAACTCAGCAAGTTATTGCTCTCGAATCTAAGTAATATTAACAAAAACCTTGAAAAACAGCCTTTTTAAAGGTTTGATCCATTTCCTAAAAAAGTTCGAAAAACAGGAGTAATTGGATAATGCAAATATCTTCAAACTTATCCAATTAAGGTCTTCGATTATAAGTAATATTAAGCATAAACATGCAAATATGGCCAGTTTTGAGATTCAAACGATTTCTTAAAAAAAGCTTAAAAAAGGTAAATTCTGGGAAAATAAACCGTTTTTCAAACTCAGCAAGTTAGTGCTCTCGAATCTAAGTAATATTTACCAAAACCTGGAAAAAAGATTGAAAAACGGGAGTTTGTGGGTAATGCAAATATCTTTAAACTTATCAAATTATCCTCTCTGATTAGAAGTAATATTAAGCAAAAACATAGAAAAACGGCCAGTTTTGAGATTCGATCGATTTCTTGAAAAAATCTTGAAAAACGTCAAATTTAGGAAAATAAACCGTTTTTCAAACTCAGCAAGTTAGTGCTCTCGAATCTAAGTAATATTTACCAAAACCTGGAAAAAAGATTGAAAAACGGGAGTTTGTGGGTAATGCAAATATCTTTAAACTTATCAAATTATCCTCTCTGATTAGAAGTAATATTAAGCAAAAACATAGAAAAACGGCCAGTTTTGAGATTCGATCGATTTCTTGAAAAAATCTTGAAAAACGTCAAATTTAGGAAAATAAACCGTTTTTCAAACTCAGCAGGTTATTGCTCTCGAATCTATGTAATATTAACCAAAACCTGGAAAAAACAGCCGTTTTTAAGTATGATCCATTTCCTAAAAAGTTCGAAAAACGGGAGTTTTTTGGATAATGCAGATATCTTCATACTTATCTAATTAAGGTCTCCGATTATAAGTTATATTAAGCAAAAACATGCAAAAACGGACAGTTTTAAGATTCGATCGATTTCTTGAAAAAAGCTTGAAAAAGGTAAATTTTGGGAAAATAAACCGTTTTTCAAACTCAGCAAGTTATTGCTCTCGAATCTAAGTAATATTAACAAATACCTGGAAAAAACAGCCTTTTTAAAGGTTTGATCCATTTCCTAAAAAAGTTCGAAAAACAGGAGTATTTGAATAATGCAAATATCTTCAAACTTATCCAATTAAAGTCTCCGATTATAAGTAATATTAAGCAAAAACATGCAAATATCGCCAGTTTTGAGATTCAATCGATTTCTTAAAAAAAGCTTGAAAAACGTCAATTTTAAGTAAATAAACCTTTTTTCAAACTTAGTAAGTTATTGCTCTCGAATCTAAGTAATATTAACCAAAACCTGGAAATACGGCCGTTTTAAGGTTTGATCCATTTCCTAAAAAAGATTGAAAAACGGGAGTTTTTTGGATAATGCAAATATCTTTAAAATTATCAAATCAAGCTCGTCGATTATAAGTAATATTAAGCAAAAACATAGAAAAACCGCCAGTTTTGAGATTCGATCGATTTCTTAAAAAAAGCTTGAAAAACGTCAGTTTGGCGAAAATACACCGTTTTTCAAACTTAGCAAGTTATTAATCTCGAATCTAAGTAATATAAATCAAAACCTGGAAAAACAGCCGGTTTTGAAGGGTGGATTTATTTTCTCACAAAGATTGAAAAACGGGAGTTTTGGGGATAATGCAAATATCTTCAAACTTATCAAATTAAGGTCTCCGATTATAAGTTAAAAAGGCAAAAACATGCAAATACGGCTAGTTTTGAGATTTAATCCATTTCTTTAAAAAAGCTTGAAAAACGCCAGTTTTGGGAAAATAAACCGTTTTCAAACTTAGAAAGTTATTGTTCTCGAATCTAAGTAGTATTAACCAAAACCTAGGGTAAACGGCCGTTTTTAAGGTTTGATCCATTTCCTAAAAAAAGATTGAAAAAACGGGAGTGTTTTGGATAATGCAGATATCCTCAAACTTATGTAATTAAGGTCTCCGATTATAAGTTATATTAAGCAAAAACATGCAAAAACGGCCGGTTTTAAGATTTGATCGATTTCTTGAAAAAAGCTTGAAAAACGTCAATTTTTGGAAAATAAACCGGTTTTACAACTCAGCAAGTTATTGCTCTCGAATCTAAGTAATCTTAACAAAAACCTTGAAAAACAGCCTTTTTAAAGGTTAGATCCATTTCCTAAAAATGTTCGAAAAACAGGAGTAATTGGATAATGCAAATATCTTCAAACTAATCCAATTAAGGTCTTCGATTATAAGTAATATTAAGCATAAACATGCAAATATGGCCAGTTTTGAGATTCAAACGATTTCTTAAAAAAAGCTTAAAAAAGGTAAATTCTGGGAAAATAAACCGTTTTTCAAACTCAGCAAGTTAGTGATCTCGAATCTAAGTAATATTTACCAAAACCTGGAAAAAAGATTGAAAAACGGGAGTTTGTGGGTAATGCAAATATCTTTAAACTTATCAAATTATCCTCTCTGATTAGAAGTAATATTAAGCAAAAACATAGAAAAACGGCCAGTTTTGAGATTCGATCGATTTCTTGAAAAAATCTTGAAAAACGTCAAATTTAGGAAAATAAACCGTTTTTCAAACTCAGCAAGTTAGTGCTCTCGAATCTAAGTAATATTTACCAAAACCTGGAAAAAAGATTGAAAAACGGGAGTTTGTGGGTAATGCAAATATCTTTAAACTTATCAAATTATCCTCTCTGATTAGAAGTAATATTAAGCAAAAACATAGAAAACGGCCAGTTTTGAGATTCGATCGATTTCTTGAAAAAATCTTGAAAAACGTCAAATTTAGGAAAATAAACCGTTTTTCAAACTCAGCAGGTTATTGCTCTCGAATCTATGTAATATTAACCAAAACCTGGAAAAACAGCCGTTCTTAAGTATGATCCATTTCCTAAAAAAGTTCGAAAAACGGGAGTTTTTTGGATAATGCAGATATCTTCATACTTATCTAATTAAGGTCTCCGATTATAAGTAATATTAAGCAAAAACATGCAAATATTGCCAGTTTTGAGATTCAATCGATTTCTTAAAAAAGCTTGAAAAACGTCAATTTTAGGAAAATAAACCTTTTTTCAAACTTAGTAAGTTATTGCTCTCGAATCTAAGTAATATTAACCAAAACCTGGAAAACGGCCGTTTTAAGGTTTGATCCATTTCCTAAAAAAGATTGAAAAACGGGAGTTTTTTGGATAATGCAAATATCTTTAAAATTATCAAATCAAGCTCTCCGATTATAAGTAATATTAAGCAAAAACATAGAAAAACCGCCAGTTTTGAGATTCGATCGATTTCTTGAAAAAAAGCTTGAAAAACGTCAGTTTGGCGAAAATACACCGTTTTTCAAACTTAGCAAGTTATTAATCTCGAATCTAAGTAATATAAATCAAAACCTGGAAAAACAGCCGGTTTTGAGGGTTGATTTATTTTCTCACAAAGATTGAAAAACGGGAGTTTTGGGGATAATGCAAATATCTTCAAACTTATCAAATTATGGTGTCCGATTATAAGTTAAAAAGGCAAAAACATGCAAATACGGCTAGTTTTGAGATTTAATCCATTTCTTAAAAAAAGCTTGAAAAACGCCAGTTTTGGGAAAATAAACCGTTTTTCAAACTTAGAAAGTTATTGTTCTCGAATCTTAGTAGTATTAACCAAAACCTAGGGTAAACGGCCGTTTTTAAGGTTTGATCCATTTCCTAAAAAAGATTGAAAAACGGGAGTTTTTTGGATAATGCAGATATCCTCAAACTTATGTAATTAAGGTCTCCGATTATAAGTTATATTAAGCAAAAACATGCAAAAACGGCCGGTTTTAAGATTTGATCGATTTCTTGAAAAAGCTTGAAAAACGTCAATTTTTGGAAAATAAACCGTTTTTACAACTCAGCAAGTTATTGCTCTCGAATCTAAGTAATATTAACAAAAACCTTGAAAAACAGCCTTTTTAAAGGTTTGATCCATTTCCTAAAAAAGTTCGAAAAACAGGAGTAATTGGATAATGCAAATATCTTCAAACTTATCCAATTAAGGTCTTCGATTATAAGTAATATTAAGCATAAACATGCAAATATGGCCAGTTTTGAGATTCAAACGATTTCTTAAAAAAAGCTTAAAAAAGGTAAATTCTGGGAAAATAAACCGTTTTTCAAACTCAGCAAGTTAGTGCTCTCGAATCTAAGTAATATTTACCAAAACCTGGAAAAAAGATTGAAAAACGGGAGTTTGTGGGTAATGCAAATATCTTTAAACTTATCAAATTATCCTCTCTGATTAGAAGTAATATTAAGCAAAAACATAGAAAAACGGCCAGTTTTGAGATTCGATCGATTTCTTGAAAAAATCTTGAAAAACGTCAAATTTAGGAAAATAAACCGTTTTTCAAACTCAGCAGGTTATTGCTCTCGAATCTATGTAATATTAACCAAAACCTGGAAAAAACAGCCGTTTTTAAGTATGATCCATTTCCTAAAAAAGTTCGAAAAACGGGAGTTTTTTGGATAATGCAGATATCTTCATACTTATCTAATTAAGGTCTCCGATTATAAGTTATATTAAGCAAAAACATGCAAAAACGGACAGTTTTAAGATTCGATCGATTTCTTGAAAAAAAGCTTGAAAAAGGTAAATTTTGGGAAAATAACCGTTTTTCAAACTCAGCAAGTTATTGCTCTCGAATCTAAGTAATATTAACAAATACCTGGAAAAAACAGCCTTTTTAAAGGTTTGATCCATTTCCTAAAAAAGTTTCGAAAAACAGGAGTATTTGAATAATGCAAATATCTTCAAACTTATCCAATTAAAGTCTCCGATTATAAGTAAATATTAAGCAAAAACATGCAAATATTGCCAGTTTTGAGATTCAATCGATTTCTTAAAAAAAGCTTGAAAAACGTCAATTTTAAGTAAATAAACCTTTTTTCAAACTTAGTAAGTTATTGCTCTCGAATCTAAGTAATATTAACCAAAACCTGGAAATACGGCCGTTTTAAGGTTTGATCCATTTCCTAAAAAAGATTGAAAAACGGGAGTTTTTTGGATAATGCAAATATCTTTAAAATTATCAAATCAAGCTCTCCGATTATAAGTAATATTAAGCAAAAACATAGAAAAACCGCCAGTTTTGAGATTCGATCGATTTCTTAAAAAAAGCTTGAAAAACGTCAGTTTGGCGAAAATACACCGTTTTTCAAACTTAGCAAGTTATTAATCTCGAATCTAAGTAATATAAATCAAAACCTGGAAAAACAGCCGGTTTTGAAGGGTGGATTTATTTTCTCACAAAGATTGAAAAACGGGAGTTTTGGGGATAATGCAAATATCTTCAAACTTATCAAATTAAGGTCTCCGATTATAAAGTTAAAAAGGCAAAAACATGCAAATACGGCTAGTTTTGAGATTTAATCCATTTCTTTAAAAAAGCTTGAAAAACGCCAGTTTTGGGAAAATAAACCGTTTTTCAAACTTAGAAAGTTATTGTTCTCGAATCTAAGTAGTATTAACCAAAACCTAGGGTAAACGGCCGTTTTTAAGGTTTGATCCATTTCCTAAAAAAAGATTGAAAAACGGGAGTGTTTTGGATAATGCAGATATCCTCAAACTTATGTAATTAAGGTCTCCGATTATAAGTTATATTAAGCAAAAACATGCAAAAACGGCCGGTTTTAAGATTTGATCGATTTCTTGAAAAAAGCTTGAAAAACGTCAATTTTTGGAAAATAAACCGGTTTTACAACTCAGCAAGTTATTGCTCTCGAATCTAAGTAATATTAACAAAAACCTTGAAAAACAGCCTTTTTAAAGGTTAGATCCATTTCCTAAAAATGTTCGAAAAACAGGAGTAATTGGATAATGCAAATATCTTCAAACTAATCCAATTAAGGTCTTCGATTATAAGTAATATTAAGCATAAACATGCAAATATGGCCAGTTTTGAGATTCAAACGATTTCTTAAAAAAAGCTTAAAAAAGGTAAATTCTGGGAAAATAAACCGTTTTCAAACTCAGCAAGTTAGTGCTCTCGAATCTAAGTAATATTTACCAAAACCTGGAAAAAAGATTGAAAAAACGGGAGTTTGTGGGTAATGCAAATATCTTTAAACTTATCAAATTATCCTCTCTGATTAGAAGTAATATTAAGCAAAAACATAGAAAAACGGCCAGTTTTGAGATTCGATCGATTTCTTGAAAAAATCTTGAAAAACGTCAAATTTAGGAAAATAAACCGTTTTTCAAACTCAGCAAGTTAGTGCTCTCGAATCTAAGTAATATTTACCAAAACCTGGAAAAAAGATTGAAAAAACGGGAGTTTGTGGGTAATGCAAATATCTTTAAACTTATCAAATTATCCTCTCTGATTAGAAGTAATATTAAGCAAAAACATAGAAAAACGGCCAGTTTGAGATTCGATCGATTTCTTGAAAAAATATTGAAAAACGTCAAATTTAGCAAAATAAACCGTTTTTCAAACTCAGCAGGTTATTGCTCTCGAATCTATGTAATATTAACCAAAACCTGGAAAAAACAGCCGTTTTAAGTATGATCCATTTTCTAAAAAAAGTTCGAAAAACGGGAGTTTTTTGGATAATGCAGATATCTTCATACTTATCTAATTAAGGTCTCCGATTATAAGTTATATTAAGCAAAAACATGCAAAAACGGACAGTTTTAAGATTCGATCGATTTCTTGAAAAAAAGCTTGAAAAAGGTAAATTTTGGGAAAATAAACCGTTTTTCAAACTCAGCAAGTTATTGCTCTCGAATCTAAGTAATATTAACAAATACCTGGAAAAACAGCCTTTTTAAAGGTTTGATCCATTTCCTAAAAAAGTTCGAAAAACAGGAGTATTTGAATAATGCAAATATCTTCAAACTTATCCAATTAAAGTCTCCGATTATAAGTAATATTAAGCAAAAACATGCAAATATTGCCAGTTTTGAGATTCAATCGATTTCTTAAAAAAAGCTTGAAAAACGTCAATTTTAGGAAAATAAACCTTTTTTCAAACTTAGTAAGTTATTGCTCTCGAATCTAAGTAATATTAACCAAAACCTGGAAATACAGCCGTTTTAAGGTTTGATCCATTTTCTAAAAAAGATTGAAAAACGGGAGTTTTTTGGATAATGCAAATATCTTTAAAATTATCAAATCAAGCTCTCCGATTATAAGTAATATTAAGCAAAAACATAGAAAAACCGCCAGTTTTGAGATTCGATCGATTTCTTAAAAAAAGCTTGAAAAACGTCAGTTTGGCGAAAATACACCGTTTTTCAAACTTAGCAAGTTATTAATCTCGAATCTAAGTAATATAAATAAAAACCTGGAAAAACAGCCGGTTTTGAAGGGTGGATTTATTTTCTCACAAAGATTGAAAAACGGGGAGTTTTGGGGATAATGCAAATATCTTCAAACTTATCAAATTAAGGTCTCCGATTATAAGTTAAAAAGGCAAAAACATGCAAATACGGCTAGTTTTGAGATTTAATCCATTTCTTTAAAAAAGCTTGAAAAACGCCAGTTTTGGGAAAATAAACCGTTTTTCAAACTTAGAAAGTTATTGTTCTCGAATCTAAGTAGTATTAACCAAAACCTAGGGTAAACGGCCGTTTTTAAGGTTTGATCCATTTCCTAAAAAAAGATTGAAAAACGGGAGTTTTTTGGATAATGCAGATATCCTCAAACTTATGTAATTAAGGTCTCCGATTATAAGTTATATTAAGCAAAAACATGCAAAAACGGCCGGTTTTAAGATTTGATCATTTCTTGAAAAAAGCTTGAAAAACGTCAATTTTTGGAAAATAAACCGGTTTTACAACTCAGCAAGTTATTGCTCTCGAATCTAAGTAATATTAACAAAAACCTTGAAAAACAGCCTTTTTAAAGGTTAGATCCATTTCCTAAAAATGTTCGAAAAACAGGAGTAATTGGATAATGCAAATATCTTCAAACTAATCCAATTAAGGTCTTCGATTATAAGTAATATTAAGCATAAACATGCAAATATGGCCAGTTTTGAGATTCAAACGATTTCTTAAAAAAAGCTTAAAAAAGGTAAATTCTGGGAAAATAAACCGTTTTTCAAACTCAGCAAGTTAGTGCTCTCGAATCTAAGTAATATTTACCAAAACCTGGAAAAAAGATTGAAAAACGGGAGTTTGTGGGTAATGCAAATATCTTTAAACTTATCAAATTATCCTCTCTGATTAGAAGTAATATTAAGCAAAAACATAGAAAAACGGCCAGTTTTGAGATTCGATCGATTTCTTGAAAAATCTTGAAAAACGTCAAATTTAGGAAAATAAACCGTTTTTCAAACTCAGCAAGTTAGTGCTCTCGAATCTAAGTAATATTTACCAAAACCTGGAAAAAAGATTGAAAAACGGGAGTTTGTGGGTAATGCAAATATCTTTAAACTTATCAAATTATCCTCTCTGATTAGAAGTAATATTAAGCAAAAACATAGAAAAACGGCCAGTTTTGAGATTCGATCGATTTCTTGAAAAAATCTTGAAAAACGTCAAATTTAGGAAAATAAACCGTTTTTCGAACTCAGCAGGTTATTGCTCTCGAATCTATGTAATATTAACCAAAACCTGGAAAAACAGCCGTTTTTAAGTATGATCCATTTCCTAAAAAAGTTCGAAAAACGGGAGTTTTTTGGATAATGCAGATATCTTCATACTTATCTAATTAAGGTCTCCGATTATAAGTAATATTAAGCAAAAACATGCAAATATTGCCAGTTTTGAGATTCAATCGATTTCTTAAAAAAAGCTTGAAAAACGTCAATTTTAGGAAAATAAACCTTTTTTCAAACTTAGTAAGTTATTGCTCTCGAATCTAAGTAATATTAACCAAAACCTGTAAAAACGGCCGTTATAAGGTTTGATCCATTTCCTAAAAAAGATTGAAAAACGGGAGTTTTTTGGATAATGCAAATATCTTTAAAATTATCAAATCAAGCTCTCCGATTATAAGTAATATTAAGCAAAAACATAGAAAAACCGCCAGTTTTGAGATTCGATCGATTTCTTAAAAAAAGCTTGAAAAACGTCAGTTTGGCGAAAATACACCGTTTTTCAAACTTAGCAAGTTATTAATCTCGAATCTAAGTAATATAAATCAAAACCTGGAAAAACAGCCGGTTTTGAGGGTTGATTTATTTTCTCACAAAGATTGAAAAACGGGAGTTTTGGGGATAATGCAAATATCTTCAAACTTATCAAATTATGGTGTCCGATTATAAGTTAAAAAGGTAAAAACATGCAAATACGGCTAGTTTTGAGATTTAATCCATTTCTTAAAAAAAGCTTGAAAAACGCCAGTTTTGGGAAAATAAACCGTTTTTCAAACTTAGAAAGTTATTGTTCTCGAATCTAAGTAGTATTAACCAAAACCTAGGGTAAACGGCCGTTTTTAAGGTTTGATCCATTTCCTAAAAAAAGATTGAAAAACGGGAGTTTTTTGGATAATGCAGATATCCTCAAACTTATGTAATTAAGGTCCCTGATTATAAGTTATATTAAGCAAAAACATGCAAAAACGGCCGGTTTTAAGATTTGATCGATTTCTTGAAAAAAGCTTGAAAAACGTCAATTTTTGGAAAATAAACCGTTTTTACAACTCAGCAAGTTATTGCTCTCGAATCTAAGTAATATTAACAAAAACCTTGAAAAACAGCCTTTTTAAAGGTTTGATCCATTTCCTAAAAAAGTTCGAAAAACAGGAGTAATTGGATAATGCAAATATCTTCAAACTTATCCAATTAAGGTCTTCGATTATAAGTAATATTAAGCATAAACATGCAAATATGGCCAGTTTTGAGATTCAAACGATTTCTTAAAAAAAGCTTAAGAAAGGTAAATTCTGGGAAAATAAACCGTTTTTCAAACTCAGCAAGTTAGTGCTCTCGAATCTAAGTAATATTTACCAAAACCTGGAAAAAAGATTGAAAAACGGGAGTTTGTGGGTAATGCAAATATCTTTAAACTTATCAAATTATCCTCTCTGATTAGAAGTAATATTAAGCAAAAACATAGAAAAACGGCCAGTTTTGAGATTCGATCGATTTCTTGAAAAAATCTTGAAAAACGTCAAATTTAGGAAAATAAACCGTTTTTCAAACTCAGCAGGTTATTGCTCTCGAATCTATGTAATATTAACCAAAACCTGGAAAAACAGCCGTTTTTAAGTATGATCCATTTCCTAAAAAAGTTCGAAAAACGGGAGTTTTTTGGATAATGCAGATATCTTCATACTTATCTAATTAAGGTCTCCGATTATAAGTAATATTAAGCAAAAACATGCAAATATTGCCAGTTTTGAGATTCAATCGATTTCTTAAAAAAAGCTTGAAAAACGTCAATTTTAGGAAAATAAACCTTTTTTCAAACTTAGTAAGTTATTGCTCTCGAATCTAAGTAATATTAACCAAAACCTGGAAAAACGGCCGTTTTAAGCTTTGATCCATTTCCTAAAAAAGATTGAAAAACGGGAGTTTTTTGGATAATGCAAATATCTTTAAAATTATCAAATCAAACTCTCCGATTATAAGTAATATTAAGCAAAAACATAGAAAAACCACCAGTTTTGAGATTCGATCGATTTCTTAAAGAAAGCTTGAAAAACGTCAGTTTGGCAAAAATACACCGTTTTTCAAACTTAGCAAGTTATTAATCTCGAATCTAAGTAATATAAATCAAAACCTGGAAAAACAGCCGGTTTTGAAGGGTGGATTTATTTTCTCACAAAGATTGAAAAACGGGAGTTTTGGGGATAATGCAAATATCTTCAAACTTATCAAATTAAGGTCTCCGATTATAAGTTAAAAAGGCAAAAAATGCAAATACGGCTAGTTTTGAGATTTAATCCATGTCTTAAAAAAAGCTTGAAAAACGCCAGTTTTGGGAAAATAAACCGTTTTTCAAACTTAGAAAGTTATTGTTCTCGAATCTAAGTAGTATTAACCAAAACCTAGGGTAAACGGCCGTTTTTAAGGTTTGATCCATTTCCTAAAAAAAGATTGAAAAACGGGAGTTTTTTGGATAATGCAGATATCCTCAAACTTATGTAATTAAGGTCTCCGATTATAAGTTATATTAAGCAAAAACATGCAAAAACGGCCGGTTTTAAGATTTGATCGATTTCTTGAAAAAAGCTTGAAAAACGTCAATTTTTGGAAAATAAACCGTTTTTACAACTCAGCAAGTTATTGCTCTCGAATCTAAGTAATATTAACAAAAACCTTGAAAAACAGCCTTTTTAAAGGTTTGATCCATTTCCTAAAAAAGTTCGAAAAACAGGAGGAAGTGGATAATGCAAATATCTTCAAACTTATCCAATTAAGGTCTTCGATTATAAGTAATATTAAGCATAAACATGCAAATATGGCCAGTTTTGAGATTCAAACGATTTCTTAAAAAAAGCTTAAAAAAGGTAAATTCTGGGAAAATAAACCGTTTTTCAAACTCAGCAAGTTAGTGCTCTCGAATCTAAGTAATATTTACCAAAACCTGGAAAAAAGATTGAAAAACGGGAGTTTGTGGGTAATGCAAATATCTTTAAACTTATCAAATTATCCTCTCTGATTAGAAGTAATATTAAGCAAAAACATAGAAAAACGGCCAGTTTTGAGATTCGATCGATTTCTTGAAAAAATCTTGAAAAACGTCAAATTTAGGAAAATAAACCGTTTTTCAAACTCAGCAAGTTAGTGCTCTCGAATCTAAGTAATATTTACCAAAACCTGGAAAAAAGATTGAAAAACGGGAGTTTGTGGGTAATGCAAATATCTTTAAACTTATCAAATTATCCTCTCTGATTAGAAGTAATATTAAGCAAAAACATAGAAAAACGGCCAGTTTTGAGATTGGATCGATTTCATGAAAAAATCTTGAAAAACGTCAAATTTAGATAAATAAACCGTTTTTCAAACTCAGCAGGTTATTGCTCTCGAATCTATGTAATATTAACCAAAACCTGGAAAAAACAGCCGTTTTCAAGTATGATCCATTTTCTAAAAAAGTTCGAAAAACGGGAGTTTTTTGGATAATGCAGATATCTTCATACTTATCTAATTAAGGTCTCCGATTATAAGTTATATTAAGCAAAAACATGCAAAAACGGACAGTTTTAAGATTCGATCGATTTCTTGAAAAAAAGCTTGAAAAAGGTAAATTTTGGGAAAATAAACCGTTTTTCAAACTCAGCAAGTTATTGCTCTCGAATCTAAGTAATATTAACAAATACCTGGAAAAACAGCCTTTTTAAAGGTTTGATCCATTTCCTAAAAAAGTTCGAAAAACAGGAGTATTTGAATAATGCAAATATCTTCAAACTTATCCAATTAAAGTCTCCGATTATAAGTAATATTAAGCAAAAACATGCAAATATTGCCAGTTTTGAGATTCAATCGATTTCTTAAAAAAAGCTTGAAAAACGTCAATTTTAGGAAAATAAACCTTTTTTCAAACTTAGTAAGTTATTGCTCTCGAATCTAAGTAATATTAACCAAAACCTGGAAATACGGCCGTTTTAAGGTTTGATCCATTTCCTAAAAAAGATTGAAAAACGGGAGTTTTTTGGATAATGCAAATATCTTTAAAATTATCAAATCAAGCTCTCCGATTATAAGTAATATTAAGCAAAAACATAGAAAAACCGCCAGTTTTGAGATTCGATCGATTTCTTAAAAAAAGCTTGAAAAACGTCAGTTTGGCGAAAATACACCGTTTTTCAAACTTAGCAAGTTATTAATCTCGAATCTAAGTAATATAAATCAAAACCTGGAAAAACAGCCGGTTTTGAAGGGTGGATTTATTTTCTCACAAAGATTGAAAAACGGGAGTTTTGGGGATAATGCAAATATCTTCAAACTTATCAAATTAAGGTCTCCGATTATAAGTTAAAAAGGCAAAAACATGCAAATACGGCTAGTTTTGAGATTTAATCCATTTCTTTAAAAAAGCTTGAAAAACGCCAGTTTTGGGAAAATAAACCGTTTTTCAAACTTAGAAAGTTATTGTTCTCGAATCTAAGTAGTATTAACCAAAACCTAGGGTAAACGGCCGTTTTTAAGGTTTGATCCATTTCCTAAAAAAAGATTGAAAAACGGGAGTGTTTTGGATAATGCAGATATCCTCAAACTTATGTAATTAAGGTCTCCGATTATAAGTTATATTAAGCAAAAACATGCAAAAACGGCCGGTTTTAAGATTTGATCGATTTCTTGAAAAAAGCTTGAAAAACGTCAATTTTTGGAAAATGAACCGGTTTTACAACTCAGCAAGTTATTGCTCTCGAATCTAAGTAATATTAACAAAAACCTTGAAAAACAGCCTTTTTAAAGGTTAGATCCATTTCCTAAAAATGTTCGAAAAACAGGAGTAATTGGATAATGCAAATATCTTCAAACTAATCCAATTAAGGTCTTCGATTATAAGTAATATTAAGCATAAACATGCAAATATGGCCAGTTTTGAGATTCAAACGATTTCTTAAAAAAAGCTTAAAAAAGGTAAATTCTGGGAAAATAAACCGTTTTTCAAACTCAGCAAGTTAGTGCTCTCGAATCTAAGTAATATTTACCAAAACCTGGAAAAAAGATTGAAAAACGGGAGTTTGTGGGTAATGCAAATATCTTTAAACTTATCAAATTATCCTCTCTGATTAGAAGTAATATTAAGCAAAAACATAGAAAAACGGCCAGTTTTGAGATTCGATCGATTTCTTGAAAAAATCTTGAAAAACGTCAAATTTAGGAAAATAAACCGTTTTTCAAACTCAGCAAGTTAGTGCTCTGAAATCTAAGTAATATTTACCAAAACCTGGAAAAAAGATTGAAAAACGGGAGTTTGTGGGTAATGCAAATATCTTTAAACTTATCAAATTAACCTCTCTGATTAGAAGTAATATTAAGCAAAAACATAGAAAAACGGCCAGTTTTGAGATTCGATCGATTTCTTGAAAAAATCTTGAAAAACGTCAAATTTAGGAAAATAAACCGTTTTTCAAACTCAGCAGGTTATTGCTCTCGAATCTATGTAATATTAACCAAAACCTGGAAAAACAGCCGTTTTTAAGTATGATCCATTTCCTAAAAAAGTTCGAAAAACGGGAGTTTTTTGGATAATGCAGATATCTTCATACTTATCTAATTAAGGTCTCCGATTATAAGTAATATTAAGCAAAAACATGCAAATATTGCCAGTTTTGAGATTCAATCGATTTCTTAAAAAAAGCTTGAAAAACGTCAATTTTAGGAAAATAAACCTTTTTTCAAACTTAGTAAGTTATTGCTCTCGAATCTAAGTAATATTAACCAAAACCTGGAAAAACGGCCGTTTTAAGCTTTGATCCATTTCCTAAAAAAGATTGAAAAACGGGAGTTTTTTGGATAATGCAAATATCTTTAAAATTATCAAATCAAACTCTCCGATTATAAGTAATATTAAGCAAAAACATAGAAAAACCACCAGTTTTGAGATTCGATCGATTTCTTAAAGAAAGCTTGAAAAACGTCAGTTTGGCAAAAATACACCGTTTTTCAAACTTAGCAAGTTATTAATCTCGAATCTAAGTAATATAAATCAAAACCTGGAAAAACAGCCGGTTTTGAAGGGTGGATTTATTTTCTCACAAAGATTGAAAAACGGGAGTTTTGGGGATAATGCAAATATCTTCAAACTTATCAAATTAAGGTCTCCGATTATAAGTTAAAAAGGCAAAAACATGCAAATACGGCTAGTTTTGAGATTTAATCCATTTCTTTAAAAAAGCTTGAAAAACGCCAGTTTTGGGAAAATAAACCGTTTTTCAAACTTAGAAAGTTATTGTTCTCGAATCTAAGTAGTATTAACCAAAACCTAGGGTAAACGGCCGTTTTTAAGGTTTGATCCATTTCCTAAAAAAAGATTGAAAAACGGGAGTTTTTTGGATAATGCAGATATCCTCAAACTTATGTAATTAAGGTCTCCGATTATAAGTTATATTAAGCAAAAACATGCAAAAACGGCCGGTTTTAAGATTTGATCGATTTCTTGAAAAAAGCTTGAAAAACGTCAATTTTTGGAAAATAAACCGTTTTTACAACTCAGCAAGTTATTGCTCTCGAATCTAAGTAATATTAACAAAAACCTTGAAAAACAGCCTTTTTAAAGGTTTGATCCATTTCCTAAAAAAGTTCGAAAAACAGGAGGAAGTGGATAATGCAAATATCTTCAAACTTATCCAATTAAGGTCTTCGATTATAAGTAATATTAAGCATAAACATGCAAATATGGCCAGTTTTGAGATTCAAACGATTTCTTAAAAAAAGCTTAAAAAAGGTAAATTCTGGGAAAATAAACCGTTTTTCAAACTCAGCAAGTTAGTGCTCTCGAATCTAAGTAATATTTACCAAAACCTGGAAAAAAGATTGAAAAACGGGAGTTTGTGGGTAATGCAAATATCTTTAAACTTATCAAATTATCCTCTCTGATTAGAAGTAATATTAAGCAAAAACATAGAAAAACGGCCAGTTTTGAGATTCGATCGATTTCTTGAAAAAATCTTGAAAAACGTCAAATTTAGGAAAATAAACCGTTTTTCAAACTCAGCAAGTTAGTGCTCTCGAATCTAAGTAATATTTTCCAAAACCTGGAAAAAAGATTGAAAAACGGGAGTTTGTGGGTAATGCAAATATCTTTAAACTTATCAAATTATCCTCTCTGATTAGAAGTAATATTAAGCAAAAACATAGAAAAACGGCCAGTTTTGAGATTCGATCGATTTCTTGAAAAAATCTTGAAAAACGTCAAATTTAGATAAATAAACCGTTTTTCAAACTCAGCAGGTTATTGCTCTCGAATCTATGTAATATTAACCAAAACCTGGAAAAAACAGCCGTTTTCAAGTATGATCCATTTTCTAAAAAAGTTCGAAAAACGGGAGTTTTTTTGGATAATGCAGATATCTTCATACTTATCTAATTAAGGTCTCCGATTATAAGTTATATTAAGCAAAAACATGCAAAAACGGACAGTTTTAAGATTCGATCGATTTCTTGAAAAAAAGCTTGAAAAAGGTAAATTTTGGGAAAATAAACCGTTTTTCAAACTCAGCAAGTTATTGCTCTCGAATCTAAGTAATATTAACAAATACCTGGAAAAACAGCCTTTTTAAAGGTTTGATCCATTTCCTAAAAAAGTTCGAAAAACAGGAGTATTTGAATAATGCAAATATCTTCAAACTTATCCAATTAAAGTCTCCGATTATAAGTAATATTAAGCAAAAACATGCAAATATTGCCAGTTTTGAGATTCAATCGATTTCTTAAAAAAAGCTTGAAAAACGTCAATTTTAGGAAAATAAACCTTTTTTCAAACTTAGTAAGTTATTGCTCTCGAATCTAAGTAATATTAACCAAAACCTGGAAATACGGCCGTTTTAAGGTTTGATCCATTTCCTAAAAAAGATTGAAAAACGGGAGTTTTTTGGATAATGCAAATATCTTTAAAATTATCAAATCAAGCTCTCCGATTATAAGTAATATTAAGCAAAAACATAGAAAAACCGCCAGTTTTGAGATTCGATCGATTTCTTAAAAAAAGCTTGAAAAACGTCAGTTTGGCGAAAATACACCGTTTTTCAAACTTAGCAAGTTATTAATCTCGAATCTAAGTAATATAAATCAAAACCTGGAAAAACAGCCGGTTTTGAAGGGTGGATTTATTTTCTCACAAAGATTGAAAAACGGGAGTTTTGGGGATAATGCAAATATCTTCAAACTTATCAAATTAAGGTCTCCGATTATAAGTTAAAAAGGCAAAAACATGCAAATACGGCTAGTTTTGAGATTTAATCCATTTCTTTAAAAAAGCTTGAAAAACGCCAGTTTTGGGAAAATAAACCGTTTTTCAAACTTAGAAAGTTATTGTTCTCGAATCTAAGTAGTATTAACCAAAACCTAGGGTAAACGGCCGTTTTTAAGGTTTGATCCATTTCCTAAATAAAGATTGAAAAACGGGAGTGTTTTGGATAATGCAGATATCCTCAAACTTATGTAATTAAGGTCTCCGATTATAAGTTATATTAAGCAAAAACATGCAAAAACGGCCGGTTTTAAGATTTGATCGATTTCTTGAAAAAAGCTTGAAAAACGTCAATTTTTGGAAAATAAACCGGTTTTACAACTCAGCAAGTTATTGCTCTCGAATCTAAGTAATATTAACAAAAACCTTGAAAAACAGCCTTTTTAAAGGTTAGATCCATTTCCTAAAAATGTTCGAAAAACAGGAGTAATTGGATAATGCAAATATCTTCAAACTAATCTAATTAAGGTCTTCGATTATAAGTAATATTAAGCATAAACATGCAAATATGGCCAGTTTTGAGATTCAAACGATTTCTTAAAAAAAGCTTAAAAAAGGTAAATTCTGGGAAAATAAACCGTTTTTCAAACTCAGCAAGTTAGTGCTCTCGAATCTAAGTAATATTTACCAAAACCTGGAAAAAAGATTGAAAAACGGGAGTTTGTGGGTAATGCAAATATCTTTAAACTTATCAAATTATCCTCTCTGATTAGAAGTAATATTAAGCAAAAACATAGAAAAACGGCCAGTTTTGAGATTCGATCGATTTCTTGAAAAAATCTTGAAAAACGTCAAATTTAGGAAAATAAACCGTTTTTCAAACTCAGCAAGTTAGTGCTCTGAAATCTAAGTAATATTTACCAAAACCTGGAAAAAAGATTGAAAAACGGGAGTTTGTGGGTAATGCAAATATCTTTAAACTTATCAAATTAACCTCTCTGATTAGAAGTAATATTAAGCAAAAACATAGAAAAACGGCCAGTTTTGAGATTCGATCGATTTCTTGAAAAAATCTTGAAAAACGTCAAATTTAGGAAAATAAACCGTTTTTCAAACTCAGCAGGTTATTGCTCTCGAATCTATGTAATATTAACCAAAACCTGGAAAAACAGCCGTTTTTAAGTATGATCCATTTCCTAAAAAAGTTCGAAAAACGGGAGTTTTTTGGATAATGCAGATATCTTCATACTTATCTAATTAAGGTCTCCGATTATAAGTAATATTAAGCAAAAACATGCAAATATTGCCAGTTTTGAGATTCAATCGATTTCTTAAAAAAAGCTTGAAAAACGTCAATTTTAGGAAAATAAACCTTTTTTCAAACTTAGTAAGTTATTGCTCTCGAATCTAAGTAATATTAACCAAAACCTGTAAAAACGGCCGTTTTAAGGTTTGATCCATTTCCTAAAAAAGATTGAAAAACGGGAGTTTTTTGGATAATGCAAATATCTTTAAAATTATCAAATCAAGCTCTCCGATTATAAGTAATATTAAGCAAAAACATAGAAAAACCGCCAGTTTTGAGATTCGATCGATTTCTTAAAAAAAGCTTAAAAAACGTCAGTTTGGCGAAAATACACCGTTTTTCAAACTTAGCAAGTTATTAATCTCGAATCTAAGTAATATAAATCAAAACCTGGAAAAACAGCCGGTTTTGAGGGTTGATTTATTTTCTCACAAAGATTGAAAAACGGGAGTTTTGGGGATAATGCAAATATCTTCAAACTTATCAAATTATGGTGTCCGATTATAAGTTAAAAAGGTAAAAACATGCAAATACGGCTAGTTTTGAGATTTAATCCATTTCTTAAAAAAAGCTTGAAAAACGCCAGTTTTGGGAAAATAAACCGTTTTTCAAACTTAGAAAGTTATTGTTCTCAAATCTAAGTAGTATTAACCAAAACCTAGGGTAAACGGCCGTTTTTGAGGTTTGATCCATTTCCTAAAAAAAGATTGAAAAACGGGAGTTTTTTGGATAATGCAGATATCCTCAAACTTATGTAATTAAGGTCCCTGATTATAAGTTATATTAAGCAAAAACATGCAAAAACGGCCGGTTTTAAGATTTGATCGATTTCTTGAAAAAAGCTTGAAAAACGTCAATTTTTGGAAAATAAACCGTTTTTACAACTCAGCAAGTTATTGCTCTCGAATCTAAGTAATATTAACAAAAACCTTGAAAAACAGCCTTTTTAAAGGTTTGATCCATTTCCTAAAAAAGTTCGAAAAACAGGAGTAATTGGATAATGCAAATATCTTCAAACTTATCCAATTAAGGTCTTCGATTATAAGTAATATTAAGCATAAACATGCAAATATGGCCAGTTTTGAGATTCAAACGATTTCTTAAAAAAAGCTTAAGAAAGGTAAATTCTGGGAAAATAAACCGTTTTTCAAACTCAGCAAGTTAGTGCTCTCGAATCTAAGTAATATTTACCAAAACCTGGAAAAAAGATTGAAAAACGGGAGTTTGTGGGTAATGCAAATATCTTTAAACTTATCAAATTATCCTCTCTGATTAGAAGTAATATTAAGCAAAAACATAGAAAAACGGCCAGTTTTGAGATTCGATCGATTTCTTGAAAAAATCTTGAAAAACGTCAAATTTAGGAAAATAAACCGTTTTTCAAACTCAGCAGGTTATTGCTCTCGAATCTATGTAATATTAACCAAAACCTGGAAAAACAGCCGTTTTTAAGTATGATCCATTTCCTAAAATTTCGAAAAACGGGAGTTTTTTGGATAATGCAGATATCTTCATACTTATCTAATTAAGGTCTCCGATTATAAGTAATATTAAGCAAAAACATGCAAATATTGCCAGTTTTGAGATTCAATCGATTTCTTAAAAAAAGCTTGAAAAACGTCAATTTTAGGAAAATAAACCTTTTTTCAAACTTAGTAAGTTATTGCTCTCGAATCTAAGTAATATTAACCAAAACCTGGAAAAACGGCCGTTTTAAGCTTTGATCCATTTCCTAAAAAAGATTGAAAAACGGGAGTTTTTTGGATAATGCAAATATCTTTAAAATTATCAAATCAAACTCTCCGATTATAAGTAATATTAAGCAAAAACATAGAAAAACCACCAGTTTTGAGATTCGATCGATTTCTTAAAGAAAGCTTGAAAAACGTCAGTTTGGCAAAAATACACCGTTTTTCAAACTTAGCAAGTTATTAATCTCGAATCTAAGTAATATAAATCAAAACCTGGAAAAACAGCCGGTTTTGAAGGGTGGATTTATTTTCTCACAAAGATTGAAAAACGGGAGTTTTGGGGATAATGCAAATATCTTCAAACTTATCAAATTAAGGTCTCCGATTATAAGTTAAAAAGGCAAAAACATGCAAATACGGCTAGTTTTGAGATTTAATCCATTTCTTTAAAAAAGCTTGAAAAACGCCAGTTTTGGGAAAATAAACCGTTTTTCAAACTTAGAAAGTTATTGTTCTCGAATCTAAGTAGTATTAACCAAAACCTAGGGTAAACGGCCGTTTTTAAGGTTTGATCCATTTCCTAAAAAAAGATTGAAAAACGGGAGTTTTTTGGATAATGCAGATATCCTCAAACTTATGTAATTAAGGTCTCCGATTATAAGTTATATTAAGCAAAAACATGCAAAAACGGCCGGTTTTAAGATTTGATCGATTTCTTGAAAAAAGCTTGAAAAACGTCAATTTTTGGAAAATAAACCGTTTTTACAACTCAGCAAGTTATTGCTCTCGAATCTAAGTAATATTAACAAAAACCTTGAAAAACAGCCTTTTTAAAGGTTTGATCCATTTCCTAAAAAAGTTCGAAAAACAGGAGTAATTGGATAATGCAAATATCTTCAAACTTATCCAATTAAGGTCTTCGATTATAAGTAATATTAAGCATAAACATGCAAATATGGCCAGTTTTGAGATTCAAACGATTTCTTAAAAAAAGCTTAAAAAAGGTAAATTCTGGGAAAATAAACCGTTTTTCAAACTCAGCAAGTTAGTGCTCTCGAATCTAAGTAATATTTACCAAAACCTGGAAAAAAGATTGAAAAACGGGAGTTTGTGGGTAATGCAAATATCTTTAAACTTATCAATTAACCTCTCTGATTAGAAGTAATATTAAGCAAAAACATAGAAAAACGGCCAGTTTTGAGATTCGATCGATTTCTTGAAAAAATCTTGAAAAACGTCAAATTTAGGAAAATAAACCGTTTTTCAAACTCAGCAGGTTATTGCTCTCGAATCTATGTAATATTAACCAAAACCTGGAAAAACAGCCGTTTTTAAGTATGATCCATTTCCTAAAAAAGTTCGAAAAACGGGAGTTTTTTGGATAATGCAGATATCTTCATACTTATCTAATTAAGGTCTCCGATTATAAGTAATATTAAGCAAAAACATGCAAATATTGCCAGTTTTGAGATTCAATCGATTTCTTAAAAAAAGCTTGAAAAACGTCAATTTTAGGAAAATAAACCTTTTTTCAAACTTAGTAAGTTATTGCTCTCGAATCTAAGTAATATTAACCAAAACCTGTAAAAACGGCCGTTTTAAGGTTTGATCCATTTCCTAAAAAAGATTGAAAAACGGGAGTTTTTTGGATAATGCAAATATCTTTAAAATTATCAAATCAAGCTCTCCGATTATAAGTAATATTAAGCAAAAACATAGAAAAACCGCCAGTTTTGAGATTCGATCGATTTCTTAAAAAAAGCTTAAAAAACGTCAGTTTGGCGAAAATACACCGTTTTTCAAACTTAGCAAGTTATTAATCTCGAATCTAAGTAATATAAATCAAAACCTGGAAAAACAGCCGGTTTTGAGGGTTGATTTATTTTCTCACAAAGATTGAAAAACGGG
This sequence comes from Ceratothoa steindachneri, assembly GCA_963969495.1. Classification (NCBI taxonomy): domain Eukaryota; kingdom Metazoa; phylum Arthropoda; class Malacostraca; order Isopoda; family Cymothoidae; genus Ceratothoa; species Ceratothoa steindachneri. Next base: position 180,278,557 of record OZ018320.1, read on the forward strand.
AGTTTTGGGGATAATGCAAATATCTTCAAACTTATCAAATTATGGTGTCCGATTATAAGTTAAAAAGGTAAAAACATGCAAATACGGCTAGTTTTGAGATTTAATCCATTTCTTAAAAAAAGCTTGAAAAACGCCAGTTTTGGGAAAATAAACCGTTTTTCAAACTTAGAAAGTTATTGTTCTCGAATCTAAGTAGTATTAACCAAAACCTAGGGTAAACGGCCGTTTTTGAGGTTTGATCCATTTCCTAAAAAAAGATTGAAAAACGGGAGTTTTTTGGATAATGCAGATATCCTCAAACTTATGTAATTAAGGTCCCTGATTATAAGTTATATTAAGCAAAAACATGCAAAAACGGCCGGTTTTAAGATTTGATCGATTTCTTGAAAAAAGCTTGAAAAACGTCAATTTTTGGAAAATAAACCGTTTTTACAACTCAGCAAGTTATTGCTCTCGAATCTAAGTAATATTAACAAAAACCTTGAAAAACAGCCTTTTTAAAGGTTTGATCCATTTCCTAAAAAAGTTCGAAAAACAGGAGTAATTGGATAATGCAAATATCTTCAAACTTATCCAATTAAGGTCTTCGATTATAAGTAATATTAAGCATAAACATGCAAATATGGCCAGTTTTGAGATTCAAACGATTTCTTAAAAAAAGCTTAAGAAAGGTAAATTCTGGGAAAATAAACCGTTTTTCAAACTCAGCAAGTTAGTGCTCTCGAATCTAAGTAATATTTACCAAAACCTGGAAAAAAGATTGAAAAACGGGAGTTTGTGGGTAATGCAAATATCTTTAAACTTATCAAATTATCCTCTCTGATTAGAAGTAATATTAAGCAAAAACATAGAAAAACGGCCAGTTTTGAGATTCGATCGATTTCTTGAAAAAATCTTGAAAAACGTCAAATTTAGGAAAATAAACCGTTTTTCAAACTCAGCAGGTTATTGCTCTCGAATCTATGTAATATTAACCAAAACCTGGAAAAACAGCCGTTTTTAAGTATGATCCATTTCCTAAAATTTCGAAAAACGGGAGTTTTTTGGATAATGCAGATATCTTCATACTTATCTAATTAAGGTCTCCGATTATAAGTAATATTAAGCAAAAACATGCAAATATTGCCAGTTTTGAGATTCAATCGATTTCTTAAAAAAAGCTTGAAAAACGTCAATTTTAGGAAAATAAACCTTTTTTCAAACTTAGTAAGTTATTGCTCTCGAATCTAAGTAATATTAACCAAAACCTGGAAAAACGGCCGTTTTAAGCTTTGATCCATTTCCTAAAAAAGATTGAAAAACGGGAGTTTTTTGGATAATGCAAATATCTTTAAAATTATCAAATCAAACTCTCCGATTATAAGTAATATTAAGCAAAAACATAGAAAAACCACCAGTTTTGAGATTCGATCGATTTCTTAAAGAAAGCTTGAAAAACGTCAGTTTGGCAAAAATACACCGTTTTTCAAACTTAGCAAGTTATTAATCTCGAATCTAAGTAATATAAATCAAAACCTGGAAAAACAGCCGGTTTTGAAGGGTGGATTTATTTTCTCACAAAGATTGAAAAACGGGAGTTTTGGGGATAATGCAAATATCTTCAAACTTATCAAATTAAGGTCTCCGATTATAAGTTAAAAAGGCAAAAACATGCAAATACGGCTAGTTTTGAGATTTAATCCATTTCTTTAAAAAAGCTTGAAAAACGCCAGTTTTGGGAAAATAAACCGTTTTTCAAACTTAGAAAGTTATTGTTCTCGAATCTAAGTAGTATTAACCAAAACCTAGGGTAAACGGCCGTTTTTAAGGTTTGATCCATTTCCTAAAAAAAGATTGAAAAACGGGAGTTTTTTGGATAATGCAGATATCCTCAAACTTATGTAATTAAGGTCTCCGATTATAAGTTATATTAAGCAAAAACATGCAAAAACGGCCGGTTTTAAGATTTGATCGATTTCTTGAAAAAAGCTTGAAAAACGTCAATTTTTGGAAAATAAACGGTTTTTACAACTCAGCAAGTTATTGCTCTCGAATCTAAGTAATATTAACAAAAACCTTGAAAAACAGCCTTTTTAAAGGTTTTATCCATTTCCTAAAAAAGTTCGAAAAACAGGAGTAATTGGATAATGCAAATATCTTCAAACTTATCCAATTAAGGTCTTCGATTATAAGTAATATTAAGCATAAACATGCAAATATGGCCTGTTTTGAGATTCAAACGATTTCTTAAAAAAAGCTTAAAAAAGGTAAATTCTGGGAAAATAAACCGTTTTTCAAACTCAGCAAGTTAGTGCTCTCGAATCTAAGTAATATTTACCAAAACCTGGAAAAAAGATTGAAAAACGGGAGTTTGTGGGTAATGCAAATATCTTTAAACTTATCAAATTATCCTCTCTGATTAGAAGTAATATTAAGCAAAAACATAGAAAAACGGCCAGTTTTGAGATTCGATCGATTTCTTGAAAAAATCTTGAAAAACGTCAAATTTAGGAAAATAAACCGTTTTTCAAACTCAGCAAGTTAGTGCTCTCGAATCTAAGTAATATTTACCAAAACCTGGAAAAAAGATTGAAAAACGGGAGTTTGTGGGTAATGCAAATATCTTTAAACTTATCAAATTATCCTCTCTGATTAGAAGTAATATTAAGCAAAAACATAGAAAAACGGCCAGTTTTGAGATTCGATCGATTTCTTGAAAAAATCTTGAAAAACGTCAAATTTAGGAAAATAAACCGTTTTTCAAACTCAGCAGGTTATTGCTCTCGAATCTATGTAATATTAACCAAAACCTGGAAAAAACAGCCGTTTTTAAGTATGATCCATTTTCTAAAAAAGTTCGAAAAACGGGAGTTTTTTGGATAATGCAGATATCTTCATACTTATCTAATTAAGGTCTCCGATTATAAGTTATATTAAGCAAAAACATGCAAAAACGGACAGTTTTAAGATTCGATCGATTTCTTGAAAAAAAGCTTGAAAAAGGTAAATTTTGGGAAAATAAACCTTTTTTCAAACTTAGTAAGTTATTGCTCTCGAATCTAAGTAATATTAACCAAAACCTGTAAAAACGGCCGTTTTAAGGTTTGATCCATTTCCTAAAAAAGATTGAAAAACGGGAGTTTTTTGGATAATGCAAATATCTTTAAAATTATCAAATCAAGCTCTCCGATTATAAGTAATATTAAGCAAAAACATAGAAAAACCGCCAGTTTTGAGATTCGATCGATTTCTTAAAAAAAGCTTGAAAAACGTCAGTTTGGCGAAAATACACCGTTTTTCAAACTTAGCAAGTTATTAATCTCGAATCTAAGTAATATAAATCAAAACCTGGAAAAACAGCCGGTTTTGAAGGGTGGATTTATTTTCTCACAAAGATTGAAAAACGGGAGTTTTGGGGATAATGCAAATATCTTCAAACTTATCAAATTAAGGTCTCCGATTATAAGTTAAAAAGGCAAAAACATGCAAATACGGCTAGTTTTGAGATTTAATCCATTTCTTTAAAAAAGCTTGAAAAACGCCAGTTTTGGGAAAATAAACCGTTTTTCAAACTTAGAAAGTTATTGTTCTCGAATCTAAGTAGTATTAACCAAAACCTAGGGTAAACGGCCGTTTTTAAGGTTTGATCCATTTCCTAAAAAAAGATTGAAAAACGGGAGTGTTTTGGATAATGCAGATATCCTCAAACTTATGTAATTAAGGTCTCCGATTTTAAGTTATATTAAGCAAAAACATGCAAAAACGGCCGGTTTTAAGATTTGATCGATTTCTTGAAAAAAGCTTGAAAAACGTCAATTTTTGGAAAATAAACCGGTTTTACAACTCAGCAAGTTATTGCTCTCGAATCTAAGTAATATTAACAAAAACCTTGAAAAACAGCCTTTTTAAAGGTTAGATCCATTTCCTAAAAATGTTCGAAAAACAGGAGTAATTGGATAATGCAAATATCTTCAAACTAATCCAATTAAGGTCTTCGATTATAAGTAATATTAAGCATAAACATGCAAATATGGCCAGTTTTGAGATTCAAACGATTTCTTAAAAAAAGCTTAAAAAAGGTAAATTCTGGGAAAATAAACCGTTTTTCAAACTCAGCAAGTTAGTGCTCTCGAATCTAAGTAATATTTACCAAAACCTGGAAAAAAGATTGAAAAACGGGAGTTTGTGGGTAATGCAAATATCTTTAAACTTATCAAATTATCCTCTCTGATTAGAAGTAATATTAAGCAAAAACATAGAAAAACGGCCAGTTTTGAGATTCGATCGATTTCTTGAAAAAATCTTGAAAAACGTCAAATTTAGGAAAATAAACCGTTTTTCAAACTAAGCAAGTTAGTGCTCTCGAATCTAAGTAATATTTACCAAAACCTGGAAAAAAGAATGAAAAACGGGAGTTTGTGGGTAATGCAAATATCTTTAAACTTATCAAATTATCCTCTCTGATTAGAAGTAATATTAAGCAAAAACATAGAAAAACGGCCAGTTTTGAGATTCGATTGATTTCTTGAAAAAATCAAGAAAAACGTCAAATTTAGGAAAATAAACCGTTTTTCAAACTGAGCAGGTTATTGCTCTCGAATCTATGTAATATTAACCAAAACCTGGAAAAACAGCCGTTTTTAAGTATGATCCATTTCCTAAAAAAGTTCGAAAAACGGGAGTTTTTTGGATAATGCAGATATCTTCATACTTATCTAATTAAGGTCTCCGATTATAAGTAATATTAAGCAAAAACATGCAAATATTGCCAGTTTTGAGATTCAATCGATTTCTTAAAAAAAGCTTGAAAAACGTCAATTTTAGGAAAATAAACCTTTTTTCAAACTTAGTAAGTTATTGCTCTCGAATCTAAGTAATATTAACCAAAACCTGTAAAAACGGCCGTTTTAAGGTTTGATCCATTTCCTAAAAAAGATTGAAAAACGGGAGTTTTTTGGATAATGCAAATATCTTTAAAATTATCAAATCAAGCTCTCCGATTATAAGTAATATTAAGCAAAAACATAGAAAAACCGCCAGTTTTGAGATTCGATCGATTTCTTAAAAAAAGCTTGAAAAACGTCAGTTTGGCGAAAATACACCGTTTTTCAAACTTAGCAAGTTATTAATCTCGAATCTAAGTAATATAAATCAAAACCTGGAAAAACAGCCGGTTTTGAGGGTTGATTTATTTTCTCACAAAGATTGAAAAACGGGAGTTTTGGGGATAATGCAAATATCTTCAAACTTATCAAATTATGGTGTCCGATTATAAGTTAAAAAGGTAAAAACATGCAAATACGGCTAGTTTTGAGATTTAATCCATTTCTTAAAAAAAGCTTGAAAAACGCCAGTTTTGGGAAAATAAACCGTTTTTCAAACTTAGAAAGTTATTGTTCTCGAATCTAAGTAGTATTAACCAAAACCTAGGGTAAACGGCCGTTTTTAAGGTTTGATCCATTTCCTAAAAAAAGATTGAAAAACGGGAGTTTTTTGGATAATGCAGATATCCTCAAACTTATGTAATTAAGGTCCCTGATTATAAGTTATATTAAGCAAAAACATGCAAAAACGGCCGGTTTTAAGATTTGATCGATTTCTTGAAAAAAGCTTGAAAAACGTCAATTTTTGGAAAATAAACCGTTTTTACAACTCAGCAAGTTATTGCTCTCGAATCTAAGTAATATTAACAAAAACCTTGAAAAACAGCCTTTTTAAAGGTTTGATCCATTTCCTAAAAAAGTTCGAAAAACAGGAGTAATTGGATAATGCAAATATCTTCAAACTTATCCAATTAAGGTCTTCGATTATAAGTAATATTAAGCATAAACATGCAAATATGGCCAGTTTTGAGATTCAAACGATTTCTTAAAAAAAGCTTAAGAAAGGTAAATTCTGGGAAAATAAACCGTTTTTCAAACTCAGCAAGTTAGTGCTCTCGAATCTAAGTAATATTTACCAAAACCTGGAAAAAAGATTGAAAAACGGGAGTTTGTGGGTAATGCAAATATCTTTAAACTTATCAAATTATCCTCTCTGATTAGAAGTAATATTAAGCAAAAACATAGAAAAACGGCCAGTTTTGAGATTCGATCGATTTCTTGAAAAAATCTTGAAAAACGTCAAATTTAGGAAAATAAACCGTTTTTCAAACTCAGCAGGTTATTGCTCTCGAATCTATGTAATATTAACCAAAACCTGGAAAAACAGCCGTTTTTAAGTATGATCCATTTCCTAAAATTTCGAAAAACGGGAGTTTTTTGGATAATGCAGATATCTTCATACTTATCTAATTAAGGTCTCCGATTATAAGTAATATTAAGCAAAAACATGCAAATATTGCCAGTTTTGAGATTCAATCGATTTCTTAAAAAAAGCTTGAAAAACGTCAATTTTAGGAAAATAAACCTTTTTTCAAACTTAGTAAGTTATTGCTCTCGAATCTAAGTAATATTAACCAAAACCTGGAAAAACGGCCGTTTTAAGCTTTGATCCATTTCCTAAAAAAGATTGAAAAACGGGAGTTTTTTGGATAATGCAAATATCTTTAAAATTATCAAATCAAACTCTCCGATTATAAGTAATATTAAGCAAAAACATAGAAAAACCACCAGTTTTGAGATTCGATCGATTTCTTAAAGAAAGCTTGAAAAACGTCAGTTTGGCAAAAATACACCGTTTTTCAAACTTAGCAAGTTATTAATCTCGAATCTAAGTAATATAAATCAAAACCTGGAGAAACAGCCGGTTTTGAAGGGTGGATTTATTTTCTCACAAAGATTGAAAAACGGGAGTTTTGGGGATAATGCAAATATCTTCAAACTTATCAAATTAAGGTCTCCGATTATAAGTTAAAAAGGCAAAAACATGCAAATACGGCTAGTTTTGAGATTTAATCCATTTCTTTAAAAAAGCTTGAAAAACGCCAGTTTTGGGAAAATAAACCGTTTTTCAAACTTAGAAAGTTATTGTTCTCGAATCTAAGTAGTATTAACCAAAACCTAGGGTAAACGGCCGTTTTTAAGGTTTGATCCATTTCCTAAAAAAAGATTGAAAAACGGGAGTTTTTTGGATAATGCAGATATCCTCAAACTTATGTAATTAAGGTCTCCGATTATAAGTTATATTAAGCAAAAACATGCAAAAACGGCCGGTTTTAAGATTTGATCGATTTCTTGAAAAAAGCTTGAAAAACGTCAATTTTTGGAAAATAAACGGTTTTTACAACTCAGCAAGTTATTGCTCTCGAATCTAAGTAATATTAACAAAAACCTTGAAAAACAGCCTTTTTAAAGGTTTGATCCATTTCCTAAAAAAGTTCGAAAAACAGGAGTAATTGGATAATGCAAATATCTTCAAACTTATCCAATTAAGGTCTTCGATTATAAGTAATATTAAGCATAAACATGCAAATATGGCCAGTTTTGAGATTCAAACGATTTCTTAAAAAAAGCTTAAAAAAGGTAAATTCTGGGAAAATAAACCGTTTTTCAAACTCAGCAAGTTAGTGCTCTCGAATCTAAGTAATATTTACCAAAACCTGGAAAAAAGATTGAAAAACGGGAGTTTGTGGGTAATGCAAATATCTTTAAACTTATCAAATTAACCTCTCTGATTAGAAGTAATATTAAGCAAAAACATAGAAAAACGGCCAGTTTTGAGATTCGATCGATTTCTTGAAAAAATCTTGAAAAACGTCAAATTTAGGAAAATAAACCGTTTTTCAAACTCAGCAGGTTATTGCTCTCGAATCTATGTAATATTAACCAAAACCTGGAAAAACAGCCGTTTTTAAGTATGATCCATTTCCTAAAAAAGTTCGAAAAACGGGAGTTTTTTGGATAATGCAGATATCTTCATACTTATCTAATTAAGGTCTCCGATTATAAGTAATATTAAGCAAAAACATGCAAATATTGCCAGTTTTGAGATTCAATCGATTTCTTAAAAAAAGCTTGAAAAACGTCAATTTTAGGAAAATAAACCTTTTTTCAAACTTAGTAAGTTATTGCTCTCGAATCTAAGTAATATTAACCAAAACCTGTAAAAACGGCCGTTTTAAGGTTTGATCCATTTCCTAAAAAAGATTGAAAAACGGGAGTTTTTTGGATAATGCAAATATCTTTAAAATTATCAAATCAAGCTCTCCGATTATAAGTAATATTAAGCAAAAACATAGAAAAACCGCCAGTTTTGAGATTCGATCGATTTCTTAAAAAAAGCTTAAAAAACGTCAGTTTGGCGAAAATACACCGTTTTTCAAACTTAGCAAGTTATTAATCTCGAATCTAAGTAATATAAATCAAAACCTGGAAAAACAGCCGGTTTTGAGGGTTGATTTATTTTCTCACAAAGATTGAAAAACGGGAGTTTTGGGGATAATGCAAATATCTTCAAACTTATCAAATTATGGTGTCCGATTATAAGTTAAAAAGGTAAAAACATGCAAATACGGCTAGTTTTGAGATTTAATCCATTTCTTAAAAAAAGCTTGAAAAACGCCAGTTTTGGGAAAATAAACCGTTTTTCAAACTTAGAAAGTTATTGTTCTCGAATCTAAGTAGTATTAACCAAAACCTAGGGTAAACGGCCGTTTTTGAGGTTTGATCCATTTCCTAAAAAAAGATTGAAAAACGGGAGTTTTTTGGATAATGCAGATATCCTCAAACTTATGTAATTAAGGTCCCTGATTATAAGTTATATTAAGCAAAAACATGCAAAAACGGCCGGTTTTAAGATTTGATCGATTTCTTGAAAAAAGCTTGAAAAACGTCAATTTTTGGAAAATAAACCGTTTTTACAACTCAGCAAGTTATTGCTCTCGAATCTAAGTAATATTAACAAAAACCTTGAAAAACAGCCTTTTTAAAGGTTTGATCCATTTCCTAAAAAAGTTCGAAAAACAGGAGTAATTGGATAATGCAAATATCTTCAAACTTATCCAATTAAGGTCTTCGATTATAAGTAATATTAAGCATAAACATGCAAATATGGCCAGTTTTGAGATTCAAACGATTTCTTAAAAAAAGCTTAAGAAAGGTAAATTCTGGGAAAATAAACCGTTTTTCAAACTCAGCAAGTTAGTGCTCTCGAATCTAAGTAATATTTACCAAAACCTGGAAAAAAGATTGAAAAACGGGAGTTTGTGGGTAATGCAAATATCTTTAAACTTATCAAATTATCCTCTCTGATTAGAAGTAATATTAAGCAAAAACATAGAAAAACGGCCAGTTTTGAGATTCGATCGATTTCTTGAAAAAATCTTGAAAAACGTCAAATTTAGGAAAATAAACCGTTTTTCAAACTCAGCAGGTTATTGCTCTCGAATCTATGTAATATTAACCAAAACCTGGAAAAACAGCCGTTTTTAAGTATGATCCATTTCCTAAAATTTCGAAAAACGGGAGTTTTTTGGATAATGCAGATATCTTCATACTTATCTAATTAAGGTCTCCGATTATAAGTAATATTAAGCAAAAACATGCAAATATTGCCAGTTTTGAGATTCAATCGATTTCTTAAAAAAAGCTTGAAAAACGTCAATTTTAGGAAAATAAACCTTTTTTCAAACTTAGTAAGTTATTGCTCTCGAATCTAAGTAATATTAACCAAAACCTGGAAAAACGGCCGTTTTAAGCTTTGATCCATTTCCTAAAAAAGATTGAAAAACGGGAGTTTTTTGGATAATGCAAATATCTTTAAAATTATCAAATCAAACTCTCCGATTATAAGTAATATTAAGCAAAAACATAGAAAAACCACCAGTTTTGAGATTCGATCGATTTCTTAAAGAAAGCTTGAAAAACGTCAGTTTGGCAAAAATACACCGTTTTTCAAACTTAGCAAGTTATTAATCTCGAATCTAAGTAATATAAATCAAAACCTGGAAAAACAGCCGGTTTTGAAGGGTGGATTTATTTTCTCACAAAGATTGAAAAACGGGAGTTTTGGGGATAATGCAAATATCTTCAAACTTATCAAATTAAGGTCTCCGATTATAAGTTAAAAAGGCAAAAACATGCAAATACGGCTAGTTTTGAGATTTAATCCATTTCTTTAAAAAAGCTTGAAAAACGCCAGTTTTGGGAAAATAAACCGTTTTTCAAACTTAGAAAGTTATTGTTCTCGAATCTAAGTAGTATTAACCAAAACCTAGGGTAAACGGCCGTTTTTAAGGTTTGATCCATTTCCTAAAAAAAGATTGAAAAACGGGAGTTTTTTGGATAATGCAGATATCCTCAAACTTATGTAATTAAGGTCTCCGATTATAAGTTATATTAAGCAAAAACATGCAAAAACGGCCGGTTTTAAGATTTGATCGATTTCTTGAAAAAAGCTTGAAAAACGTCAATTTTTGGAAAATAAACGGTTTTTACAACTCAGCAAGTTATTGCTCTCGAATCTAAGTAATATTAACAAAAACCTTGAAAAACAGCCTTTTTAAAGGTTTGATCCATTTCCTAAAAAAGTTCGAAAAACAGGAGTAATTGGATAATGCAAATATCTTCAAACTTATCCAATTAAGGTCTTCGATTATAAGTAATATTAAGCATAAACATGCAAATATGGCCAGTTTTGAGATTCAAACGATTTCTTAAAAAAAGCTTAAAAAAGGTAAATTCTGGGAAAATAAACTGTTTTTCAAACTCAGCAAGTTAGTGCTCTCGAATCTAAGTAATATTTACCAAAACCTGGAAAAAAGATTGAAAAACGGGAGTTTGTGGGTAATGCAAATATCTTTAAACTTATCAAATTATCCTCTCTGATTAGAAGTAATATTAAGCAAAAACATAGAAAAACGGCCAGTTTTGAGATTCGATCGATTTCTTGAAAAAATCTTGAAAAACGTCAAATTTAGGAAAATAAACCGTTTTTCAAACTCAGCAAGTTAGTGCTCTCGAATCTAAGTAATATTTACCAAAACCTGGAAAAAAGATTGAAAAACGGGAGTTTGTGGGTAATGCAAATATCTTTAAACTTATCAAATTATCCTCTCTGATTAGAAGTAATATTAAGCAAAAACATAGAAAAACGGCCAGTTTTGAGATTCGATCGATTTCTTGAAAAAATCTTGAAAAACGTCAAATTTAGGAAAATAAACCGTTTTTCAAACTCAGCAGGTTATTGCTCTCGAATCTATGTAATATTAACCAAAACCTGGAAAAAACAGCCGTTTTTAAGTATGATCCATTTTCTAAAAAAGTTCGAAAAACGGGAGTTTTTTGGATAATGCAGATATCTTCATACTTATCTAATTAAGGTCTCCGATTATAAGTTATATTAAGCAAAAACATGCAAAAACGGACAGTTTTAAGATTCGATCGATTTCTTGAAAAAAAGCTTGAAAAAGGTAAATTTTGGGAAAATAAACCTTTTTTCAAACTTAGTAAGTTATTGCTCTCGAATCTAAGTAATATTAACCAAAACCTGTAAAAACGGCCGTTTTAAGGTTTGATCCATTTCCTAAAAAAGATTGAAAAACGGGAGTTTTTTGGATAATGCAAATATCTTTAAAATTATCAAATCAAGCTCTCCGATTATAAGTAATATTAAGCAAAAACATAGAAAAACCGCCAGTTTTGAGATTCGATCGATTTCTTAAAAAAAGCTTGAAAAACGTCAGTTTGGCGAAAATACACCGTTTTTCAAACTTAGCAAGTTATTAATCTCGAATCTAAGTAATATAAATCAAAACCTGGAAAAACAGCCGGTTTTGAAGGGTGGATTTATTTTCTCACAAAGATTGAAAAACGGGAGTTTTGGGGATAATGCAAATATCTTCAAACTTATCAAATTAAGGTCTCCGATTATAAGTTAAAAAGGCAAAAACATGCAAATACGGCTAGTTTTGAGATTTAATCCATTTCTTTAAAAAAGCTTGAAAAACGCCAGTTTTGGGAAAATAAACCGTTTTTCAAACTTAGAAAGTTATTGTTCTCGAATCTAAGTAGTATTAACCAAAACCTAGGGTAAACGGCCGTTTTTAAGGTTTGATCCATTTCCTAAAAAAAGATTGAAAAACGGGAGTGTTTTGGATAATGCAGATATCCTCAAACTTATGTAATTAAGGTCTCCGATTTTAAGTTATATTAAGCAAAAACATGCAAAAACGGCCGGTTTTAAGATTTGATCGATTTCTTGAAAAAAGCTTGAAAAACGTCAATTTTTGGAAAATAAACCGGTTTTACAACTCAGCAAGTTATTGCTCTCGAATCTAAGTAATATTAACAAAAACCTTGAAAAACAGCCTTTTTAAAGGTTAGATCCATTTCCTAAAAATGTTCGAAAAACAGGAGTAATTGGATAATGCAAATATCTTCAAACTAATCCAATTAAGGTCTTCGATTATAAGTAATATTAAGCATAAACATGCAAATATGGCCAGTTTTGAGATTCAAACGATTTCTTAAAAAAAGCTTAAAAAAGGTAAATTCTGGGAAAATAAACCGTTTTTCAAACTCAGCAAGTTAGTGCTCTCAAATCTAAGTAATATTTACCAAAACCTGGAAAAAAGATTGAAAAACGGGAGTTTGTGGGTAATGCAAATATCTTTAAACTTATCAAATTATCCTCTCTGATTAGAAGTAATATTAAGCAAAAACATAGAAAAACGGCCAGTTTTGAGATTCGATTGATTTCTTGAAAAAATCTTGAAAAACGTCAAATTTAGGAAAATAAACCGTTTTTCAAACTCAGCAGGTTATTGCTCTCGAATCTATGTAATATTAACCAAAACCTGGAAAAACAGCCGTTTTTAAGTATGATCCATTTCCTAAAAAAGTTCGAAAAACGGGAGTTTTTTGGATAATGCAGATATCTTCATACTTATCTAATTAAGGTCTCCGATTATAAGTAATATTAAGCAAAAACATGCAAATATTGCCAGTTTTGAGATTCAATCGATTTCTTAAAAAAAGCTTGAAAAACGTCAATTTTAGGAAAATAAACCTTTTTTCAAACTTAGTAAGTTATTGCTCTCGAATCTAAGTAATATTAACCAAAACCTGTAAAAACGGCCGTTTTAAGGTTTGATCCATTTCCTAAAAAAGATTGAAAAACGGGAGTTTTTTGGATAATGCAAATATCTTTAAAATTATCAAATCAAGCTCTCCGATTATAAGTAATATTAAGCAAAAACATAGAAAAACCGCCAGTTTTGAGATTCGATCGATTTCTTAAAAAAAGCTTGAAAAACGTCAGTTTGGCGAAAATACACCGTTTTTCAAACTTAGCAAGTTATTAATCTCGAATCTAAGTAATATAAATCAAAACCTGGAAAAACAGCCGGTTTTGAGGGTTGATTTATTTTCTCACAAAGATTGAAAAACGGGAGTTTTGGGGATAATGCAAATATCTTCAAACTTATCAAATTATGGTGTCCGATTATAAGTTAAAAAGGTAAAAACATGCAAATACAGCTAGTTTTGAGATTTAATCCATTTCTTAAAAAAAGCTTGAAAAACGCCAGTTTTGGGAAAATAAACCGTTTTTCAAACTTAGAAAGTTATTGTTCTCGAATCTAAGTAGTATTAACCAAAACCTAGGGTAAACGGCCGTTTTTAAGGTTTGATCCATTTCCTAAAAAAAGTTTGAAAAACGGGAGTTTTTTGGATAATGCAGATATCCTCAAACTTATGTAATTAAGGTCCCTGATTATAAGTTATATTAAGCAAAAACATGCAAAAACGGCCGGTTTTAAGATTTGATCGATTTCTTGAAAAAAGCTTGAAAAACGTCAATTTTTGGAAAATAAACCGTTTTTACAACTCAGCAAGTTATTGCTCTCGAATCTAAGTAATATTAACAAAAACCTTGAAAAACAGCCTTTTTAAAGGTTTGATCCATTTCCTAAAAAAGTTCGAAAAACAGGAGTAATTGGATAATGCAAATATCTTCAAACTTATCCAATTAAGGTCTTCGATTATAAGTAATATTAAGCATAAACATGCAAATATGGCCAGTTTTGAGATTCAAACGATTTCTTAAAAAAAGCTTAAGAAAGGTAAATTCTGGGAAAATAAACCGTTTTTCAAACTCAGCAAGTTAGTGCTCTCAAATCTAAGTAATATTTACCAAAACCTGGAAAAAAGATTGAAAAACGGGAGTTTGTGGGTAATGCAAATATCTTTAAACTTATCAAATTATCCTCTCTGATTAGAAGTAATATTAAGCAAAAACATAGAAAAACGGCCAGTTTTGAGATTCGATCGATTTCTTGAAAAAATCTTGAAAAACGTCAAATTTAGGAAAATAAACCGTTTTTCAAACTCAGCAGGTTATTGCTCTCGAATCTATGTAATATTAACCAAAACCTGGAAAAACAGCCGTTTTTAAGTATGATCCATTTCCTAAAAAAGTTCGAAAAACGGGAGTTTTTTGGATAATGCAGATATCTTCATACTTATCTAATTAAGGTCTCCGATTATAAGTAATATTAAGCAAAAACATGCAAATATTGTCAGTTTTGAGATTCAATCGATTTCTTAAAAAAAGCTTGAAAAACGTCAATTTTAGGAAAATAAACCTTTTTTCAAACTTAGTAAGTTATTGCTCTCGAATCTAAGTAATATTAACCAAAACCTGTAAAAACGGCCGTTTTAAGGTTTGATCCATTTCCTAAAAAAGATTGAAAAACGGGAGTTTTTTGGATAATGCAAATATCTTTAAAATTATCAAATCAAGCTCTCCGATTATAAGTAATATTAAGCAAAAACATAGAAAAACCGCCAGTTTTGAGATTCGATCGATTTCTTAAAAAAAGCTTGAAAAACGTCAGTTTGGCGAAAATACACCGTTTTTCAAACTTAGCAAGTTATTAATCTCGAATCTAAGTAATATAAATCAAAACCTGGAAAAACAGCCGGTTTTGAAGGGTGGATTTATTTTCTCACAAAGATTGAAAAACGGGAGTTTTGGGGATAATGCAAATATCTTCAAACTTATCAAATTAAGGTCTCCGATTATAAGTTAAAAAGGCAAAAACATGCAAATACGGCTAGTTTTGAGATTTAATCCATTTCTTTAAAAAAGCTTGAAAAACGCCAGTTTTGGGAAAATAAACCGTTTTTCAAACTTAGAAAGTTATTGTTCTCGAATCTAAGTAGTATTAACCAAAACCTAGGGTAAACGGCCGTTTTTAAGGTTTGATCCATTTCCTAAAAAAAGATTGAAAAACGGGAGTGTTTTGGATAATGCAGATATCCTCAAACTTATGTAATTAAGGTCTCCGATTATAAGTTATATTAAGCAAAAACATGCAAAAACGGCCGGTTTTAAGATTTGATCGATTTCTTGAAAAAAGCTTGAAAAACGTCAATTTTTGGAAAATAAACCGTTTTTACAACTCAGCAAGTTATTGCTCTCGAATCTAAGTAATATTAACAAAAACCTTGAAAAACAGCCTTTTTAAAAGTTTGATCCATTTCCTAAAAATGTTCGAAAAACAGGAGTAATTGGATAATGCAAATATCTTCAAACTTATCCAATTAAGGTCTTCGATTATAAGTAATATTAAGCATAAACATGCAAATATGGCCAGTTTTGAGATTCAAACGATTTCTTAAAAAAAGCTTAAAAAAGGTAAATTCTGGGAAAATAAACCGTTTTTCAAACTCAGCAAGTTAGTGCTCTCGAATCTAAGTAATATTTACCAAAACCTGGAAAAAAGATTGAAAAACGGGAGTTTGTGGGTAATGCAAATATCTTTAAACTTATCAAATTATCCTCTCTGATTAGAAGTAATATTAAGCAAAAACATAGAAAAACGGCCAGTTTTGAGATTCGATCGATTTCTTGAAAAAATCTTGAAAAACGTCAAATTTAGGAAAATAAACCGTTTTTCAAACTCAGCAAGTTAGTGCTCTCGAATCTAAGTAATATTTACCAAAACCTGGAAAAAAGATTGAAAAACGGGGGTTTGTGGGTAATGCAAATATCTTTAAACTTATCAAATTATCCTCTCTGATTAGAAGTAATATTAAGCAAAAACATAGAAAAACGGCCAGTTTTGAGATTCGATCGATTTCTTGAAAAAATCTTGAAAAACGTCAAATTTAGGAAAATAAACCGTTTTTCAAACTCAGCAGGTTATTGCTCTCGAATCTATGTAATATTAACCAAAACCTGGAAAAACAGGTGTTTTTAAGTATGATCCATTTCCTAAAAAAGTTCGAAAAACGGGAGTTTTTTGGATAATGCAGATATCTTCATACTTATCTAATTAAGGTCTCCGATTATAAGTAATATTAAGCAAAAACATGCAAATATTGTCAGTTTTGAGATTCAATCGATTTCTTAAAAAAAGCTTGAAAAACGTCAATTTTAGGAAAATAAACCTTTTTTCAAACTTAGTAAGTTATTGCTCTCGAATCTAAGTAATATTAACCAAAACCTGTAAAAACGGCCGTTTTAAGGTTTGATCCATTTCCTAAAAAAGATTGAAAAACGGGAGTTTTTTGGATAATGCAAATATGTTTAAAATTATCAAATCAAGCTCTCCGATTATAAGTAATATTAAGCAAAAACATAGAAAAACCGCCAGTTTTGAGATTCGATCGATTTCTTCAAAAAAGCTTGAAAAACGTCAGTTTGGCGAAAATACACCGTTTTTCAAACTTAGCAAGTTATTAATCTCAAATCTAAGTAATATAAATCATAACCTGGAAAAACAGCCGGTTTTGAAGGGTGGATTTATTTTCTCACAAAGATTGAAAAACGGGAGTTTTGGGGATAATGCAAATATCTTCAAACTTATCAAATTAAGGTCTCCGATTATAAGTTTAAAAGGCAAAAACATGCAAATACGGCTAGTTTTGAGATTTAATCCATTTCTTTAAAAAAGCTTGAAAAACGCCAGTTTTATGAAAATAAACCGTTTTTCAAACTTAGAAAGTTATTGTTCTCGAATCTAAGTAGTATTAACCAAAACCTAGGGTAAACGGCCGTTTTTAAGGTTTGATCCATTTCCTAAAAAAAGATTGAAAAACGGGAGTTTTTTGGATAATGCAGATATCCTCAAACTTATGTAATTAAGGTCCCTGATTATAAGTTATATTAAGCAAAAACATGCAAAAACGGCCGGTTTTAAGATTTGATCGATTTCTTGAAAAAAGCTTGAAAAACGTCAATTTTTGGAAAATAAACCGTTTTTACAACTCAGCAAGTTATTGCTCTCGAATCTAAGTAATATTAACAAAAACCTTGAAAAACAGCCTTTTTAAAGGTTTGATCCATTTCCTAAAAAAGTTCGAAAAACAGGAGTAATTGGATAATGCAAATATCTTCAAACTTATCCAATTAAGGTCTTCGATTATAAGTAATATTAAGCATAAACATGCAAATATGGCCAGTTTTGAGATTCAAACGATTTCTTAAAAAAAGCTTAAGAAAGGTAAATTCTGGGAAAATAAACCGTTTTTCAAACTCAGCAAGTTAGTGCTCTCGAATCTAAGTAATATTTACCAAAACCTGGAAAAAAGATTGAAAAACGGGAGTTTGTGGGTAATGCAAATATCTTTAAACTTATCAAATTATCCTCTCTGATTAGAAGTAATATTAAGCAAAAACATAGAAAAACGGCCAGTTTTGAGATTCGATCGATTTCTTGAAAAAATCTTGAAAAACGTCAAATTTAGGAAAATAAACCGTTTTTCAAACTCAGCAGGTTATTGCTCTCGAATCTATGTAATATTAACCAAAACCTGGAAAAACAGCCGTTTTTAAGTATGATCCATTTCCTAAAAAAGTTCGAAAAACGGGAGTTTTTTGGATAATGCAGATATCTTCATACTTATCTAATTAAGGTCTCCGATTATAAGTAATATTAAGCAAAAACATGCAAATATTGCCAGTTTTGAGATTCAATCGATTTCTTAAAAAAAGCTTGAAAAACGTCAATTTTAGGAAAATAAACCTTTTTTTAAACTTAGTAAGTTATTGCTCTCGAATCTAAGTAATATTAACCAAAACCTGGAAAAACGGCCGTTTTAAGGTTTGATCCATTTCCTAAAAAAGATTGAAAAACGGGAGTTTTTTTGGATAATGCAAATATCTTTAAAATTATCAAATCAAGCTCTCCGATTATAAGTAATATTAAGCAAAAACATAGAAAAACCGCCAGTTTTGAGATTCGATCGATTTCTTAAAAAAAGCTTGAAAAACGTCAGTTTGGCGAAAATACACCGTTTTTCAAACTTAGCAAGTTATTAATCTCGAATCTAAGTAATATAAATCAAAACCTGGAAAAACAGCCGGTTTTGAAGGGTGGATTTATTTTCTCACAAAGATTGAAAAACGGGAGTTTTGGGGATAATGCAAATATCTTCAAACTTATCAAATTAAGGTCTCCGATTATAAGTTAAAAAGGCAAAAACATGCAAATACGGCTAGTTTTGAGATTTAATCCATTTCTTTAAAAAAGCTTGAAAAACGCCAGTTTTGGGAAAATAAACCGTTTTTCAAACTTAGAAAGTTATTGTTCTCGAATCTAAGTAGTATTAACCAAAACCTAGGGTAAACGGCCGTTTTTAAGGTTTGATCCATTTCCTAAAAAAAGATTGAAAAACGGGAGTGTTTTGGATAATGCAGATATCCTCAAACTTATGTAATTAAGGTCTCCGATTATAAGTTATATTAAGCAAAAACATGCAAAAACGGCCGGTTTTAAGATTTGATCGATTTCTTGAAAAAAGCTTGAAAAACGTCAATTTTTGGAAAATAAACCGGTTTTACAACTCAGCAAGTTATTGCTCTCGAATCTAAGTAATATTAACAAAAACCTTGAAAAACAGCCTTTTTAAAGGTTAGATCCATTTCCTAAAAATGTTCGAAAAACAGGAGTAATTGGATAATGCAAATATCTTCAAACTAATCCAATTAAGGTCTTCGATTATAAGTAATATTAAGCATAAACATGCAAATATGGCCAGTTTTGAGATTCAAACGATTTCTTAAAAAAAGCTTAAAAAAGGTAAATTCTGGGAAAATAAACCGTTTTTCAAACTCAGCAAGTTAGTGCTCTCGAATCTAAGTAATATTTACCAAAAACTGGAAAAAAGATTGAAAAACGGGAGTTTGTGGGTAATGCAAATATCTTTAAACTTATCAAATTATCCTCTCTGATTAGAAGTAATATTAAGCAAAAACATAGAAAAACGGCCAGTTTTGAGATTCGATCGATTTCTTGAAAAAATCTTGAAAAACGTCAAATTTAGGAAAATAAACCGTTTTTCAAACTCAGCAAGTTAGTGCTCTCGAATCTAAGTAATATTTACCAAAACCTGGAAAAAAGATTGAAAAACGGGAGTTTGTGGGTAATGCAAATATCTTTAAACTTATCAAATTATCCTCTCTGATTAGAAGTAATATTAAGCAAAAACATAGAAAAACGGCCAGTTTTGAGATTCGATCGATTTCTTGAAAAAATCTTGAAAAAAGTCAAATTTAGGAAAATAAACCGTTTTTCAAACTCAGCAGGTTATTGCTCTCGAATCTATGTAATATTAACCAAAACCTGGAAAAACAGCCGTTTTTAAGTATGATCCATTTCCTAAAAAAGTTCGAAAAACGGGAGTTTTTTGGATAATGCAGATATCTTCATACTTATCTAATTAAGGTCTCCGATTATAAGTAATATTAAGCAAAAACATGCAAATATTGCCAGTTTTGAGATTCAATCGATTTCTTAAAAAAAGCTTGAAAAACGTCAATTTTAGGAAAATAAACCTTTTTTCAAACTTAGTAAGTTATTGCTCTCGAATCTAAGTAATATTAACCAAAACCTGTAAAAACGGCCGTTTTAAGGTTTGATCCATTTCCTAAAAAAGATTGAAAAACGGGAGTTTTTTGGATAATGCAAATATCTTTAAAATTATCAAATCAAGCTCTCCGATTATAAGTAATATTAAGCAAAAACATAGAAAAACCGCCAGTTTTGAGATTCGATCGATTTCTTAAAAAAAGCTTGAAAAACGTCAGTTTGGCGAAAATACACCGTTTTTCAAACTTAGCAAGTTATTAATCTCAAATCTAAGTAATATAAATCAAAACCTGGAAAAACAGCCGGTTTTGAAGGGTGGATTTATTTTCTCACAAAGATTGAAAAACGGGAGTTTTGGGGATAATGCAAATATCTTCAAACTTATCAAATTAAGGTCTCCGATTATAAGTTAAAAAGGCAAAAACATGCAAATACGGCTAGTTTTGAGATTTAATCCATTTCTTTAAAAAAGCTTGAAAAACGCAAGTTTTGGGAAAATAAACCGTTTTTCAAACTTAGAAAGTTATTGTTCTCGAATCTAAGTAGTATTAACCAAAACCTAGGGTAAACGGCCGTTTTTAAGGTTTGATCCATTTCCTAAAAAAAGATTGAAAAACGGGAGTTTTTTGGATAATGCAGATATCCTCAATCTTATGTAATTAAGGTCCCTGATTATAAGTTATATTAAGCAAAAACATGCAAAAACGGCCGGTTTTAAGATTTGATCGATTTCTTGAAAAAAGCTTGAAAAACGTCAATTTTTGGAAAATAAACCGTTTTTACAACTCAGCAAGTTATTGCTCTCGAATCTAAGTAATATTAACAAAAACCTTGAAAAACAGCCTTTTTAAAGGTTTGATCCATTTCCTAAAAAAGTTCGAAAAACAGGAGTAATTGGATAATGCAAATATCTTCAAACTTATCCAATTAAGGTCTTCGATTATAAGTAATATTAAGCATAAACATGCAAATATGGCCAGTTTTGAGATTCAAACGATTTCTTAAAAAAAGCTTAAGAAAGGTAAATTCTGGGAAAATAAACCGTTTTTCAAACTCAGCAAGTTAGTGCTCTCGAATCTAAGTAATATTTACCAAAACCTGGAAAAAAGATTGAAAAACGGGAGTTTGTGGGTAATGCAAATATCTTTAAACTTATCAAATTATCCTCTCTGATTAGAAGTAATATTAAGCAAAAACATAGAAAAACGGCCAGTTTTGAGATTCGATCGATTTCTTGAAAAAATCTTGAAAAACGTCAAATTTAGGAAAATAAACCGTTTTTCAAACTCAGCAGGTTATTGCTCTCGAATCTATGTAATATTAACCAAAACCTGGAAAAACAGCCGTTTTTAAGTATGATCCATTTCCTAAAAAAGTTCGAAAAACGGGAGTTTTTTGGATAATGCAGATATCTTCATACTTATCTAATTAAGGTCTCCGATTATAAGTAATATTAAGCAAAAACATGCAAATATTGCCAGTTTTGAGATTCAAACGATTTCTTAAAAAAAGCTTGAGAAAGGTAAATTCTGGGAAAATAAACCGTTTTTCAAACTCAGCAGGTTAGTGCTCTCGAATCTAAGTAATATTTACCAAAACCTGGAAAAAAGATTGAAAAACGGGAGTTTGTGGGAATGCAAATATCTTTAAACTTATCAAATTATCCTCTCTGATTAGAAGTAATATTAAGCAAAAACATAGAAAAACGGCCAGTTTTGAGATTCGATCGATTTCTTGAAAAAATCTTGAAAAACGTCAAATTTAGGAAAATAAACCGTTTTTCAAACTCAGCAAGTTAGTGCTCTCGAATCTAAGTAATATTTACCAAAACCTGGAAAAAAGATTGAAAAACGGGAGTTTGTGGGTAGTGCAAATATCTTTAAACTTATCAAATTATCCTCTCTGATTAGAAGTAATATTAAGCAAAAACATAGAAAAACGGCCAGTTTTGAGATTCGATCGATTTCTTGAAAAAATCTTGAAAAACGTCAAATTTAGAAAAATAAACCGTTTTTCAAACTCAGCAGGTTATTGCTCTCGAATCTATGTAATATTAACCAAAACCTGGAAAAACAGCCGTTTTTAAGTATGATCCATTTCCTAAAAAAGTTCGAAAAACGGGAGTTTTTTGGATAATGCAGATATCTTCATACTTATCTAATTAAGGTCTCCGATTATAAGTAATATTAAGCAAAAACATGCAAATATTGCCAGTTTTGAGATTCAATCGATTTCTTAAAAAAAGCTTGAAAAACGTCAATTTTAGGAAAATAAACCTTTTTTCAAACTTAGTAAGTTATTGCTCTCGAATCTAAGTAATATTAACCAAAACCTGGAAAAACGGCCGTTTTAAGGTTTGATCCATTTCCTAAAAAAGATTGAAAAACGGGAGTTTTTTGGATAATGCAAATATCTTTAAAATTATCAAATCAAGCTCTCCGATTATAAGTAATATTAAGCAAAAACATAGAAAAACCGCCAGTTTTGAGATTCGATCGATTTCTTAAAAAAAGCTTGAAAAACGTCAGTTTGGCAAAAATACACCGTTTTTCAAACTTAGCAAGTTATTAATCTCAAATCTAAGTAATATAAATCAAAACCTGGAAAAACAGCCGGTTTTGAAGGGTGGATTTATTTTCTCACAAAGATTGAAAAACGGGAGTTTTGGGGATAATGCAAATATCTTCAAACTTATCAAATTAAGGTCTCCGATTATAAGTTAAAAAGGCAAAAACATGCAAATACGGCTAGTTTTGAGATTTAATCCATTTCTTTAAAAAAGCTTGAAAAACGCAAGTTTTGGGAAAATAAACCTTTTTCAAACTTAGAAAGTTATTGTTCTCGAATCTAAGTAGTATTAACCAAAACCTAGGGTAAACGGCCGTTTTTAAGGTTTGATCCATTTCCTAAAAAAAGATTGAAAAACGGGAGTTTTTTGGATAATGCAGATATCCTCAAACTTATGTAATTAAGGTCCCTGATTATAAGTTATATTAAGCAAAAACATGCAAAAACGGCCGGTTTTAAGATTTGATCGATTTCTTGAAAAAAGCTTGAAAAACGTCAATTTTTGGAAAATAAACCGTTTTTACAACTCAGCAAGTTATTGCTCTCGAATCTAAGTAATATTACCAAAAACCTTGAAAAACAGCCTTTTTAAAGGTTTGATCCATTTCCTAAAAAAGTTCGAAAAACAGGAGTAATTGGATAATGCAAATATCTTCAAACTTATCCAATTAAGGTCTTCGATTATAAGTAATATTAAGCATAAACATGCAAATATGGCCAGTTTTGAGATTCAAACGATTTCTTAAAAAAAGCTTAAGAAAGGTAAATTCTGGGAAAATAAACCGTTTTTCAAACTCAGCAAGTTAGTGCTCTCGAATCTAAGTAATATTTACCAAAACCTGGAAAAAAGATTGAAAAACGGGAGTTTGTGGGTAATGCAAATATCTTTAAACTTATCAAATTATCCTCTCTGATTAGAAGTAATATTAAGCAAAAACATAGAAAAACGGCCAGTTTTGAGATTCGATCGATTTCTTGAAAAAATCTTGAAAAACGTCAAATTAAGGAAAATAAACCGTTTTTCAAACTCAGCAGGTTATTGCTCTCGAATCTATGTAATATTTACCAAAACCTGGAAAAACAGCCGTTTTTAAGTATGATCCATTTCCTAAAAAAGTTCGAAAAACGGGAGTTTTTTGGATAATGCAGATATCTTCATACTTATCTAATTAAGGTCTCCGATTATAAGTAATATTAAGCAAAAACATGCAAATATTGCCAGTTTTGAGATTCAATCGATTTCTTAAAAAAAGCTTGAAAAACGTCAATTTTAGGAAAATAAACCTTTTTTCAAACTTAGTAAGTTATTGCTCTCGAATCTAAGTAATATTAACCAAAACCTGGAAAAACGGCCGTTTTAAGGTTTGATCCATTTCCTAAAAAAGATTGAAAAACGGGAGTTTTTTGGATAATGCAAATATCTTTAAAATTATCAAATCAAGCTCTCCGATTATAAGTAATATTAAGCAAAAACATAGAAAAACCGCCAGTTTTGAGATTCGATCGATTTCTTAAAAAAAGCTTGAAAAACGTCAGTTTGGCGAAAATACACCGTTTTTCAAACTTAGAAGGTATAAATCTCAAATATAAGTAATATAAATCAAAACCTGGAAAAACAGCTGGTTTTGAAGGGTGGATTTATTTTCTCACAAAGATTGAAAAACGGGAGTTTTGGGGATAATGCAAATATCTTCAAACTTATCAAATTAAGGTCTCCGATTATAAGTTAAAAAGGCAAAAACATGCAAATACGGCTAGTTTTGAGATTTAATCCATTTCTTTAAAAAAGCTTGAAAAACGCAAGTTTTGGGAAAATAAACCGTTTTTCAAACTTAGAAAGTTATTGTTCTCGAATCTAAGTAGTATTAACCAAAACCTAGGGTAAACGGCCGTTTTTAAGGTTTGATCCATTTCCTAAAAAAAGATTGAAAAACGGGAGTTTTTTGGATAATGCAGATATCCTCAAACTTATGTAATTAAGGTCTCTGATTATAAGTTATATTAAGCAAAAACATGCAAAAACGGCCGGTTTTAAGATTTGATCGATTTCTTGAAAAAAGCTTGAAAAACGTCAATTTTTGGAAAATAAACCGTTTTTACAACTCAGCAAGTTATTGCTCTCGAATCTAAGTAATATTAACAAAAACCTTGAAAAACAGCCTTTTTAAAGGTTTGATCCATTTCCTAAAAAAGTTCGAAAAACAGGAGTAATTGGATAATGCAAATATCTTCAAACTTATCCAATTAAGGTCTTCGATTATAAGTAATATTAAGCATAAACATGCAAATATGGCCAGATTTGAGATTCAAACGATTTCTTAAAAAAAGCTTAAAAAAGGTAAATTCTGGGAAAATAAACCGTTTTTCAAACTCAGCAAGTTAGTGCTCTCGAATCTAAGTAATATTTACCAAAACCTGGAAAAAAGATTGAAAAACGGGAGTTTGTGGGTAATGCAAATATCTTTAAACTTATCAAATTATCCTCTCTGATTAGAAGTAATATTAAGCAAAAACATAGAAAAACGGCCAGTTTTGAGATTCGATCGATTTCTTGAAAAAATCTTGAAAAACGTCAAATTTAGGAAAATAAACCGTTTTTCAAACTCAGCAGGTTATTGCTCTCGAATCTATGTATGTAATATTAACCAAAACCTGGAAAAACAGCCATTTTTAAGTATGATCCATTTCCTAAAAAAGTTCGAAAAACGGGAGTTTTTTGGATAATGCAGATATCTTCATACTTATCTAATTAAGGTCTCCGATTATAAGTTATATTAAGCAAAAACATGCAAAAACGGCCAGTTTTAAGATTCGATCGATTTCGTGAAAAAAGCTTGAAAAAGGTAAATTTTGGGAAAATAAACCGTTTTTCAAACTCAGCAAGTTATTGCTCTCGAATCTAAGTAATATTAACAAATACCTGGAAAAACAGCCTTTTTAAAGGTTTGATCCATTTCCTAAAAAAGTTCGAAAAACAGGAGTATTTGAATAATGCAAATATCTTCAAACTTATCCAATTAAAGTCTCCGATTATAAGTAATATTAAGCAAAAACATGCAAATATTGCCAGTTTTGAGATTCAATCGATTTCTTAAAAAAAAGCTTGAAAAACGTCAATTTTAGGAAAATAAACCTTTTTTCAAACTTAGTAAGTTATTGCTCTCGAATCTAAGTAATATTAACCCAAACCTGGAAAAACGGCCGTTTTAAGGTTTGATCCATTTCCTAAAAAAGATTGAAAAACGGGAGTTTTTTGGATAATGCAAATATCTTTAAAATTATCAAATCAAGCTCTCCGATTATAAGTAATATTAAGCAAAAACATAGAAAAACCGCCAGTTTTGAGATTCGATCGATTTCTTAAAAAAAGCTTGAAAAACGTCAGTTTGGCGAAAATACACCGTTTTTCAAACTTAGCAAGTTATTAATCTCGAATCTAAGTAATATAAATCAAAATCTGGAAAAACAGCCGGTTTTGAAGGGTGGATTTATTTTCTCACAAAGATTGAAAAACGAGAGTTTTGGGGATAATGCAAATATCTTCAAACTTATCAAATTAAGGTCTCCGATTATAAGTTAAAAAGGCAAAAACATGCAAATACGGCTAGTTTTGAGATTTAATCCATTTCTTAAAAAAGCTTGAAAAACGCCAGTTTTGGGAAAATAAACCGTTTTTCAAACTTAGAAAGTTATTGTTCTCGAATCTAAGTAGTATTAATCAAAACCAAGGGTAAACGGCCGTTTTTAAGGTTTGATCCATTTCCTAAAAAAAGATTGAAAAACGGGAGTTTTTTGGATAATGCAGATATCCTCAAACTTATGTAATTAAGGTCTCCGATTATAAGTTATATTAAGCAAAAACATGCAAAAACGGCTGGTTTTAAGATTTGATCGATTTCTTGAAAAAAGCTTGAAAAACGTCAATTTTTGGAAAATAAACCGTTTTTACAACTCAGCAAGTTATTGCTCTCGAATCTAAGTAATATTAACAAAAACCTTGAAAAACAGCCTTTTTAAAGGTTTGATCCATTTCCTAAAAAAGTTCGAAAAACAGGAGTAATTGGATAATGCAAATATCTTCAAACTTATCCAATTAAGATCTTCGATTATAAGTAATATTAAGCATAAACATGCAAATATGGCCAGTTTTGAGATTCAAACGATTTCTTAAAAAAAGCTTAAAAAAGGTAAATTCTGGGAAAATAAACCGTTTTTCAAACTCAGCAAGTTAGTGCTCTCGAATCTAAGTAATATTTACCAAAACCTGGAAAAAAGATTGAAAAACGAGAGTTTGTGGGTAATGCAAATATCTTTAAACTTATCAAATTATCCTCTCTGATTAGAAGTAATATTAAGCAAAAACATAGAAAAACGGCCAGTTTTGAGATTCGATCGATTTCTTGAAAAAATCTTGAAAAACGTCAAATTTAGGAAAATAAACCGTTTTTCAAACTCAGCAGGTTATTGCTCTCGAATCTATGTAATATTAACCAAAACCTGGAAAAACAGCCGTTTTTAAGTATGATCCATTTCCTAAAAAAGTTCGAAAAACGGGAGTTTTTTGGATAATGCAGATATCTTCATACTTATCTAATTAAGGTCTCCGATTATAAGTAATATTAAGCAAAAACATGCAAATATTGCCAGTTTTGAGATTCAAACGATTTCTTAAAAAAAGCTTGAGAAAGGTAAATTCTGGGAAAATAAACCGTTTTTCAAACTCAGCAAGTTAGTGCTCTCGAATCTAAGTAATATTTACCAAAACCTGGAAAAAAGCCTGAAAAACGGGAGTTTGTGGGTAATGCAAATATCTTTAAACTTATCAAATTATCCTCTCTGATTAGAAGTAATATTAAGCAAAAACATAGAAAAACGGCCAGTTTTGAGATTCGATCGATTTCTTAAAAAAAGCTTGAAAAACGTCAGTTTGGCGAAAATACACCGTTTTTCAAACTTAGAAGGTATAAATCTCAAATATAAGTAATATAAATCAAAACCTGGAAAAACAGCTGGTTTTGAAGGGTGGATTTATTTTCTCACAAAGATTGAAAAACGGGAGTTTTGGGGATAATGCAAATATCTTCAAACTTATCAAATTAAGGTCTCCGATTATAAGTTAAAAAGGCAAAAACATGCAAATACGGCTAGTTTTGAGATTTAATCCATTTCTTTAAAAAAGCTTGAAAAACGCAAGTTTTGGGAAAATAAACCGTTTTTCAAACTTAGAAAGTTATTGTTCTCGAATCTAAGTAGTATTAACCAAAACCTAGGGTAAACGGCCGTTTTTAAGGTTTGATCCATTTCCTAAAAAAAGATTGAAAAACGGGAGTTTTTTGGATAATGCAGATATCCTCAAACTTATGTAATTAAGGTCTCTGATTATAAGTTATATTAAGCAAAAACATGCAAAAACGGCCGGTTTTAAGATTTGATCGATTTCTTGAAAAAAGCTTGAAAAACGTCAATTTTTGGAAAATAAACCGTTTTTACAACTCAGCAAGTTATTGCTCTCGAATCTAAGTAATATTAACAAAAACCTTGAAAAACAGCCTTTTTAAAGGTTTGATCCATTTCCTAAAAAAGTTCGAAAAACAGGAGTAATTGGATAATGCAAATATCTTCAAACTTATCCAATTAAGGTCTTCGATTATAAGTAATATTAAGCATAAACATGCAAATATGGCCAGATTTGAGATTCAAACGATTTCTTAAAAAAAGCTTAAAAAAGGTAAATTCTGGGAAAATAAACCGTTTTTCAAACTCAGCAAGTTAGTGCTCTCGAATCTAAGTAATATTTACCAAAACCTGGAAAAAAGATTGAAAAACGGGAGTTTGTGGGTAATGCA
This sequence comes from Ceratothoa steindachneri, assembly GCA_963969495.1. NCBI lineage: Eukaryota > Metazoa > Arthropoda > Malacostraca > Isopoda > Cymothoidae > Ceratothoa > Ceratothoa steindachneri. The sequence continues at coordinate 180,306,706 of OZ018320.1, forward strand.
AATATCTTTAAACTTATCAAATTATCCTCTCTGATTAGAAGTAATATTAAGCAAAACATAGAAAAACGGCCAGTTTTTGAGATTCGATCGATTTCTTGAAAAAATCTTGAAAAACGTCAAATTTAGGAAAATAAACCGTTTTTCAAACTCAGCAGGTTATTGCTCTCGAATCTATGTATGTAATATTAACCAAAACCTGGAAAAACAGCCATTTTTAAGTATGATCCATTTCCTAAAAAAGTTCGAAAAACGGGAGTTTTTTGGATAATGCAGATATCTTCATACTTATCTAATTAAGGTCTCCGATTATAAGTTATATTAAGCAAAAACATGCAAAAAACGGCCAGTTTTAAGATTCGATCGATTTCGTGAAAAAAGCTTGAAAAAGGTAAATTTTGGGAAAATAAACCGTTTTTCAAACTCAGCAAGTTATTGCTCTCGAATCTAAGTAATATTAACAAATACCTGGAAAAACAGCCTTTTTAAAGGTTTGATCCATTTCCTAAAAAAGTTCGAAAAACAGGAGTATTTGAATAATGCAAATATCTTCAAACTTATCCAATTAAAGTCTCCGATTATAAGTAATATTAAGCAAAAACATGCAAATATTGCCAGTTTTGAGATTCACAATCGATTTCTTAAAAAAAAGCTTGAAAAACGTCAATTTTAGGAAAATAAACCTTTTTTCAAACTTAGTAAGTTATTGCTCTCGAATCTAAGTAATATTAACCCAAACCTGGAAAAACGGCCGTTTTAAGGTTTGATCCATTTCCTAAAAAAGATTGAAAAACGGGAGTTTTTTGGATAATGCAAATATCTTTAAAATTATCAAATCAAGCTCTCCGATTATAAGTAATATTAAGCAAAAACATAGAAAAACCGCCAGTTTTGAGATTCGATCGATTTCTTAAAAAAAGCTTGAAAAACGTCAGTTTGGCGAAAATACACCGTTTTTCAAACTTAGCAAGTTATTAATCTCGAATCTAAGTAATATAAATCAAAATCTGGAAAAACAGCCGGTTTTGAAGGGTGGATTTATTTTCTCACAAAGATTGAAAAACGAGAGTTTTGGGGATAATGCAAATATCTTCAAACTTATCAAATTAAGGTCTCCGATTATAAGTTAAAAAGGCAAAAACATGCAAATACGGCTAGTTTTGAGATTTAATCCATTTCTTAAAAAAAGCTTGAAAAACGCCAGTTTTGGGAAAATAAACCGTTTTTCAAACTTAGAAAGTTATTGTTCTCGAATCTAAGTAGTATTAATCAAAACCAAGGGTAAACGGCCGTTTTTAAGGTTTGATCCATTTCCTAAAAAAAGATTGAAAAACGGGAGTTTTTTGGATAATGCAGATATCCTCAAACTTATGTAATTAAGGTCTCCGATTATAAGTTATATTAAGCAAAAACATGCAAAAACGGCTGGTTTTAAGATTTGATCGATTTCTTGAAAAAAGCTTGAAAAACGTCAATTTTTGGAAAATAAACCGTTTTTACAACTCAGCAAGTTATTGCTCTCGAATCTAAGTAATATTAACAAAAACCTTGAAAAACAGCCTTTTTAAAGGTTTGATCCATTTCCTAAAAAAGTTCGAAAAACAGGAGTAATTGGATAATGCAAATATCTTCAAACTTATCCAATTAAGATCTTCGATTATAAGTAATATTAAGCATAAACATGCAAATATGGCCAGTTTTGAGATTCAAACGATTTCTTAAAAAAAGCTTAAAAAAGGTAAATTCTGGGAAAATAAACCGTTTTTCAAACTCAGCAAGTTAGTGCTCTCGAATCTAAGTAATATTTACCAAAACCTGGAAAAAAGATTGAAAAACGAGAGTTTGTGGGTAATGCAAATATCTTTAAACTTATCAAATTATCCTCTCTGATTAGAAGTAATATTAAGCAAAAACATAGAAAAACGGCCAGTTTTGAGATTCGATCGATTTCTTGAAAAAATCTTGAAAAACGTCAAATTTAGGAAAATAAACCGTTTTTCAAACTCAGCAGGTTATTGCTCTCGAATCTATGTAATATTAACCAAAACCTGGAAAAACAGCCGTTTTTAAGTATGATCCATTTCCTAAAAAAGTTCGAAAACGGGAGTTTTTTGGATAATGCAGATATCTTCATACTTATCTAATTAAGGTCTCCGATTATAAGTAATATTAAGCAAAAACATGCAAATATTGCCAGTTTTGAGATTCAAACGATTTCTTAAAAAAAGCTTGAGAAAGGTAAATTCTGGGAAAATAAACCGTTTTTCAAACTCAGCAAGTTAGTGCTCTCGAATCTAAGTAATATTTACCAAAACCTGGAAAAAAGCCTGAAAAACGGGAGTTTGTGGGTAATGCAAATATCTTTAAACTTATCAAATTATCCTCTCTGATTAGAAGTAATATTAAGCAAAAACATAGAAAAACGGCCAGTTTTGAGATTCGATCGATTTCTTGAAAAAATCTTGAAAAACGTCAAATTTAGGAAAATAAACCGTTTTTCAAACTCAGCAAGTTAGTGCTCTCGAATCTAAGTAATATTTACCAAAACCTGGAAAAAAGATTGAAAAACGGGAGTTTGTGGGTAGTGCAAATATCTTTAAACTTATCAAATTATCCTCTCTGATTAGAAGTAATATTAAGCAAAAACATAGAAAAACGGCCAGTTTTGAGATTCGATCGATTTCTTGAAAAAATCTTGAAAAACGTCAAATTTAGGAAAATAAACCGTTTTCAAACTCAGCAGGTTATTGCTCTCGAATCTATGTAATATTAACCAAAACCTGGAAAAACAGCCGTTTTTAAGTATGATCCATTTCCTAAAAAAGTTCGAAAAACGGGAGTTTTTTGGATAATGAAGATATCTTCATACTTATCTAATTAAGGTCTCCGATTATAAGTTATATTAAGCAAAAACATGCAAAAACGGCCAGTTTTAAGATTCGATCGATTTCTTGAAAAAAGCTTGAAAAAGGTAAATCTTGGAAAATAAACCGTTTTTCAAACTCAGCAAGTTATTGCTCTCGAATCTAAGTAATATTAACAAATACCTGGAAAAACAGCCTTTTTAAAGGTTTGATCCATTTCCTAAAAAAGTTCGAAAAACAGGAGTATTTGAATAATGCAAATATCTTCAAACTTATCCAATTAAAGTCTCCGATTATAAGTAATATTAAGCAAAAACATGCAAATATTGCCAGTTTTGAGATTCAATCGATTTCTTAAAAAAAAAGCTTGAAAAACGTCAATTTTAGGAAAATAAACCTTTTTTCAAACTTAGTAAGTTATTGCTCTCGAATCTAAGTAATATTAACCAAAACCTGGAAAAACGGCCGTTTTAAGGTTTGATCCATTTCCTAAAAAAGATTGAAAAACGGGAGTTTTTTGGATAATGCAAATATCTTTAAAATTATCAAATCAAGCTCTCCGATTATAAGTAATATTAAGCAAAAACATAGAAAAACCGCCAGTTTTGAGATTCGATCGATTTCTTAAAAAAAGCTTGAAAAACGTCAGTTTGGCGAAAATACACCGTTTTTCAAACTTAGCAAGTTATTAATCTCGAATCTAAGTAATATAAATCAAAATCTGGAAAAACAGCCGGTTTTGAAGGGTGGATTTATTTTCTCACAAAGATTAAAAAACGAGAGTTTTGGGGATAATGTAAATATCTTCAAACTTATCAAATTAAGGTCTCCGATTATAAGTTAAAAAGGCAAAAACATGCAAATACGGCTAGTTTTGAGATTTAATCCATTTCTTAAAAAAAGCTTGAAAAACGCCAGTTTTGGGAAAATAAACCGTTTTTCAAACTTAGAAAGTTATTGTTTTCGAATCTAAGTAGTATTAATCAAAACCAAGGGTAAACGGCCGTTTTTAAGGTTTGATCCATTTCCTAAAAAAAGATTGAAAAACGGGAGTTTTTTGGATAATGCAGATATCCTCAAACTTATGTAATTAAGGTCTCCGATTATAAGTTATATTAAGCAAAAACATGCAAAAACGGCTGGTTTTAAGATTTGATCGATTTCTTGAAAAAAGCTTGAAAAACGTCAATTTTTGGAAAATAAACCGTTTTTACAACTCAGCAAGTTATTGCTCCCTCTCGAATCTAAGTAATATTAACAAAAAACCTTGAAAAACAGCCTTTTTAAAGGTTTGATCCATTTCCTAAAAAAGTTCGAAAAACAGGAGTAATTGGATAATGCAAATATCTTCAAACTTATCCAATTAAGGTCTTCGATTATAAGTAATATTAAGCATAAACATGCAAATATGGCCAGTTTTGAGATTCAAACGATTTCTTAAAAAAAAGCTTAAGAAAGGTAAATTCTGGGAAAATAAACCGTTTTTCAAACTCAGCAAGTTAGTGCTCTCGAATCTAAGTAATATTTAACAAAACCTGGAAAAAAGATTGAAAAACGGGAGTTTGTGGGTAATGCAAATATCTTTAAACTTATCAAATTATCCTCTCTGATTAGAAGTAATATTAAGCAAAAACATAGAAAAACGGCCAGTTTTGAGATTCGATCGATTTCTTGAAAAAATCTTGAAAAAAGTCAAATTTAGGAAATAAACCGTTTTTCAAACTCAGCAGGTTATTGCTCTCGAATCTATGTAATATTAACCAAAACCTGGAAAAACAGCCGTTTTTAAGTATGATCCATTTCCTAAAAAAGTTCGAAAAACGGGGGTTTTTTGGATAATGCAGATATCTTCATACTTATCTAATTAAGGTCTCCGATTATAAGTTATATTAAGCAAAAACATGCAAAAACGGCCAGTTTTAAGATTCGATCGATTTCTTGAAAAAAGCTTGAAAAAGGTAAATTTTGGGAAAATAAACCGTTTTTCAAACTCAGCAAGTTATTGCTCTCGAATCTAAGTAATATTAACAAATACCTGGAAAAACAGCTTTTTAAAGGTTTGATCCATTTCCTAAAAAAGTTCGAAAAACAGGAGTATTTGAATAATGCAAATATCTTCAAACTTATCCAATTAAAGTCTCCGATTATAAGTAATATTAAGCAAAAACATGCATATATTGCCAGTTTTGAGATTCAATCGATTTCTTAAAAAAAAAGCTGAAAAACGTCAATTTTAGGAAAATAAACCTTTTTTCAAACTTAGTAAGTTATTGCTCTCGAATCTAAGTAATATTAACCAAAACCTGGAAAAACGGCCGTTTTAAGGTTTGATCCATTTCCTAAAAAAGATTGAAAAACGGGAGTTTTTTGGATAATGCAAATATCTTTAAAATTATCAAATCAAGCTCTCCGATTATAAGTAATATTAAGCAAAAACATAGAAAAACCGCCAGTTTTGAGATTCGATCGATTTCTTAAAAAAAGCTTGAAAAACGTCAGTTTGGCGAAAATACACCGTTTTTCAAACTTAGCAAGTTATTAATCTCGAATCTAAGTAATATAAATCAAAATCTGGAAAAACAGCCGGTTTTGAAGGGTGGATTTATTTTCTCACAAAGATTGAAAAACGAGAGTTTTGGGGATAATGCAAATATCTTCAAACTTATCAAATTAAGGTCTCCGATTATAAGTTAAAAAGGCAAAAACATGCAAATACGGCTAGTTTTGAGATTTAATCCATTTCTTAAAAAAAGCTTGAAAAACGCCAGGTTTGGCAAAATAAACCGTTTTTCAAACTTAGAAAGTTATTGTTCTCGAATCTAAGTAGTATTAATCAAAACCAAGGGTAAACGGCCGTTTTTAAGGTTTGATCCATTTCCTAAAAAAAGATTGAAAAACGGGAGTTTTTTGGATAATGCAGATATCCTCAAACTTATGTAATTAAGGTCTCCGATTATAAGTTATATTAAGCAAAAACATGCAAAAACGGCTGGTTTTAAGATTTGATCGATTTCTTGAAAAAAGCTGAAAAACGTCAATTTTTGGAAAATAAACCGTTTTTACAACTCAGCAAGTTATTGCTCTCGAATCTAAGTAATATTAACAAAAACCTTGAAAAACAGCCTTTTTAAAGGTTTGATCCATTTCCTAAAAAAGTTCGAAAACAGGAGTAATTGGATAATGCAAATATCTTCAAACTTATCCAATTAAGGTCTTCGATTATAAGTAATATTAAGCATAAACATGCAAATATGGCCAGTTTTGAGATTCAAACGATTTCTTAAAAAAAGCTTAAGAAAGGTAAATTCTGGGAAAATAAACCGTTTTTCAAACTCAGCAAGTTAGTGCTCTCGAATCTAAGTAATATTTAACAAAACCTGGAAAAAAGATTGAAAAACGGGAGTTTGTGGGTAATGCAAATATCTTTAAACTTATCAAATTATCCTCTCTGATTAGAAGTAATATTAAGCAAAAACATAGAAAAACGGCCAGTTTTGAGATTCGATCGATTTCTTGAAAAAATCTTGAAAAAAAGTCAAATTTAGGAAAATAAACCGTTTTTCAAACTCAGCAGGTTATTGCTCTCGAATCTATGTAATATTAACCAAAACCTGGAAAAACAGCCGTTTTTAAGTATGATCCATTTCCTAAAAAAGTTCGAAAAACGGGAGTTTTTTGGATAATGCAGATATCTTCATACTTATCTAATTAAGGTCTCCGATTATAAGTTATATTAAGCAAAAACATGCAAAAACGGCCAGTTTTAAGATTCGATCGATTTCTTGAAAAAGCTTGAAAAAGGTAAATTTTGGGAAATAAACCGTTTTTCAAACTCAGCAAGTTATTGCTCTCGAATCTAAGTAATATTAACAAATACCTGGAAAAACAGCCTTTTTAAAGGTTTGATCCATTTCCTAAAAAAGTTCGAAAAACAGGAGTATTTGAATAATGCAAATATCTTCAAACTTATCCAATTAAAGTCTCCGATTATAAGTAATATTAAGCAAAAACATGCAAATATTGCCAGTTTTGAGATTCAATCGATTTCTTAAAAAAAAAGCTTGAAAAACGTCAATTTTAGGAAAATAAACCTTTTTTCAAACTTAGTAAGTTATTGCTCTCGAATCTAAGTAATATTAACCAAAACCTGGAAAAACGGCCGTTTTAAGGTTTGATCCATTTCCTAAAAAAGATTGAAAAACGGGAGTTTTTTGGATAATGCAAATATCTTTAAAATTATCAAATCAAGCTCTCCGATTATAAGTAATATTAAGCAAAAACATAGAAAAACCGCCAGTTTTGAGATTCGATCGATTTCTTAAAAAAAGCTTGAAAAACGTCAGTTTGGCGAAAATACACCGTTTTTCAAACTTAGCAAGTTATTAATCTCGAATCTAAGTAATATAAATCAAAATCTGGAAAAACAGCCGGTTTTGAAGGGTGGATTTATTTTCTCACAAAGATTAAAAAACGAGAGTTTTGGGGATAATGTAAATATCTTCAAACTTATCAAATTAAGGTCTCCGATTATAAGTTAAAAAGGCAAAAACATGCAAATACGGCTAGTTTTGAGATTTAATCCATTTCTTAAAAAAAGCTTGAAAAACGCCAGTTTTGGGAAAATAAACCGTTTTTCAAACTTAGAAAGTTATTGTTCTCGAATCTAAGTAGTATTAATCAAAACCAAGGGTAAACGGCCGTTTTTAAGGTTTGATCCATTTCCTAAAAAAAGATTGAAAAACGGGAGTTTTTTGGATAATGCAGATATCCTCAAACTTATGTAATTAAGGTCTCCGATTATAAGTTATATTAAGCAAAAACATGCAAAAACGGCTGGTTTTAAGATTTGATCGATTTCTTGAAAAAAGCTTGAAAAACGTCAATTTTTGGAAAATAAACCGTTTTTACAACTCAGCAAGTTATTGCTCTCGAATCTAAGTAATATTAACAAAAACCTTGAAAAACAGCCTTTTTAAAGGTTTGATCCATTTCCTAAAAAAGTTCGAAAAACAGGAGTAATTGGATAATGCAAATATCTTCAAACTTATCCAATTAAGGTCTTCGATTATAAGTAATATTAAGCATAAACATGCAAATATGGCCAGTTTTGAGATTCAAACGATTTCTTAAAAAAAGCTTAAGAAAGGTAAATTCTGGGAAAATAAACCGTTTTTCAAACTCAGCAAGTTAGTGCTCTCGAATCTAAGTAATATTTAACAAAACCTGGAAAAAAGATTGAAAAACGGGAGTTTGTGGGTAATGCAAATATCTTTAAACTTATCAAATTATCCTCTCTGATTAGAAGTAATATTAAGCAAAAACATAGAAAAACGGCCAGTTTTGAGATTCGATCGATTTCTTGAAAAAATCTTGAAAAAAGTCAAATTTAGGAAAATAAACCGTTTTTCAAACTCAGCAGGTTATTGCTCTCGAATCTATGTAATATTAACCAAAACCTGGAAAAACAGCCGTTTTTAAGTATGATCCATTTCCTAAAAAAGTTCGAAAAACGGGAGTTTTTTGGATAATGCAGATATCTTCATACTTATCTAATTAAGGTCTCCGATTATAAGTTATATTAAGCAAAAACATGCAAAAACGGCCAGTTTTAAGATTCGATCGATTTCTTGAAAAAAGCTTGAAAAAGGTAAATTTTGGGAAAATAAACCGTTTTTCAAACTCAGCAAGTTATTGCTCTCGAATCTAAGTAATATTAACAAATACCTGGAAAAACAGCCTTTTTAAAGGTTTGATCCATTTCCTAAAAAAGTTCGAAAAACAGGAGTATTTGAATAATGCAAATATCTTCAAACTTATCTAATTAAAGTCTCCGATTATAAGTAATATTAAGCAAAAACATGCATATATTGCCAGTTTTGAGATTCAATCGATTTCTTAAAAAAAAGCTTGAAAAACGTCAATTTTAGGAAAATAAACCTTTTTTCAAACTTAGTAAGTTATTGCTCTCGAATCTAAGTAATATTAACCAAAACCTGGAAAAACGGCCGTTTTAAGGTTTGATCCATTTCCTAAAAAAGATTGAAAAACGGGAGTTTTTTGGATAATGCAAATATCTTTAAAATTATCAAATCAAGCTCTCCGATTATAAGTAATATTAAGCAAAAACATAGAAAAACCGCCAGTTTTGAGATTCGATCGATTTCTTAAAAAAAGCTTGAAAAACGTCAGTTTGGCGAAAATACACCGTTTTTCAAACTTAGCAAGTTATTAATCTCGAATCTAAGTAATATAAATCAAAATCTGGAAAAACAGCCGGTTTTGAAGGGTGGATTTATTTTCTCACAAAGATTGAAAAACGAGAGTTTTGGGGATAATGCAAATATCTTCAAACTTATCAAATTAAGGTCTCCGATTATAAGTTAAAAAGGCAAAAACATGCAAATACGGCTAGTTTTGAGATTTAATCCATTTCTTAAAAAAAGCTTGAAAAACGCCAGGTTTGGCAAAATAAACCGTTTTTCAAACTTAGAAAGTTATTGTTCTCGAATCTAAGTAGTATTAATCAAAACCAAGGGTAAACGGCCGTTTTTAAGGTTTGATCCATTTCCTAAAAAAAGATTGAAAAACGGGAGTTTTTTGGATAATGCAGATATCCTCAAACTTATGTAATTAAGGTCTCCGATTATAAGTTATATTAAGCAAAAACATGCAAAAACGGCTGGTTTTAAGATTTGATCGATTTCTTGAAAAAAGCTTGAAAAACGTCAATTTTTGGAAAATAAACCGTTTTTACAACTCAGCAAGTTATTGCTCTCGAATCTAAGTAATATTAACAAAAACCTTGAAAAACAGCCTTTTTAAAGGTTTGATCCATTTCCTAAAAAAGTTCGAAAAACAGGAGTAATTGGATAATGCAAATATCTTCAAACTTATCCAATTAAGGTCTTCGATTATAAGTAATATTAAGCATAAACATGCAAATATGGCCAGTTTTGAGATTCAAACGATTTCTTAAAAAAAGCTTAAGAAAGGTAAATTCTGGGAAAATAAACCGTTTTTCAAACTCAGCAAGTTAGTGCTCTCGAATCTAAGTAATATTTAACAAAACCTGGAAAAAAGATTGAAAAACGGGAGTTTGTGGGTAATGCAAATATCTTTAAACTTATCAAATTATCCTCTCTGATTAGAAGTAATATTAAGCAAAAACATAGAAAAACGGCCAGTTTTGAGATTCGATCGATTTCTTGAAAAAATCTTGAAAAAAGTCAAATTTAGGAAAATAAACCGTTTTTCAAACTCAGCAGGTTATTGCTCTCGAATCTATGTAATATTAACCAAAACCTGGAAAAACAGCCGTTTTTAAGTATGATCCATTTCCTAAAAAAGTTCGAAAAACGGGAGTTTTTTGGATAATGCAGATATCTTCATACTTATCTAATTAAGGTCTCCGATTATAAGTTATATTAAGCAAAAACATGCAAAAACGGCCAGTTTTAAGATTCGATCGATTTCTTGAAAAAAGCTTGAAAAAGGTAAATTTTGGGAAAATAAACCGTTTTTCAAACTCAGCAAGTTATTGCTCTCGAATCTAAGTAATATTAACAAATACCTGGAAAAACAGCCTTTTTAAAGGTTTGATCCATTTCCTAAAAAAGTTCGAAAAACAGGAGTATTTGAATAATGCAAATATCTTCAAACTTATCCAATTAAAGTCTCCGATTATAAGTAATATTAAGCAAAAACATGCATATATTGCCAGTTTTGAGATTCAATCGATTTCTTAAAAAAAAGCTTGAAAAACGTCAATTTTAGGAAAATAAACCTTTTTTCAAACTTAGTAAGTTATTGCTCTCGAATCTAAGTAATATTAACCAAAACCTGGAAAAACGGCCGTTTTAAGGTTTGATCCATTTCCTAAAAAAGATTGAAAAACGGGAGTTTTTTGGATAATGCAAATATCTTTAAAATTATCAAATCAAGCTCTCCGATTATAAGTAATATTAAGCAAAAACATAGAAAAACCGCCAGTTTTGAGATTCGATCGATTTCTTAAAAAAAGCTTGAAAAACGTCAGTTTGGCGAAAATACACCGTTTTTCAAACTTAGCAAGTTATTAATCTCGAATCTAAGTAATATAAATCAAAATCTGGAAAAACAGCCGGTTTTGAAGGGTGGATTTATTTTCTCACAAAGATTGAAAAACGAGAGTTTTGGGGATAATGCAAATATCTTCAAACTTATCAAATTAAGGTCTCCGATTATAAGTTAAAAAGGCAAAAACATGCAAATACGGCTAGTTTTGAGATTTAATCCATTTCTTAAAAAAAGCTTGAAAAACGCCAGGTTTGGCAAAATAAACCGTTTTTCAAACTTAGAAAGTTATTGTTCTCGAATCTAAGTAGTATTAATCAAAACCAAGGGTAAACGGCCGTTTTTAAGGTTTGATCCATTTCCTAAAAAAAGATTGAAAAACGGGAGTTTTTTGGATAATGCAGATATCCTCAAACTTATGTAATTAAGGTCTCCGATTATAAGTTATATTAAGCAAAAACATGCAAAAACGGCTGGTTTTAAGATTTGATCGATTTCTTGAAAAAAGCTTGAAAAACGTCAATTTTTGGAAAATAAACCGTTTTTACAACTCAGCAAGTTATTGCTCTCGAATCTAAGTAATATTAACAAAAACCTTGAAAAACAGCCTTTTTAAAGGTTTGATCCATTTCCTAAAAAAGTTCGAAAAACAGGAGTAATTGGATAATGCAAATATCTTCAAACTTATCCAATTAAGGTCTTCGATTATAAGTAATATTAAGCATAAACATGCAAATATGGCCAGTTTTGAGATTCAAACGATTTCTTAAAAAAAGCTTAAGAAAGGTAAATTCTGGGAAAATAAACCGTTTTTCAAACTCAGCAAGTTAGTGCTCTCGAATCTAAGTAATATTTAACAAAACCTGGAAAAAAGATTGAAAAACGGGAGTTTGTGGGTAATGCAAATATCTTTAAACTTATCAAATTATCCTCTCTGATTAGAAGTAATATTAAGCAAAAACATAGAAAAACGGCCAGTTTTGAGATTCGATCGATTTCTTGAAAAAATCTTGAAAAAAGTCAAATTTAGGAAAATAAACCGTTTTTCAAACTCAGCAGGTTATTGCTCTCGAATCTATGTAATATTAACCAAAACCTGGAAAAACAGCCGTTTTTAAGTATGATCCATTTCCTAAAAAAGTTCGAAAAACGGGAGTTTTTTGGATAATGCAGATATCTTCATACTTATCTAATTAAGGTCTCCGATTATAAGTTATATTAAGCAAAAACATGCAAAAACGGCCAGTTTTAAGATTCGATCGATTTCTTGAAAAAAGCTTGAAAAAGGTAAATTTTGGGAAAATAAACCGTTTTTCAAACTCAGCAAGTTATTGCTCTCGAATCTAAGTAATATTAACAAATACCTGGAAAAACAGCCTTTTTAAAGGTTTGATCCATTTCCTAAAAAAGTTCGAAAAACAGGAGTATTTGAATAATGCAAATATCTTCAAACTTATCCAATTAAAGTCTCCGATTATAAGTAATATTAAGCAAAAACATGCAAATATTGCCAGTTTTGAGATTCAATCGATTTCTTAAAAAAAAAGCTTGAAAAACGTCAATTTTAGGAAAATAAACCTTTTTTCAAACTTAGTAAGTTATTGCTCTCGAATCTAAGTAATATTAACCAAAACCTGGAAAAACGGCCGTTTTAAGGTTTGATCCATTTCCTAAAAAAGATTGAAAAACGGGAGTTTTTTGGATAATGCAAATATCTTTAAAATTATCAAATCAAGCTCTCCGATTATAAGTAATATTAAGCAAAAACATAGAAAAACCGCCAGTTTTGAGATTCGATCGATTTCTTAAAAAAAGCTTGAAAAACGTCAGTTTGGCGAAAATACACCGTTTTTCAAACTTAGCAAGTTATTAATCTCGAATCTAAGTAATATAAATCAAAATCTGGAAAAACAGCCGGTTTTGAAGGGTGGATTTATTTTCTCACAAAGATTAAAAAACGAGAGTTTTGGGGATAATGTAAATATCTTCAAACTTATCAAATTAAGGTCTCCGATTATAAGTTAAAAAGGCAAAAACATGCAAATACGGCTAGTTTTGAGATTTAATCCATTTCTTAAAAAAAGCTTGAAAAACGCCAGTTTTGGGAAAATAAACCGTTTTTCAAACTTAGAAAGTTATTGTTCTCGAATCTAAGTAGTATTAATCAAAACCAAGGGTAAACGGCCGTTTTTAAGGTTTGATCCATTTCCTAAAAAAAGATTGAAAAACGGGAGTTTTTTGGATAATGCAGATATCCTCAAACTTATGTAATTAAGGTCTCCGATTATAAGTTATATTAAGCAAAAACATGCAAAAACGGCTGGTTTTAAGATTTGATCGATTTCTTGAAAAAAGCTTGAAAAACGTCAATTTTTGGAAAATAAACCGTTTTTACAACTCAGCAAGTTATTGCTCTCGAATCTAAGTAATATTAACAAAAACCTTGAAAAACAGCCTTTTTAAAGGTTTGATCCATTTCCTAAAAAAGTTCGAAAAACAGGAGTAATTGGATAATGCAAATATCTTCAAACTTATCCAATTAAGGTCTTCGATTATAAGTAATATTAAGCATAAACATGCAAATATGGCCAGTTTTGAGATTCAAACGATTTCTTAAAAAAAGCTTAAGAAAGGTAAATTCTGGGAAAATAAACCGTTTTTCAAACTCAGCAAGTTAGTGCTCTCGAATCTAAGTAATATTTAACAAAACCTGGAAAAAAGATTGAAAAACGGGAGTTTGTGGGTAATGCAAATATCTTTAAACTTATCAAATTATCCTCTCTGATTAGAAGTAATATTAAGCAAAAACATAGAAAAACGGCCAGTTTTGAGATTCGATCGATTTCTTGAAAAAATCTTGAAAAAAGTCAAATTTAGGAAAATAAACCGTTTTTCAAACTCAGCAGGTTATTGCTCTCGAATCTATGTAATATTAACCAAAACCTGGAAAAACAGCCGTTTTTAAGTATGATCCATTTCCTAAAAAAGTTCGAAAAACGGGAGTTTTTTGGATAATGCAGATATCTTCATACTTATCTAATTAAGGTCTCCGATTATAAGTTATATTAAGCAAAAACATGCAAAAACGGCCAGTTTTAAGATTCGATCGATTTCTTGAAAAAAGCTTGAAAAAGGTAAATTTTGGGAAAATAAACCGTTTTTCAAACTCAGCAAGTTATTGCTCTCGAATCTAAGTAATATTAACAAATACCTGGAAAAACAGCCTTTTTAAAGGTTTGATCCATTTCCTAAAAAAGTTCGAAAAACAGGAGTATTTGAATAATGCAAATATCTTCAAACTTATCTAATTAAAGTCTCCGATTATAAGTAATATTAAGCAAAAACATGCATATATTGCCAGTTTTGAGATTCAATCGATTTCTTAAAAAAAAGCTTGAAAAACGTCAATTTTAGGAAAATAAACCTTTTTTCAAACTTAGTAAGTTATTGCTCTCGAATCTAAGTAATATTAACCAAAACCTGGAAAAACGGCCGTTTTAAGGTTTGATCCATTTCCTAAAAAAGATTGAAAAACGGGAGTTTTTTGGATAATGCAAATATCTTTAAAATTATCAAATCAAGCTCTCCGATTATAAGTAATATTAAGCAAAAACATAGAAAAACCGCCAGTTTTGAGATTCGATCGATTTCTTAAAAAAAGCTTGAAAAACGTCAGTTTGGCGAAAATACACCGTTTTTCAAACTTAGCAAGTTATTGTTCTCGAATCTAAGTAATATAAATCAAAATCTGGAAAAACAGCCGGTTTTGAAGGGTGGATTTATTTTCTCACAAAGATTAAAAAACGAGAGTTTTGGGGATAATGTAAATATCTTCAAACTTATCAAATTAAGGTCTCCGATTATAAGTTAAAAAGGCAAAAACATGCAAATACGGCTAGTTTTGAGATTTAATCCATTTCTTAAAAAAAGCTTGAAAAACGCCAGTTTTGGGAAAATAAACCGTTTTTCAAACTTAGAAAGTTATTGTTCTCGAATCTAAGTAGTATTAATCAAAACCAAGGGTAAACGGCCGTTTTTAAGGTTTGATCCATTTCCTAAAAAAAGATTGAAAAACGGGAGTTTTTTGGATAATGCAGATATCCTCAAACTTATGTAATTAAGGTCTCCGATTATAAGTTATATTAAGCAAAAACATGCAAAAACGGCTGGTTTTAAGATTTGATCGATTTCTTGAAAAAAGCTTGAAAAACGTCAATTTTTGGAAAATAAACCGTTTTTACAACTCAGCAAGTTATTGCTCTCGAATCTAAGTAATATTAACAAAAACCTTGAAAAACAGCCTTTTTAAAGGTTTGATCCATTTCCTAAAAAAGTTCGAAAAACAGGAGTAATTGGATAATGCAAATATCTTCAAACTTATCCAATTAAGGTCTTCGATTATAAGTAATATTAAGCATAAACATGCAAATATGGCCAGTTTTGAGATTCAAACGATTTCTTAAAAAAAGCTTAAGAAAGGTAAATTCTGGGAAAATAAACCGTTTTTCAAACTCAGCAAGTTAGTGCTCTCGAATCTAAGTAATATTTAACAAAACCTGGAAAAAAGATTGAAAAACGGGAGTTTGTGGGTAATGCAAATATCTTTAAACTTATCAAATTATCCTCTCTGATTAGAAGTAATATTAAGCAAAAACATAGAAAAACGGCCAGTTTTGAGATTCGATCGATTTCTTGAAAAAATCTTGAAAAAAGTCAAATTTAGGAAAATAAACCGTTTTTCAAACTCAGCAGGTTATTGCTCTCGAATCTATGTAATATTAACCAAAACCTGGAAAAACAGCCGTTTTTAAGTATGATCCATTTCCTAAAAAAGTTCGAAAAACGGGAGTTTTTTGGATAATGCAGATATCTTCATACTTATCTAATTAAGGTCTCCGATTATAAGTTATATTAAGCAAAAACATGCAAAAACGGCCAGTTTTAAGATTCGATCGATTTCTTGAAAAAAGCTTGAAAAAGGTAAATTTTGGGAAAATAAACCGTTTTTCAAACTCAGCAAGTTATTGCTCTCGAATCTAAGTAATATTAACAAATACCTGGAAAAACAGCCTTTTTAAAGGTTTGATCCATTTCCTAAAAAAGTTCGAAAAACAGGAGTATTTGAATAATGCAAATATCTTCAAACTTATCTAATTAAAGTCTCCGATTATAAGTAATATTAAGCAAAAACATGCATATATTGCCAGTTTTGAGATTCAATCGATTTCTTAAAAAAAAGCTTGAAAAACGTCAATTTTAGGAAAATAAACCTTTTTTCAAACTTAGTAAGTTATTGCTCTCGAATCTAAGTAATATTAACCAAAACCTGGAAAAACGGCCGTTTTAAGGTTTGATCCATTTCCTAAAAAAGATTGAAAAACGGGAGTTTTTTGGATAATGCAAATATCTTTAAAATTATCAAATCAAGCTCTCCGATTATAAGTAATATTAAGCAAAAACATAGAAAAACCGCCAGTTTTGAGATTCGATCGATTTCTTAAAAAAAGCTTGAAAAACGTCAGTTTGGCGAAAATACACCGTTTTTCAAACTTAGCAAGTTATTAAACTCGAATCTAAGTAATATAAATCAAAATCTGGAAAAACAGCCGGTTTTGAAGGGTGGATTTATTTTCTCACAAAGATTGAAAAACGAGAGTTTTGGGGATAATGCAAATATCTTCAAACTTATCAAATTAAGGTCTCCGATTATAAGTTAAAAAGGCAAAAACATGCAAATACGGCTAGTTTTGAGATTTAATCCATTTCTTAAAAAAAGCTTGAAAAACGCCAGGTTTGGCAAAATAAACCGTTTTTCAAACTTAGAAAGTTATTGTTCTCGAATCTAAGTAGTATTAATCAAAACCAAGGGTAAACGGCCGTTTTTAAGGTTTGATCCATTTCCTAAAAAAAGATTGAAAAACGGGAGTTTTTTGGATAATGCAGATATCCTCAAACTTATGTAATTAAGGTCTCCGATTATAAGTTTTATTAAGCAAAAACATGCAAAAACGGCTGGTTTTAAGATTTGATCGATTTCTTGAAAAAAGCTTGAAAAACGTCAATTTTTGGAAAATAAACCGTTTTTACAACTCAGCAAGTTATTGCTCTCGAATCTAAGTAATATTAACAAAAACCTTGAAAAACAGCCTTTTTAAAGGTTTGATCCATTTCCTAAAAAAGTTCGAAAAACAGGAGTAATTGGATAATGCAAATATCTTCAAACTTATCCAATTAAGGTCTTCGATTATAAGTAATATTAAGCATAAACATGCAAATATGGCCAGTTTTGAGATTCAAACGATTTCTTAAAAAAAGCTTAAGAAAGGTAAATTCTGGGAAAATAAACCGTTTTTCAAACTCAGCAAGTTAGTGCTCTCGAATCTAAGTAATATTTAACAAAACCTGGAAAAAAGATTGAAAAACGGGAGTTTGTGGGTAATGCAAATATCTTTAAACTTATCAAATTATCCTCTCTGATTAGAAGTAATATTAAGCAAAAACATAGAAAAACGGCCAGTTTTGAGATTCGATCGATTTCTTGAAAAAATCTTGAAAAAAGTCAAATTTAGGAAAATAAACCGTTTTTCAAACTCAGCAGGTTATTGCTCTCGAATCTATGTAATATTAACCAAAACCTGGAAAAACAGCCGTTTTTAAGTATGATCCATTTCCTAAAAAAGTTCGAAAAACGGGAGTTTTTTGGATAATGCAGATATCTTCATACTTATCTAATTAAGGTCTCCGATTATAAGTTATATTAAGCAAAAACATGCAAAAACGGCGAGTTTTAAGATTCGATCGATTTCTTGAAAAAAGCTTGAAAAAGGTAAATTTTGGGAAAATAAACCGTTTTTCAAACTCAGCAAGTTATTGCTCTCGAATCTAAGTAATATTAACAAATACCTGGAAAAACAGCCTTTTTAAAGGTTTGATCCATTTCCTAAAAAAGTTCGAAAAACAGGAGTATTTGAATAATGCAAATATCTTCAAACTTATCCAATTAAAGTCTCCGATTATAAGTAATATTAAGCAAAAACATGCAAATATTGCCAGTTTTGAGATTCAATCGATTTCTTAAAAAAAGCTTGAAAAACGTCAATTTTAGGAAAATAAACCTTTTTTCAAACTTAGTAAGTTATTGTTCTCGAATCTAAGTAATATTAACCAAAACCTGGAAAAACGGCCGTTTTAAGGTTTGATCCATTTCCTAAAAAAGATTGAAAAACGGAAGTTTTTTAAATAATGCAAATATCTTTAAAATTATCAAATCAAGCTCTCCGATTATAAGTAATATTAAGCAAAAACATAGAAAAACCGCCAGTTTTGAGATTCGATCGATTTCTTAAAAAAAGCTTGAAAAACGTCAGTTTGGCGAAAATACACCGTTTTTCAAACTTAGCAAGTTATTAATCTCGAATCTAAGTAATATAAATCAAAACCTGGAAAAACAGCCGGTTTTGAGGGTTGATTTATTTTCTCACAAAGATTGAAAAACGGGAGTTTTGGGGATAATGCAAATATCTTCAAACTTATCAAATTATGGTGTCCGATTATAAGTTAAAAAGGCAAAAACATGCAAATACGGCTAGTTTTGAGATTTAATCCATTTCTTAAAAAAGCTTGAAAAACCCCAGTTTTGGGAAAATAAACCGTTTTTCAAACTTAGAAAGTTATTGTTCTCGAATCTAAGTAGTATTAACCAAAACCTAGGGTAAACGGCCGTTTTTATGTTTGATCCATTTCCTAAAAAAAGATTGAAAAACGGGAGTTTTTTGGATAATGCAGATATCCTCAAACTTATGTAATTAAGGTCCCTGATTATAAGTTATATTAAGCAAAAACATGCAAAAACGGCAGGTTTTAAGATTTGATCGATTTCTTGAAAAAAGCTTGAAAAACGTCAATTTTTGGAAAATAAACCGTTTTTACAACTCAGCAAGTTATTGCTCTCGAATCTAAGTAATATTAACAAAAACCTTGAAAAACAGCCTTTTTAAAGATTGGATCCATTTCCTAAAAAAGTTCGAAAAACAGGAGTAATTGGATAATGCAAATATCTTCAAACTTATCCAATTAAGGTCTTCGATTATAAGTAATATTAAGCATAAACATGCAAATATGGCCAGTTTTGAGATTCAAACGATTTCTTAAAAAAAGCTTAAGAAAGGTAAATTCTGGGAAAATAAACCGTTTTTCAAACTCAGCAAGTTAGTGCTCTCGAATCTAAGTAATATTTACCAAAACCTGGAAAAAAGATTGAAAAACGGGAGTTTGTGGGTAATGCAAATATCTTTAAACTTATCAAATTATCCTCTCTGATTAGAAGTAATATTAAGCAAAAACATAGAAAAACGGCCAGTTTTGAGATTCGATCGATTTCTTAAAAAAAGCTTGAAAAACGTCAGTTTGGCGAAAATACACCGTTTTTCAAACTTAGCAAGTTATTAATCTCGAATCTAAGTAATATAAATCAAAACCTGGAAAAACAGCCGGTTATGAGGGTTGATTTATTTTGTCACAAAGATTGAAAAACGGGAGTTTTGTGGATAATGCAAATATCTTCAAACTTATCAAATTATGGTGTCTGATTATAAGTTAAAAAGGCAAAAACATGCAAATACAGCTAGTTTTGAGATTTAATCCATTTCTTAAAAAAAGCTTGAAAAACGCCAGTTTTGGGAAAATAAACCGTTTTTCAAACTTAGAAAGTTATTGTTCTCGAATCTAAGTAGTATTAACCAAAACCTAGGGTAAACGGCCGTTTTTAAGGTTTGATCCATTTCCTAAAAAAAGATTGAAAAACGGGAGTTTTTTGGATAATGCAGATATCCTCAAACTTATGTAATTAAGGTCCCTGATTATAAGTTATATTAAGCAAAAACATGCAAAAACGGCCGGTTTTAAGATTTGATCGATTTCTTGAAAAAAGCTTGAAAAACGTCAATTTTTGGAAAATAAACCGTTTTTACAACTCAGCAAGTTATTGCTCTCGAATCTAAGTAATATTAACAAAAACCTTGAAAAACAGCCTTTTTAAAGGTTTGATCCATTTCCTAAAAAAGTTCGAAAAACAGGAGTAATTGGATAATGCAAATATCTTCAAACTTATCCAATTAAGGTCTTCGATTATAAGTAATATTAAGCATAAACATGCAAATATGGCCAGTTTTGAGATTCAAACGATTTCTTAAAAAAAGCTTAAGAAAGGTAAATTCTGGGAAAATAAACCGTTTTTCAAACTCAGCAAGTTAGTGCTCTCGAATCTAAGTAATATTTAACAAAACCTGGAAAAAAGATTGAAAAACGGGAGTTTGTGGGTAATGCAAATATCTTTAAACTTATCAAATTATCCTCTCTGATTAGAAGTAATATTAAGCAAAAACATAGAAAAACGGCCAGTTTTGAGATTCGATCGATTTCTTGAAAAAATCTTGAAAAAAGTCAAATTTAGGAAAATAAACCGTTTTTCAAACTCAGCAGGTTATTGCTCTCGAATCTATGTAATATTAACCAAAACCTGGAAAAACAGCCGTTTTTAAGTATGATCCATTTCCTAAAAAAGTTCGAAAAACGGGAGTTTTTTGGATAATGCAGATATCTTCATACTTATCTAATTAAGGTCTCCGATTATAAGTTATATTAAGCAAAAACATGCAAAAACGGCCAGTTTTAAGATTCGATCGATTTCTTGAAAAAAGCTTGAAAAAGGTAAATTTTGGGAAAATAAACCGTTTTTCAAACTCAGCAAGTTATTGCTCTCGAATCTAAGTAATATTAACAAATACCTGGAAAAACAGCCTTTTTAAAGGTTTGATCCATTTCCTAAAAAAGTTCGAAAAACAGGAGTATTTGAATAATGCAAATATCTTCAAACTTATCCAATTAAAGTCTCCGATTATAAGTAATATTAAGCAAAAACATGCAAATATTGCCAGTTTTGAGATTCAATCGATTTCTTAAGAAAAAAGCTCGAAAAACGTCAATTTTAGGAAAATAAACCTTTTTTCAAACTTAGTAAGTTATTGCTCTCGAATCTAAGTAATATTAACCAAAACCTGGAAAAACGGCCGTTTTAAGGTTTGATCCATTTCCTAAAAAAGATTGAAAAACGGGAGTTTTTTGGATAATGCAAATATCTTTAAAATTATCAAATCAAGCTCTCCGATTATAAGTAATATTAAGCAAAAACATAGAAAAACCGCCAGTTTTGAGATTCGATCGATTTCTTAAAAAAAGCTTGAAAAACGTCAGTTTGGCGAAAATACACCGTTTTTCAAACTTAGCAAGTTATTAATCTCGAATCTAAGTAATATAAATCAAAATCTGGAAAAACAGCCGGTTTTGAAGGGTGGATTTATTTTCTCACAAAGATTAAAAAACGAGAGTTTTGGGGATAATGTAAATATCTTCAAACTTATCAAATTAAGGTCTCCGATTATAAGTTAAAAAGGCAAAAACATGCAAATACGGCTAGTTTTGAGATTTAATCCATTTCTTAAAAAAAGCTTGAAAAACGCCAGTTTTGGGAAAATAAACCGTTTTTCAAACTTAGAAAGTTATTGTTCTCGAATCTAAGTAGTATTAATCAAAACCAAGGGTAAACGGCCGTTTTTAAGGTTTGATCCATTTCCTAAAAAAAGATTGAAAAACGGGAGTTTTTTGGATAATGCAGATATCCTCAAACTTATGTAATTAAGGTCTCCGATTATAAGTTATATTAAGCAAAAACATGCAAAAACGGCTGGTTTTAAGATTTGATCGATTTCTTGAAAAAAGCTTGAAAAACGTCAATTTTTGGAAAATAAACCGTTTTTACAACTCAGCAAGTTATTGCTCTCGAATCTAAGTAATATTAACAAAAACCTTGAAAAACAGCCTTTTTAAAGGTTTGATCCATTTCCTAAAAAAGTTCGAAAAACAGGAGTAATTGGATAATGCAAATATCTTCAAACTTATCCAATTAAGGTCTTCGATTATAAGTAATATTAAGCATAAACATGCAAATATGGCCAGTTTTGAGATTCAAACGATTTCTTAAAAAAAGCTTAAGAAAGGTAAATTCTGGGAAAATAAACCGTTTTTCAAACTCAGCAAGTTAGTGCTCTCGAATCTAAGTAATATTTAACAAAACCTGGAAAAAAGATTGAAAAACGGGAGTTTGTGGGTAATGCAAATATCTTTAAACTTATCAAATTATCCTCTCTGATTAGAAGTAATATTAAGCAAAAACATAGAAAAACGGCCAGTTTTGAGATTCGATCGATTTCTTGAAAAAATCTTGAAAAAAGTCAAATTTAGGAAAATAAACCGTTTTTCAAACTCAGCAGGTTATTGCTCTCGAATCTATGTAATATTAACCAAAACCTGGAAAAACAGCCGTTTTTAAGTATGATCCATTTCCTAAAAAAGTTCGAAAAACGGGAGTTTTTTGGATAATGCAGATATCTTCATACTTATCTAATTAAGGTCTCCGATTATAAGTTATATTAAGCAAAAACATGCAAAAACGGCCAGTTTTAAGATTCGATCGATTTCTTGAAAAAAGCTTGAAAAAGGTAAATTTTGGGAAAATAAACCGTTTTTCAAACTCAGCAAGTTATTGCTCTCGAATCTAAGTAATATTAACAAATACCTGGAAAAACAGCCTTTTTAAAGGTTTGATCCATTTCCTAAAAAAGTTCGAAAAACAGGAGTATTTGAATAATGCAAATATCTTCAAACTTATCTAATTAAAGTCTCCGATTATAAGTAATATTAAGCAAAAACATGCATATATTGCCAGTTTTGAGATTCAATCGATTTCTTAAAAAAAAGCTTGAAAAACGTCAATTTTAGGAAAATAAACCTTTTTTCAAACTTAGTAAGTTATTGCTCTCGAATCTAAGTAATATTAACCAAAACCTGGAAAAACGGCCGTTTTAAGGTTTGATCCATTTCCTAAAAAAGATTGAAAAACGGGAGTTTTTTGGATAATGCAAATATCTTTAAAATTATCAAATCAAGCTCTCCGATTATAAGTAATATTAAGCAAAAACATAGAAAAACCGCCAGTTTTGAGATTCGATCGATTTCTTAAAAAAAGCTTGAAAAACGTCAGTTTTGGCGAAAATACACCGTTTTTCAAACTTAGCAAGTTATTAAACTCGAATCTAAGTAATATAAATCAAAATCTGGAAAAACAGCCGGTTTTGAAGGGTGGATTTATTTTCTCACAAAGATTGAAAAACGAGAGT